>JBAMBJ010004524.1:0-211054 GCA_037043495.1 Drosophila recens
TACAGCCATGCTCATATAATTGGCACAAATAAAATAAACAAATAAAAGATGATTTTTTTATTAAATAGTAATAGTAAGGTACAAAAGTTTAATGACATTTTGTAGCCTATTATGTTAGCTTATTAAAAAAGAAAACAAATTTCAATTGAGATCTGTTATGTAAAAAAAATTAAACAATTCAACGAAAAACTCAAAACTTGCCTGCTCATATAATTGGCACATTTTCAAACAAATAAATTTCACAAATTAACGGATGATGTTTTCGAAAGGAAAATAATACTCGGCTTTAGTATTTGGTACTATATCCACAATTTTCAATAGCTGCTTGACATCTTCGACTCATTCTTAATGCCAGCTTTTGCCAAGTATCCCTTGGGGTCGAATACCAAGCTTGTTGCGCTCCAGCCCACAAATCATCCAAAGTTTTACATTTTATTTTGGAAACGGCCACTTTAACATCGTTCCTAAAAATCTGAATAGGATTTAAGTTTGGGCTTTAGGATGGAGAGTCCATAACCTTAACCTTTTCTTTGTGCAATCCCTTCATAAATATGCTTAGGGTCATTGTCGGGCATAAAAGTCCACTTCACAGGCATAATCTCAAATGCATAAGATTCCATTGAGTTCTTTAAAATGTCTAAATATTGAAATCGGTCCATATTATCATTAACTTAGGCGAGCAGGCCCACACCGTGCCAAGCAAATGCAGCCCAACACATTATTCGACTCAAAAATGCTTGATGGTTTTGGTTGGGCATCTTGTATGTAAAGCCTGGCTTTTTGGGCGACTCAAAAATAGTTTTCCATCAAGTCCCATCTAATTTATTTTGTTTTCATCATTCCACAACACTTTTTTTCAAAATTGTGCACCTTTGCCCTTGTAGGCCTTTGCAAAGCATATTCGTTTCTATATGTTCAGCTTTGACAGAAGCGGTACTCTTCTGCTGATGGGCACAAAGAGCAATGCTTTGATTAATTTTCTGGGCACTAGATTTCTGGATAGATTGAGACCATTTTTTTCATTGATTTCCACCATAATTGCACGAACCGACTTAAAATGGACACTGTTACTTCTCATACTATGATCCTGTCAATGCTGAAATCGGTCTTTTGAGGCTTTGGCTCCTTAACCTTGTTTTCATTTGAACATGAAGTACTCCTTTGGACTAATGCAAGTGTATTATTGACCATTTTCCTGAAACTTTTTATTATCTGAGCTATTTCAGCCGATTTCTTTATCGACTGACTTATTTTATAAACAAGTCTACGTTTTTCCACAGTGCAAGTCTTTCCGCTGCCCATTTTTGCATAAATTAAATTGAGTTTAATAAAATTTAACGAACACTAGAAAAAAATATGAAAACCAAGTGCCCTTTACGAAAAAAACCACTCCTCAAACTTTATGTGCCAATTCTGTGAGCACCCAAAAGTCACACTATGCCAACGAAAATTAAATATAAAGAAAACCCAATAAGGATATCGGAACAATTAACGGTTAATCATATAGTACATGAACACAATTATCAGATGCATGCAAAATTGTAAAAGCAAGTGATGAACATTTTGAGAAATAGACGAATAGAATATACTTTTTTTTTGTGCCAATTGTATGAGCATGGCTGTATATGAAAGCTTTCGAGCATATTGAGAGGCGGTACAGACATTAGCATTAGCCCATGGCTTAAGCTACGGTCAAGAGATGCAAAGAGAAAAATGGGCACAATGAACCTGAGACCAAGGGGACAGAGGGCAGAGGACAGGGGACAGGGTAAGGGGCAGGCAAAATAAATCATTTAATATAGCGCGCCATTTATCATCTAACATTGCTGCATATCATTCTTCATCTTGGCACACACACATACACACAGTTGGGTGCCTGAGGAGTAGACAAAATAAAAGTGGAAGTAGAAATAGAAGGCAAAATTAGCGTGTGCACAGCAGAAATGAATGAAGACTGATGGATGGATGGATGGATGGATAGAAGGCGCGGGTGGTGAAGGTGCGGAATTTACTCACCTATCAAGCGAGGGGAACTGCGGGGTGGGGGAGAGGGGGTCAAGCAAACGGCGGCTGCAGTCATATAAACAAATTGCGCTTGAAAGGCAAACGAAGCAGCCAAAATGTCTGCCCTGACTGTGGGTGGGTGTGTGTGTGTTAGTGTTAGTTATATATACACACAAATGTACTTATGCATGTGTGAAAGAAATGTACAAATATGTTTGTCTGTCTGTTTGTCGTATCTTTTTCAACTGAACGATTTGTGTTGTTTATTCGTCACTTTAACACGTTCGATGCTGACGCTGGCGTTGGCAGTGGGCAGCGACTGCGACAGCGACTGCGACGCAACGTCACTGACACCGCCATACACAAACATACAAACATACATGCACAGAGGCAGAATTTATTTTTATTTAATGCGCGCTTCACATATGCGTATGTATGTATGTCTATATGTGTGTGTTGCATGTAATGCCTATCAAGATTGAAATTGGATTTTCGTTGATTTTTGTACACAAAACGTGCTGCATTTGTTGTGCCATTCAACAAATCTACAAAAATGCGTAACAGACAAAACGAAGTAAAGTTAAATTGTAATAAAAATAAATTATGTACGTACATATGTATGTGTATGTATTTAGTTTGTTATTGCTGCTGCGGCTGTGATTTTATGCTCGCTCACGGGCGCTCTTTTTCCACACTCTTTCTCTCTCAATTTTTTGTTTCTCTCACTCTTTGGCTCACACTCGCACTCGCTATTAGAATTTTTGCTGCCTTATAAAAAGGCAGCGCGTTATGGTTATTATGTGTTATCTCACATATGAACTGCACTTGCATTAAATAATATTGTGTTTTTGTTTAGTTTTTGCATTGATTCGCAACACTCACGCGCTTTTGTTTTTGATTAATTAAGCGTAGAGAAACACAAACAATGCACGCGACGCGACAACCTTTCTCTTCGGAAACTGAACGAGAACTAATTGTGAGAAATTATATCGCTGTGTTCCATTCAGGGCTGGCAGACAGTGTTGGAAAATTCTAACTGCCAACTTGATTAAATAAATACTTAACAAAACTAGGACGCAAATTAAATTAAATATTTAAAACAGTTTTATCTGTGCAACAATATTTCTTTCTTTTTTCGAATATCTACCACTATTTTTACCAAATGTGTTTTTTGTCCGACCACCACATTGTCAATCAAACAAATAGTACATGGCACGCAGTTTCTACATATTTTTATTTTAAATATATGGGCATTTCTCCAGAAATGTCAACCAAGCCTAAAAACGAAAAATTGCTCAAAAACTCACATATTGTGCAATTATGTTCCAAAAATGTGTTCAAGTTATTTATTTAAGCAATATACGCTAGAAGAAATTCAATAGGATGAACATATAGATTCTACATTGGAATAAATTCACTTTTTCCATATTTATGTCCATTTTCTTAAAAATTGATTTTTAAAATGGACCGTTTGTATTTTTTCGATTACACTAAGAAAAATAGTAAGATTGTATCATAAACCATTTTAATACATAGAAATATATTGAAAGTTTAATTTAAAACAATTTTTTCGAGCTGTTTCGATATATTATTTAAAAAAAGAGAGACAGAAACAACAGAAATATTTTGTGGAAAAAAATGTCACGTGCGACATGTCGCATGCGACAGTGACTCAAATTACATTTAAAAAAAAACTACTTGATATTTTTAAATCAAACAAAAAGCATTTTTTAGATAAATGAATACATTACATTTCAAAATAAATAGCATCAAATATACGTTCACGTTTTGCCGAAATCCATGCTAGAGCTGGTCGCCGAAAAAACGACTTCTATCTGAGTCGCGTGCGAATGCCTTAGTTTTTTTAAATAATCTGGAAAACGAACAATTTCCCAAAATCCACTTTAGCACCAATTATAGTGCTAATCAATACCTATAAGTTTCTCCTTTTGTTTTAACAATATAATGTTATGGCATATGTTTTATTTCACTTTGAATGCGTACGAATGTCGCATTCGACATGGGAGAATTACCCATATGTTAAATTAAGGTTATCAGTAAAATAAATATGATATTCGACAACAAAAAAAAAAAGCATGCAAGTTTTCTTAATTAGATAAAACGGTTTATAAGATCCGTTTTAAAAAATAAACAAAAGCTGTCTCTTTTTGGTAACCAATGCTGCCACACTTTTCGAAACTATGGGTGACTCTTTTTCTGGAAACCAGGGCTGTCAAGGCCAAGGCTGCCACACAGTTGCAACTTTTTATGTGTTTATTTTTTGTAATTTTTTTTTAGATTTTTAATAAATTTAATAATAATATTAAAAGAGCAATTCAAGAAACAAAGAAAATTATAAAATTTATATAATAAATAAAGCTAATTTTAAAAATTGGTTTGGGGCACGTCAGCCTTTGCGTGATGAAGAAATTAAAAAATAAGTAAGAAATTAAAAAAAAAATTTAAAAAATCGAAAAAAATATAACAAAACTCCTGCGAAAGTTTTAAAGTTCTAGCTTTAATGTTTATTAAAAATAAAAGAAATGTTCATATTTAACTCTCTTTTTGAAAAGAGTTAAATGTGGTAAAAAATTATACCGTTGCCAAGGCTGCCACCTTTTTTTTTTTTTGCCAATACAATCAGCTGATTATTTGCATGTTGTGTGTTTGTTTGTGTTGGGTTTCCCGATGCTTCGATTGTTTGCGAAAACAAACAATACATACATTTTTTGGACACGGCTTCTGTAAATCTCATCTGCAAAAGGAATTGTATTGACATATTTTATATATAAGATATAAACATCAGTGTTGCTAGAAAAACAGCACAAATTCCACACAGGTTGGTTTTTAAAAAGCAGTGCTGCATACCGCGCCAACTGTTGTTGTATAATTATTCAACTGCTGCTTTGTCTAGGGGCGTTCGTTATGTCGTTATTAAGTACAATTTCAAGTTCAATGTCAAAATGTCTAGTCCAAGGCGCTCTCAATACTGTGCATAAGAACTACGTCGCATTAGCTGCTCCATCATCAGTGCGCAAGATCTGGGGCTATGTGGCGGTCGCCTTCAATCAAGTGGACGCGGATCGATTGGCCAAGGTCGGCCCGAATCGCCTCTGCGCCGAGTGGGTGATTAAGAACGGCGGCGGCGTCCGCTTGACCGACAGTCCGTCCAAACTGTGGAAGGACTACAATCTCTTGCCATCGGAGAATAGCAAATTTCACATCAAAGTCGTTGACGCCTCAAATGCTTCGGTCATGAAAATTGGCCTGGAACACTTTAAAGGTTGTACCAAAATCGACACTGTAATCTTTCACAATTGCAAGCATCTAGAGGGTGATGGTCTTATTGGTCTTACCCATTTAAGAGATTCGCTGACGACGCTTCAGATCTCCGGATGTTACAACATGTACGACGACGATCTTGCGGTCATCGGTGAGCTGCCGAATCTCAAGCAGTTGATCATATTCGACATGAGCTATGTGAAGAACATGGATCAAGTGGCGGCGAATCTAAAGTCGCGTCTGCCCAACTGTGAAATGCTGTTCAATCAGCAGTAAACTGATTTATCAATGAGTATTTGTTTAAGGAATAAATGATATGTTGACACCTTAAATCCAGACACAGTTCATTATTCAATCCATTTAGGATCAGGTGTAATTGGTGCTTTTGTTTGTGTCATCTTATAAATACTATTTGGTGTTGTTGTTCAGTGCAGTCTATTCGCTTGGCTTAAGTTCTAAGTGACGAGTCTAGGTTGCGGCCAAGATATAGGGTCGTATATCCTCCACATCGAGCAGCTGCTCGGGCGGCACACGCTCGCCGCACATGGGACAGTCTCCATACTCCGATAAAATGCTGCAAATATAAATGATACCATTATCATTCCCGTTGAGTTCTATAGAAATGTCCACTCACTTTTCCATCTCGGCGCGAAAGCAAAGGAAATCGCATTGTGGACACGATGTCATTTGCAGCTTTATGATGTGCTGACCCGTTGCAATGCATATGGGCAGCGTGGTCTTGCAGCTGTAGCAGGTGACCTCCATGTTGGCCAGGTTGGCATCACAAATGGGGCACTCCATGGTCTCGTCGTCAATCTCATCGCGCAGTTGTTTAATGCCCTTGGGCGCCTTGCGCACAATCGACTCGATCTTCTTTATGTAACGCCCGTCCAGCTGATTGCGATAGTCGGGACGCATCAGCATGGAGGCATAGGTGAATGCAGATTTCTTGAGGCCCGCACGATGGCATTCAATCACCGTGGAGGTCAATATGGGCACAATGTCTGTAGAATAATCCCATAATTAAATCAAGTAAATTGAATTGAAACTCTCAAACTTACGCTCCGGGAACTGAGAGATACAGGCGGCCACTTGGACGAGCAGCTTGGCGGCGAGCAGATGGTTGCCCAGCTTGACATGGATGCGCACCAGAGTATATCGATGCAGCAGTATCAGGTTGTGCCGCATCTCGGCAGTCACCGAGAGATTATTGCGACGCAATTCCTGGTACATGGAGTAGAGCAAATCGCGGGCGGACTTGTAGTTGCCAGCCAGCTGCTCCTGGTTGGCTATAATGACCGCTGTCTTGGCCGCATCCTTGTAGTGCTTGCGTGCCATGTACAAGCGAAACAAATAGCGCGGATCCTTGGGCACACCATCCGATTCGCCGAGCAGGAACTCAATCAGCTGTGTGGCCAACTGCTCGTTATTGGACGTCGCCACACAATCGATGGCCAGGGAAAGCGCCTGCGACTCCTCGTTGCTGAAGGCCGAAGCCTTGAGCAGAAACCTCAGAGCCTTGGTGAACTCGCGGGCCAGGAAGTAATACTTGCCCGCCAGCAGAGTATACTTCTCGCTCTCAAAGTAGTGTGCCAATGCCAGATAGTCGGCGGACTTGGCGTTCTCATAGCGCTCCAGCAGCTCGCCGTGACGGCGCAGCTTGTTGTGTCGCTGGGCAAGGGCAAAAGCTTCCTCCACACAGCCACAGATGACGAGAAACTGCAGCGCCTGCTCGATGTCGCCAATCTTCTGATAGAACTTGGCCAGCAGCTTGGCCGCATCCATTGAGCGCGACTCGAGCACAATCTCTGAAGCAGCGTGCGGATCACACAGATGATCCAGATAGATCCGAACGCAGGCATCGAGATCGCCCGCAATGCGATAGCTGCGAATGGCTTCCTCAAACTGACCATCCGACTCCTTGGCCTTGGCATACGCCCCATGCAGTTTGCTGCTCTTCACCTGGGGCAGTATGTGGTTGGCCTTGTGCCACATCTTCAGGGCTATGTAGTGTCCACATGCCTCGTCGTAGTATCCACCACGTTCATACAAGCCCGCCGCCTCGGTCAGATGGCCCACAGTGGCCAGCAGCTCGGCGCAGTCGAAGAGCAACTGCCTGTCCTGCAGCTCCACAGCATATTGAATCTGCTCAAGATGTAAGGATTACGATTAGCTGCTTAAAGTGATTAAAATCAACAGTTCTTACGCCACGTCGAAAGTCTCCGGCGCGTATTGAGGTGCGGGCAATGCCCATTTTGCAGAGACGCACATGCTCCTCGTACTCGGGCATGGTGTGCAGCAAAGTCGGTGGTTCCGCGCTCTCATTGTTGATCAAATCCTCCTTGTAGCCCTTCTCATAGTGATACAGCGCGTCCGCATAGTTGCCACTGAAAAATGAAGAAATAAAATATTATAAAGGATCTTCAAACTGTGTTCCAACTACTCACGTGAACTCCAACTGTTGGGCATACTCGCGTGCTATATAGGGCACCTCCAAAGGCTCATATTTGTGTGCCAAGAGCAGCGCCTGATCCCATTGCAGCAGATCCCGGCTCAAGTCGAGGGCGGCACGCGTGTAAACGCCTTTGAGCAAGTACTCCTTGGCCTGGTCGTACTGGGCCAACAGCATGCAACAGCAGCCCGTGAGCATGTGCAGATCCTCAACGTAGCGCAGTTCATCCAGCGCATTGACCAGACCAGCATCACCCAGCTGGCGATAGGCGCGCAGCGCTGCAAGGCCAAAAAAAATATAAGAAGAGATTCAGATTGCAGCAATACATCAATTCAATGCCTACCAATTTCCGGCTCCAAGTCAGCGATGGCATGTTCTCCAAACAGTCGCCAGGCGCTGTCCAGTTTCATCTGCTCGCAGAGCTTGAATGCCTCATCGTATTTCTTGAGACGCAGCAGCAGTTGCAGATTGTCCGTCTGACTGTTGCCGGGATTAACCACATGGGTGCTCAGCGACTGTGTGGCGTACTGTCCCCGTCGATGTGCAGAGCCATTTCGCCGGCGCACAGCAGCAGCGGCACCTGGCCGGGATTCAGCTTGGATTCGCCCACCTTGAGGGTGTGTCTGCCCCGCACCGGTTGCGGGCAAAGACCTGAGTGTTCACCATACGCGTGTCGTGGCTAATGAAGATGTTGGGCTGCGTCAGATCCCAGAGACAGCCCACACATTGCTTGGGCATGTCCGCAATCAGCAGCGCCTCCTGATCCAAGGCGGGCAGATAGACAAATCCCTGAGCATGTTCATCAATGAAGATGATCTTGGTGCCCTCGACATCTGTGAACAGCTGACGAATGCCATTGCTATGCCGATAGATGGTGCAGATGTCCCACTTCTCCAGCGAGTAGAAAACCAGATGGCCAATCTGCAATCGAACACAAATGGATAAATAAACAAATCAATGATCTTGAACTACAATTCATGCATACATCCGTGGCAAAGATGAGCAACTCCTGGCTGAGGGCAAAGCACGTAATGACCGCATCGCTGGGCATTGTGGGCAGCGCACTCGGAAAGCACGCCTGCAGCTTGTCCTTGCAGTTGGGATTGTCGGCGGCAATCGCCTGCAGTATCAACTGGGGTGGACACAGGGCGGCACAGTAGTCGGCGTTTAGCTTCATCGCTGCAATGTCATGCGGCAGATCGCGTTCGCTTAGGGGACGCGGCTCGTCGCCCAGACTTTTGCCCAGATCATAGAACCAGACGTGCTTGTCCAGGCCAGCGGCTAAATTGTATGGTCCAATGGCCAGAAATGTGGGCTCCGTTTCCAGTGGCAGTCGGAATGGCAGCACCTTTGACTTGTCCGGCGCATACACATAGATGGACACCTCGGCCAGGCTGCTCAGCATGACCAGACGTGGCGCAGAGACGGCGAACATGTGCGGCAGCTTGGTCACATATGTGTAGACAGTTCCGCCGCTGGTGGTTACCGCCAACAGTTGTCCATCCGGGGACCAGTCAATCATTTGCACACTCGCATGATCCGGCACCGTTATAATCCGTTCCGTTTCCTGCAGATTGGTTATCGAGTGGATCTTAATGCTGGAATGCGTGAAGAATTCAGAATAAGATCATTTACTGAATACAACTGTGTACTCACTTGTCATCCCCGCAGGAGGCCACTATATCCAGATTAGGACAGTAGGCTAATCCACTAAGCGTATCCTTGTGATTCCTCACCTGCCACAGCTCTTGGCCAACGTCCTTGGGATGCGTGGAAATGGCCACAACATGGCCATTGGAGAAACCCAACAGTATGTAACCATCCCCGAACCATTTATGCTGCAACAGAGAACCATAGCGACTCTGAAATCCCAGCTCCGTTGGATTCTCCGGCTCTGGCAAATAGTAGAGGAACAACGTGCGTTTGCCTATAATCATGCTGATGGCATTATCGCCCGCAATGCGCTCATCGTTGGCCATCTCGGCAAAGTACATGTCCGTGGGCACATCCCGCAACTGGACAATTCGCACCGTGTCCCCATCCTCGCTGCTCAGCGAGAAACTCTTGTCATCGGAGCCGAGCGCCAGGAGATTCTGTGCCGACCAGGCGCCGCATGTAATCCGTTTGCTGTGCTTGCCCAGCACAGGTGTTCGCTTGCCATTCTGATGATTGTAGATGGCCAGATTGCCACGACCTGTGCCGACGGCGAGCAGCTGCTGTTGCTTGGACCACAGTATGCAGGTGAGGGGATCCCGCAGTCCCGACTCCACCGTTAGCTTCTGCTGTGTCGCATAATCCCAAAGCGTTATATTTGGTGAGCTGCTTGTAATGATGCCCAGAAGTTCCCCCTCGCAGTCCCAGGCGAATCCGGAGCAAAGACTGAAATATGTGTGTTTGTTTTAAATAAATGCATTTATTTTGTGTATCACTTTGAGCTGTTACCCGGCTAATATGATGCGCTGCACCAGCTGCCCTTGGCGATTGTACAGGGCCACGGAGCCGTCGGTTCCCGTTGTTGCCAGCAAAGCGCCCGCGCTCTTCTGCCAGATGAAGTACACATCGCCAATGCCGTGCGGCTCGTCGTACTTGTACAATATCTTCTCAAATGACATTTTCCAGCACTCAATCACTTCTCTATGCTAAGTTATTGAACACATTCTGCATTTCGCAGTTCATTGAAAAGTTTTTCACCATTTGTTTACGCTTTTTTCAGTTGCCGTTACTATGGCAGCAACAAGTCGCTTTTTAAGCGATACTACTCGGTATCGAAAGCTGTCAGTGTGTCCCCATGAAGTGAATAAATACCAAAAACAGAGACAGAATAAACTTAAAAAAATGCAAATATGGCGCGCAATTTAAATTGAAAGAAAACAAGTGTTTCTTTTGTGCAACAATATTAATCATTAATTAATTCAGATTAGTTACGGCTGATAAATAGAATAATTGAAACAGCTTAAGTGATACATTTATTTACGTTTATTATTTATTAATATCTCAATAGGAAACATACATATATTAGTTAGGATCATACATTTATTGAAAATTGCTAGTAGGTTAATGCCTTTCTCCAAAAAAGAGCTATAGGATTAGCAAAATACATGGTATGTATACATTATGTATGTTAAGACGGTTAAAGTTTTTTTTGTTCACACATTTCTAAATATTTTTGTCTACATTATGTATGTATTGTATGTATATGTTCAGTTTATAGACATAATTGAGGTCATAATACATTTACAAGAAACATCAAAGGTTATAATAATAGTGCACACACACATACACATGTATGCATGCGCAATAATAATAGATTATTTGTTCTATTCTATTTGAGTTCGCCGAGAAAACGTAAACAAATAATTATGTCTACACATAAATATATGTATGTATGTATATGTATGATGGATGAATACTGCTAGGAACTTGTGGTGTACCTATTCAAAATTGAGCTTATAAAATGCTGCAGGAGTTCTTCTCGCGAAACGGATTCACCTTTTGACTGGTGAATCCACTCAGCAGGCAATCATCCGATTCGTTATCAATCATATACTTCATCATTGCATTGCAAGCCTCAGAGACTTGAATGCGTTGGATTCCCACCTCACGACGCAGTTGTTCGTTGATTGTGCGCTGCTGTTGCAAATTAGCAGCCATGATGTCCAAAACGGCAGTCTCGGCAAGACCTATGGTGAACGGCAACAGAAAAACAACTTGGCGAATAACGTGGAAGCTGCAGTAAGTGTTGAATTAGTTAAATACAATAATAATTCCACAGTGAAAGTCAAACTTTACCTTTTAGGCCTTTTCTTTTTACGCACAAGCGCGAGCTCTTTTTGAGTCAAAGAAAAATCAATATGACTAAAAAAGTTCAAATGAACGGGTAACTAAGATGAGCGAATGCACTTATTCAGTCAATCATGAACTAAATCGTTCATTTCGCAGTCAGTCATGCCAATTTGGCATATTTTCTGATAGATTTGTCAAATTTTTCGGATGATAAGCAAATTTTGAAGAAATAATATAAAAATATGGTACTGTTTTTAAGCATTCTGTTATTTTATTTCTACCTTCTTTCCATTCTTATTCAGAAATAAAATAAAAGTTTGCTAAAAAAGCAGTACCATAATTTTTATTATTTCTTTAAAATTTGACTATTCAAATCTGTCATATTTTTAACGGACTAATTTTGGCAACGCTGTTCGCAGTTGGTCAATTTAAAAACGTAGGGAATAAATAAATATCCATTTGAGTTCCTTGGTTTATTTGCCATTCAAATGCGCTCAGTTGCCGTGGTTTAATGCGAAAGTGGAACGCGTTTTCACTCAGATTAACAACCTAATGATTTTGTATGTTTCCTGAATTTGGATATAGCTTGTTTTTCATAAAATTATTTTTTATTTTTGGCTTATTTTTACTCAGAATCTAGCTTATGCTAGCGCTAAACTCCTGACAGCACTGCTGGCGACTGAAATAAATACTGAACGATGCTGCCAACTTGATGCAAAGAAAAAAACTTATTTTATTTTTTTAACAGTTTTTATTTAAATTTGCTTTTTAACATGCGTTAATTGTTTCAAAAATATATATATATTTATAGATTTATTACGTGAGCATGCTGAAAGGATATCAAAATTAGTCAAGTGTATTTATTTACATACCGTCACTTACTCCGGCATATAATCGGAATGTTTGCTGTTGTTGTTGCTGATGTTGTTGTTGTCCTTGATAGGGTTCTCCTGGTCATTGGGCTTCCTAAACGCATTTGCCATAAGTAAAATATTCTTTGCAATGCGCTGTTGGTCAATACGCTTCTGGGCCGTATTCGTGCGATTATCAGCGTTCTCGGACATTCGCTGGTCCAGCGGAAGAGCTGCCGCTGCTGCTGCTGCTGGAATTGCGGATTCTGGATTTGTCCACATCTCGGTGCCGGGCGTCTCTTTGCCAGTTGTGGGTGAAAATGCCGGACGTGCGGGTATCAAAGGTGAACGCACACAGACACTAACAATTGGTTATGGAACAGAAACAAACGTGTTTATTTTGCTTAGATCACTAGTCACACTCTAAATTCGTTTTTCGAAAACTTGATTTGTGTATCAAAATGTATGTAAGTATTATGCGCCTTGCCCCTGCCCCTTCCCCGTTCCCGTCACCGTCTTTGATTCGGACCCAGGCTCAT
Source organism: Drosophila recens (assembly GCA_037043495.1). Taxonomy (NCBI): domain Eukaryota; kingdom Metazoa; phylum Arthropoda; class Insecta; order Diptera; family Drosophilidae; genus Drosophila; species Drosophila recens. Next base: position 12,912 of record JBAMBJ010004524.1, read on the forward strand.
TGTCATTGTCCTCGCTCGGTTTCAATCTAAAACGAGTCAAAAATGAGACAACAATGAGCCTGAGTGTCCTGAATCCTCAATCCTGTTACTCACTTGTTAACTTCTTCCAGTTTTTTCAGCAAACGTTCGTTTTCCCTGCACACAATCTCCTGATCTCTCATTATCGTTTCGCGGACCGTAAACAAATGATTGTTCTCCTGTCGCAACGATTCATTTTCGGCCATGTAGAGCTTAACCAGCTCCGCCAGCTCGCTACCGTCCAGTTCGGGCAGTCGCTCCAGGTCCACTTTGGGCACCAGGACACCCGCATCGCCGCTGTTCACGCGCTCCAGTTGCATTTCCAACAGATTGCCAACAGGTTGTTCGCCCGCCGTCACTGCCTGATGATGCAGATTGAGAGCCGCCTTCAGATGCTCATTCTCCATCTGCAGCGCATGGATATCCCGCTTCAGACTGAGTATAAGCGCCTCTCGCGGATCCATCATGATCACGGGCTTCGTCCGTATGCGTTTCGCCCGTGAGGCATATCGCAGAGTATTCAGCGTCTCGGCGTGATTATAATGTGCCGGCGAGACGCAGGCAATCATCAGGGTGACACCATTCCCGGCCAGACTGTCGGCCAGCAGCTTGGTCAACTGGCTATCCCGATAGGGAATGTGGCCAGTGCGTTTCTTGTTATCGCTCAGCGATGATATGCAATAGCCGAGCACCATGAGACTCTTGTTGATATTGTTCGCCTCCTCCAGCGTTTTGCCCTCGCTCATTGTCTTCTTGGTCAGCTCGCTGCCCGCCAAGTCCACGAAATTGATTTTGCCGTGCTTGGAGAGGAATACGCCACCATCCGTCTGCTGATCCGAGAGGATGTGTACGGTTAATATCGTATGGGAACGCGAGGAATGATCATTCATCGCATGCGATCCCACAGCGCGATTTCTCATGCCTGCAGGAGAGATGAGGATAAGTGAAAGTAATAACAACTGTTAAGCAAGGATGGATCTTCATCTTACCCTCCTCGAGTACAGCCAACAAATCGTCCAGCTCCTCGCAGTCCACCGTAAATAGGTTCTCCACAAAGAAACCGCCCGATTTCTTGGACCATCGCACGGCCAACGGTTTGCGGGCGCTTCCCGGATTGAGCAAATCGATTACCTGGTCGTCATCATATAAAATGCAATTCAATTTACAAAACCAATAATGAAATTGAGTTACGAGTGGCAGCAATATACGTAGGACAAACAAATCATTTAAAATGCCACGCAAAATGCAAGCAAATTTTACGCATTGCGACAATTTATCTAATCGACGGATTGGATTGGAGAAGGAGGGAGCAGGAGTTGACTAGAGTTGGGCGACGAATTTACGGGTTGACGGATTGGCGGATTGGCGGGCTGCCCTCTATTAAATAGAGGTCAATGCAATGCATGCACAACTAATCCAATGAGCAAGGGTATTTGCCAAAGGTCGTCACAATGGCAAACCAATCACTATTATTGCAATACAAATTTAAATCGAACATTCACATTTACATTTAATGGAACTGCAATACGTTGATCAAACACTAAGATATCAAACCTATAAAATCCATTTAGGTCAATTGAACATAGGTAATAAGCAAGGGGGGGAGTTAAGTTTAAACCAAATAGAGAATCAAGTTTAATATCGAAATCTAAAAACTTACAAAAAAATTCATCAAGTCATCGTTATATCTCAAAATATTAACGATCCTCCAAGTTATATGCAAACAAAAAAAGTTTAAGGGAAAACGCAATTGTCAAAGCAAAATATTCGCCTAAATTTTAACTTGTAAAGTTGCTTTGTCAAAACTGATCCGATTTCCAGTTGGAATGTCATTTTAAACATGGACTCTAAAATTCATTTACACTCAACTTTTATAAATTTCGTTTAAATAATAATTTTATTTCCTGAATGTGATTTTGATGCAAAGTTATTCAAACATTTTTGAATCTAAATAAAAAAATCTACAATGCTAAAATTGTTGTTTTTTAAATATTTTATACCTCTGTCTATTCTTAATTCTACTGAAATCAGATACTTTTGCTTGCATATATGTAATTCTAAGCTGGCCCTTAAAGTATGTTTTCCAATTGTTAATTAACGGAACTCAATAAACTCACTCGTTCGTTGTAAATCTCCATAAACGACGCCTTGAGCACATAGTTAACATCCTTGCGATCCTTAATCAACTGGAAGAGATACAAAAACGAGCGGAAGATCAGGCCATGACGCGGATCCTTCGGATTGGGTTTGCCTAAAAACTGCAAAATATTTAATTTAAATTTTAATTTTAATTATAAAATTCTATCAATCTCCTACCAAATCCGGTGGTCCGGTCAGAGTATGTGTCTTCCCCGAGCCCGTTTGGCCGTAACAAAAGGCCGTGCAGCTGAAACCCTCAATGCCCATCTCAATAATGCGCTTGATGCCCGAGTAGTCCAGTATGTCCTCCTGGGTGGCACCCGGTTCAAAGACCACGTTGTACGTGAAGACGCGAACACTGTCGCGATTATGGGAACGCTTTGCGCCCATATCATTGCCCTCAATCTAGTTAAGAATTTAGGGCGTTTTATTACGTTGCAAATCATCTGTAATTTGAAACTTACAATGACTTGTCCATTGCCAGGAAACTGCAGCGTTGATCCGTGTCTGTCACGTTTCTCCTTCTCGTTCAAGGGACGCACACGAACCACCACATTGATGTTGTCCTCGGGCGTCGACGGCTCCTCGCTGCCCGTTCCCGTGCCCGTTGATTTGGAGGCCACCACTTCCAAAGTATCCGCACTGCCAATTCTACGTAAGCAAATAGGCAATACTTAATTATGTATATATAAATAGCTAATTAAACACAATTAATAGAGCTTCTGGGGAAAATGAATCGAAAGTAGTGGAAAAGAGAAGGATTGGAACTTTTTTGGAATCATTGTATTTTTTTTTCAAATAAAAAAGAGGAGCTAAGGAGTTCTTTACTTAAAAAATATTTGATTTATAAGAGAATAGAAGAAACTAACTTCAAATATTTTCTAATCTCTAAAATGTGCATTTGTTTTTATTAGACTTGAACTTTGCCTTTTCTGATCTTATTTTGGAAAGGGGAAAGACTTCAGTCGAGTTCCCAACTATAGAATACCCGTTACTTATTTTAATAAATATTAAAACAAAATTGCATACTTTTAGGCACTTACATTGCTTAAAAATTACTTTAGCCATTACAACTTTTCTATTTGTCCGATATTGTTGCGATTTAACGTTAATTACCAAAAAACCTAATATCTTAAAAACTGTGCGTGTGGTGCCATGACAATATACCCTTTTAGTTACTGATTTTTTAAGTCACATAAACAACCCCAAAATGAAATTTTCAGCAGAATATTCAAGGTCAAGTCAAATTCCATTGTAATAGGTTGACTAATAAAATACATGTAAAGAATGAAATCATATCATAATCGTTAATCCAATTGTTTTTACCAAATGAAAACTTCAAGTTCATGTCGCACACAAAAAAGCGAAGAATTTCCATTTTTATTATGAATTTTTTGTTTGTTGTGGTCAATGCAAAACGGCCTGCTTTATTTCCCTTGAACTTGATGACGCTCTTCTGATTGGGTGGCCTATAAATAGCCAAGGTTAAGGGCTGAAAGCTTTTGATTTAGGGATTTCTTCATTTTGTTTTTTGGATTTGCGTCGCAGTATTTAATTTATTTCGTCTTGGGGAACATGAGAAATGACGTGCTATGGCTTAATAATCAAGGAATTTCAGAGCTTTATGAAAATATGTATTTACAATTTAGCTTTCAATTGAATTGGTTTCAGTTTTGGCCAGGCAAACAGTTAATTGAACGGCCCCCATGGCGTATGTGTAATATGGTAATGGGCTGAGTTGTTCGTTGACATTTGACATTTTCTAGAAAAATGACTTGTTAAAAATTTATGAAAATATGAACAAAAGTTTCCATACTAACCATTAAAAGAGCGTGTAAATATATTAATCAGTGAAGGAACTTTGAACTGCTGACACTTGGTAAATATTTGAACTCAAACACGAGTTGAGGTGGCTTTGTTCTAGCCAATAGATTGCAGACAACCAAAGAAAGGTTCAATCAACTCTAGCCAAGTGGAAATTGATGCTAAATAGTTAATAAGCCTAATGGGCAGCTAAGAAAGCGCCCTGACTTTCAAAGCGAAGATATTTTTATAGGTCAACTGTTAATGAATCAAATAATTAAGACTCGGGACATATCTTAATGGATCAAGTTTAATTAGCTGGGTTATAACCTAGCTCTGTCTAAGCTTAAAAAACCTCAATCTATATATACAAAGCTCTTTGTCCTGACTGATTGATGTATCAGCATGTAGGCCAAACGGTTAAGCCTAGAAAGCTGAAATTCACACAGCAAAGCTGAGATAATAAGTGGGTCAAATCCGGGGTCAAAGTTCAAATACTTAGCATGAAAAACTTTTTCATTTATTAAGATGTCCCAACCAAATACACAAATTGTATACTTGGGACTGCCTGTTACATAAAATTTAGATTTATTATTTAGAATTGCTGATGTTAAGGAAACATACTCTATCTAACCTCAATAAAAATATAGCTTACCTTCAAAATTTCGATGCAAATGATTATAAAGCAATCGAAAACATTTTTTATCTTCCTACAAATTAGTTAATTATATGTATGTAAATACATGTACTGTAGTAATTGCTTTTAGCACTTAGGGTCCAGATACCATATCATGAATATGCATTTTACGATATTTGTTGATCCCCCGATAAATGACTATAATTTAGCTACTTATTAGACTATAGTTTTAGACCGAATTCAACATTGAGCACGGACCACACCCCCAGACACAACTTGATGGGCATTGTCTTAGTGACAGGTCAAGGAAATACGAAATGGGAAATGGAAATGGGCAACTTGGAATACGTTCTCAATACATCGAGCTCATTAGCTGTTCTGAAATTTAATACATGTGTTTATTAAAGAACATCAGGTTCAACCTTAACTTACAAATACATGGCCAATTTACACCAATGCTTTGTTAATTTAATGCATCGGGTGTACAAGTATATATCACTGCGGACGGCAGTCCGCGCTAGTGACGAAAGCAGCACGAAGGGTGCGAAGGCGACTAGCATATATACACAGGAAGAATGGAAAATTTGCTATGACTGTCCGATCAGGTCGAGCTATATACCGATCGAAAGGTATCAACCTAACTTACAAATGTGCATACTAAGACTTTTGAAATCTCACCTGGTTCGTGAGATAAACAGGTGTAAGTGGGAGGGGCAAAATTTAAATGATTGGAGCTAATGGGGCCGTTGGAGCCTTTTTGATTTTTTTTTTAATTTTTAACTATTCTAATCAAAAATACGCGTCGAATGACACCTTGATCATCAAAATCCGATCACTGGTTCAGAAGATAATTAATTTTGAAATTTTTGGTGCCCCTTTCAAAACGAGATGAAAAGTCAGTTTGTCTGTTTGTTTGTTTGTCTGTTTGTCTGTTTGTCTGTTTGTTTGTTTGTAAGGATCAAATCGTTGATTTAGCTTAAAAGTTTGAATGAGGACTTGTTCCCGATCAAAAATCTAGAAACGTTTGTTCTACGACTTTTTCGAAAAAAAGCTAGTTTAGCGGGAAATCGCTAAAAACCGCTAAAATTAAAACCCTTATAGCAGTCAAACGATAAAAGCTACAGATGCGATCTATATATCGTTGAAAAGGTATTTTGAAGGGCTGTTATGCATACCTTTTAACTTTTTTCTAAAGTACATAGGTAAATTGCTACAGGTGACATAAGGTATTTTCCCCCACATTTTGGCGGTTTTTGAGAAAACGCGGCTAACGATTTTTTTTAAATTTCAATATGTTTTAGTTTGTAAAATTTCGCGTTTTTTGATATATGACACAAAAAATTTTACCGTTAGGTTTGGAAGATATAACCTATTAACTGAATATATACGTTTTACTTTGAATTGGAATAGGGCAGCAGCAACAAAGTGTCATAGCAGCCAGTTTGTTTGTTTGGATAGCTTAAATGTTTGAATGAGGACTTGTTCCTGTTCAAAAATCTAGAAACGTTTGCTCTACGACTTTTGCGAAAAATCGCTAGTTTAGCGGGAAATCGCTAAAAACCGCTAAAATTGAAACCACCATAGCATCCAAACGATAGAAGCTACAGATGCGATCTATATATCGTTGAAAAGGTATTTCGAAGGGCTTTTTGCACTGCTTGCAGCGTAATGCGGAAATTACCTGTTAGCTGAATACATACATTTTACTTAGAATGGGAATAGGATAGCAGCAGCAAAGTGTCATAGCACCCAGAGTTTAAGAGTGCTGATAGCTTTTGCGCTGAGCATGTGTGTTTGTAAAGGGGACCAGTGTTGCCAGACAATTTGCTTTAGCTTGTACAAACAATAATCAAAGTTGACAAAGCTATACTGTCAAAAAATATTGCAATTTCAAAATTTCTGAGGTCTTATTCAAAAATTTCTGATATCCCACAAAAAAAACCTCTTTACGAGGTAAAAGTCTAGTGACGAAAACATTTTCATGCCCCAAAATTTCTGATATCCAATTTTGTGACGAATAATATTAAGTTTTACACATAAATTATTTTAAACAAAATTTTTGCATTCGGCACTGCGCAAAACAGTGAATGAGTTTTATTTGGTATGAAGAATTGATACATTTTAGCGCAATGTGCCGAGTGCCAAAATTTTGTTTAAAATAATTTATGTGTAAAACTTAATATTATTCGTCACAAAATTGGATATCAGAAATTTTGGGGCATGAAAATGTTAGATATATTCGATACATTTCCCCATAGCAATTGGACGTAATTATAGGCGTCATAATTATTAGAGTACACGCATGTTAATATATTTTGATTGATGTATGCGTTGATAAGTTAAAGAATGATTGATATATGACTATTTCCCACATTTCACAGCAAATTTCCATTAATTTCTCTGCATTTTAAAGCTAAACTCTATATAGTATGTATATATATGGTAGATTATGGATTTTTTAGCTTGCACAACACGTGGTTAAGTCATAATTACAATATGGAACTGTCCGTCATGGACTTTTTATTCAAAAAGATAATCAAAGTTGACATTTCGTTGCCTAAACTTTTGCATTGCACGAGATGGTTATTAGCAGACACACATATATGTAGATATATAAATCGGAATATAAAGTACATAATATACAAAGAGCTCTATGGAAAAACCGCACAAAATAAAAGCGAGAGTTGTGCTTTTTTATTGTTGATTGTTGTCCTAACTTGTTGTCACAAATGGTTGTCGTTATATTTTATTTGTTGTGCAAACAGAATAAAGAATAAACATGTATGTATGTATGTATGTATGTATGTATGGCATTTATATAGCTTGGAATCAAAAAAATAATCTCTATTGTGCAAATACTTGGCTCATACATCCAGCACAATAATTCTACTATAGAATCTATGTCAATGTCCTTTGGTAAGCATTTGGCGTAAATGATTTATTTACTGAATGTGTCATAAAGAACATTTGACAACTCAATTTAATAGATAATTATAGAAAAAAAAGGAATGGAAAACGATACCAAGTGGATAAAAGTTCTACACAAAATCGAATAAAATATAAAGTATAACTTAGTGAGTAAAATTTGCTAAAATATATCCTCTAAACTTTCAAACAAAGGTATTTTTTACCTTTTCAGATTTCATTTTAAATTTTTGTAAAATTAATTTTCATTTTTATAATATGAATTTGGTAATAAACGATAACTACTATTTGAAGCCATCATTCTATTTAATTGCAACAAGATTGAATAAATAGATTAGTCGGAATGGCTGATTTAAGTTTTTAAGCCATGTAAGTGCCTAAATGTATGCAATAAAAATATTTTATAATTATTTAAATAAGTAACGGGTATCCTACAGTCAGGAACTTGACTATAGCCGCTCCCACTTGTTAATTTTTAATTATAAAATACAATTGATCGACTGCTCTTAGTTGACATTAATTAAATAAATATATAAACTCTATAAAAATATTACAAATTGGAGTATTATTTTCCCAAGTTCTCTATTACCGATTTGGAATAATTATTAAAGTTGAAAACCATAAAATTACCACAAGCTTAAGACTATCTAGAACTTATAAGCTACAATCGACCTTAATTTTATTTTGAATTACTATCAAGTAATCAAGTTGGCTACAAATCGAAGCGTTAGCCACAAGTTGAACTCTGAAAAAATGGGTTGGGCAGGTTCTTAACCTTAAGTTGCCTGTCACTATCACTATCCCAGCAACAACCAGCAAAAACAACATGAACAACAACGACGACTGAATACACAAATACCAAACATACATAAATATGTCACTTTCACTCTCGAAACGGGTCAGGATAGGAAGGGAAGAGAAACAGGACATACAGTACAGGACGCACTACAAGTTACAAGTATAGACTTCAATATGCTTTATGGTAATTGCAAAATCGATTTATGTCGTGCTTACTGAACTGCAAACCCTAGAGAATTCCACTAATTGTTTAAATATAAAACATGACCAATTGAAAGAAACTCAAATGTCCAACTGTCTGTATGTCTGTCTCTCTGTCTGTCTGACCATTTGATTGCCCGTCTTTCTTTCTGGCTTATATTGTGCGTGGTCATTACGTTTACGGCGTGTGCCTTTTGCCTCCTGGGTTCAGTTTTTTTTTTAATGGCACCCAATCGAGGGTGGCTCAACCCCAACTCCAACCTCAACCCCAACCCCAATCCCAATGTCATTATCTAGTTTTATTACTGCTGCCCAGCAAGGCAAATGGATTGATGCAAATTAATAACCAAGCTACTTACTATACTTGTAGAAGAATATCATACAGTTAATTTGCTTGTACATTTTATGCATTTTTTATATTGAATAATTTCTTTCTGACTCTACGTCCATTGGATGCATTCTCTATAAATAATACATTCTGCAGTCAGTAAAACAACAGTTTGCTCGCTACACAGCTAATTTTTTTAATTACTTCTTTATTTACCATGCGATCTTGATTTTCGAATAAGTCAGAGAGCTTGGGAAGAAGGGAAGGTATACTAAATTTAATAAACTAATGTATGTACAGTCATAATGTTCTAAAATAATACGACTGAACAATAGGTGAGCTATAATAGATCATATGTACATTTTTAATTGCACCTTTTTAACCCATTTCCCATGGTCAGGCGGAAATTGTTAAGAAACTTAAAACAAACTTCAATGTTCGATAATACATTGACAGTTTCTTTATATGGCTCAATTATAGATTGGTATTCAATAAAAAGATTTTTCGATTAGACCTTTATACTTAACTATTAAAAATATTTACTTTTTTCTTGGCATTTATATTTATTGAACAAATTTGTAAAAATTCGTATGATTTTAAACCATGAATAATACAAATTTATTATTGATAAATTCTAATTTTTTGTCTAACTAATTTTGAAAAAAAAAACATTAAAATAATTTAAAAATAAAATAATTTATAAAATAACAAAAAATAATATTTTTATTGTTTTCATAAACTTTTTTTAAGTATATACAGACTTATGTAAATTTTTCACCGTTTGCCAAATTCTTTTTCAATAAAAAATAATGTAAATGTTTGCTCGTAGAATTTCTCAGTTATTAAATTAAACCTACAAAATTTATTATGATGTGGAAAACTACATTTTTGGGTTTCTTTGAATAAAATTCGTAGATTTTATATTTTTATTGAGGAATTTAGCTAGTTATTTTCTAGCGTAGTTAGTTATTTTCTACTGTTAGCTAGTTAGTTAGGTGCGACAAGTTATCGAGCTATTGATTACGGTGGGAAGCATCGCAACGCTTCTGCTAGCCGGTCATGCATACATTTAAATATGTATCACTTACTCGTTTTCACGCGAACGTAGAAAGTACGGGGTATTGCGTGAACTGCCGCCAGTGCCACTCCCACTGCCACCTCCGCCGCCGCTGTTGCCGCCCTTGTGGGGACTGACGCGGCGCATGCCGTTGGTCAGGCTGCGGGAGCGCGGTACGCGGGAACCGCTGCTGCTGCCAGAGCTCTGACGCTGTTGCGTCGGTGTGGATGCCTTGTTGCCGCCGGCGCCAGTGGTGCGTTTGCCGCGCATCCCGCCCGCACCGCCACCACCGGCAACAGGAGCTCTGCCCCGGGCGGTATTTGTAATGCTATCGGCGCTGCTGGCACCGCTATTATTCAGATGCGGCACGCTCGAGGCGCGACGCACCATCGTTGGTCGGAACTTCTCTTCTAACGTGGCCGTTAAAGGCTAACAACACTTGGATTTGGAATAATTGTGCAGGATTCGACTTCAACTGCCGCTGCTGCCACATGGCCCGCACAGTGCACACCACAAGAAATCACCCGCACACACACACACACACAAAACGTGACACGCAATCGCCACGCAATCCAACAGGATAATTCGAATTAAATTCAAAAACTTCCGAACGCTGCGATCGACCGTGCGCTTCGTCAACTCAACACGAACTGAACGCTTCAAGTTCACCAGGGCGCCTTTTTTATATTTATATACATAGACGAGTACTCAGATTTATGGTAATTTAAGAGACCCTGTACTTAGGAGAATCGAAGGGTATTTTAAGTTGGTCAAAAGCGAAATGTGACCAAATGAAAAAGATTTATAACTAGAGACACCAATATTGGTATGTAGGTTCCTGACTTTCGGTAAGTTCTAAAAAAATCAAATTTTCTTAATAATTGTCACGAAAATACGAATAACAAATGCGATTTAAGGCTACAAATTAAGTCTAGATTCCAAGTATCATCTTTTAAACTTCTTAGTTTAAATATGCAATACTGCAGTAATAAAATTTTTAGACTTATGAAATCGTCCTTAAAATAAGATCGAGGTCCTTAATATAAGTAAATTTTATTTTAGTGGGATCTCAAATTTGAAGCGTGGGTCCTTAAAGAACGGAGTATTTGTGTAGTCCTGATGTATTCTAATAACCACAAAAAAAACCTCTTTACGAGGTAAAAGTCTAGTGACGAAAACATTTTCATGCCCCAAAATTTCTGATATCCAATTTTGTGACGAATAATTTTAAGTTTTACATTTAAATTATTTTAAGCAAAATTTTGGCACTCGGCACATTGCGCTAAAATGTATCAATTCTTCATACCAAATAAAACTCATTCACTGTTTTGCGCAGTGCCGAATGCAAAAATTTTGCTTAAAATAATTTAAATGTAAAACTTAAAATTATTCGTCACAAAATTGGATATCAGAAATTTTGGGGCATGAAAATGTTTTCGTCACTAGACTTTTACCTCGTAAAGAGGTTTTTTTTGTGGGATATCAGAAATTTTTGAATAAGACCTCAGAAATTTTGAAATTGCAATATTTTTTGACAGTATAGCTTTGTCAACTTTGATTATTGTTTGTACAAGCTGAAGCAAATTGTCTGGCAACACTGGTCCCCTTTACAAACACACATGCCCAGCGCAAAAGCTATCAGCACTCTTAAACTTTGGGTGCTATGACACTTTAATGCTGCTATCCTATTCCCATTCTAAATAAAATGTATGTATTCAGCTAACAGGTAATTTCCGCCTTACGCTGCAAGCAGTGCAAAAAGCCCTTCGAAATACCTTTTCAACGATATATAGATAGCATCTGTAGCTTCTATCGTTTGGATGCTATGGTGGTTTCAATTTTAGCGGTTTTTAGCGATTTCCCGCTAAACTAGCGATTTTTCGCAAAAGTCGTAGAGCAAACGTTTCTAGATTTTTGAACACGAACAAGTCCTCATTCAAACATTTAAGCTATCCAAACAAACAAACTGGCTGCTATGACACTTTGTTGCTGCTGCCCTATTCCAATTCAAAGTAAAACGTATATATTCAGTTAATAGGTTATATCTTCCAAACCTAACGGTAAAATTTTTTGTGTCATATATCAAAAAACGCGAAATTTTACAAACTAAAACATATTGAAATTTAAAAAAATCGTTAGCGGCGTTTTCTCAAAAACCGCCAAAATGTGGGGGAAAATACCTTATTTCACCTGTAGAAATTTACCTGTGTACTTTAGAAAAAAAGTTAAAAGGTATGCATAACAGCCCTTCAAAATACCTTTTCAACGATATATAGATCGCATCTGTAGCTTGTATCGTTTGACTGCTATAAGGGTTTTAATTTTAGCGGTTTTTAGCGATTTCCCGCTAAACTAGCTTTTTTTCGAAAAAGTCGTAGAACAAACGTTTCTATATTTTTGAACAGGAACAAGTCCTCATTCAAACATTTAAGCTAAATTAACGATTTGATCCACAAACACAGACAAACAGACAAACAGACAAACAGACAAACAGACAAACTGACTTTTCATCTCATTTTCGGAAGGCCCCTAAAAATTTCAAAATTAATTATTTTTTGAACCAGTGGTCCGATTTTGATGATCGAGGTGTCATTCGACGCGTATTTTTGATGAGAATTGTAAAAAATTCAACGAAAATTCAAAAAGGCTCCAACGGCCCCATTAGCTCCAATCATTTAAATTTTTCCCCTCCCACTTACACCTGTTTATCTCACGAACCAGGTGAGTTTTCAAAAGTCTTAGTATGCACATTTGTAAGTTAGGTTGATACCTTTCGATCGGTATATAACTCGACCTGATCGGACAGTCATAGCAAATCTTCCATTCTTCCTGTGTATATATGCTAGTCGCCTTCGCACCCTTCGTGCTGCTTTCGTCACTAGCGCGGACTGCCGTCCGCAGTGATTTGATCCCAATCGGTTAATAAGGTCACATAATTGTCTCTCTAGAACCGAAAGTTTTTCAAAATTTAAAAAGAATTTGATAGAAAATTTCGAAAGCTTTGAAATAGTTTACTTTTTAAACTTTGTTGTCAAATCTTAATATTATTTTCTGTGAATGTTTAACGATGATAAAAATCATACAATTTAAACCTATGTTTTGTAAATTTTAACTACAGAGTCTCTTCGAGTCGAGTTCTTTCCACTGTAGCCTTAGCTACAATAATAGTTACACTCACGCACCCCACGCCGCAGTGACCAGGTGACTGCCCATTGCCCACTAACGTTGACTTTACCTTAACGTTACCTTAACAGTCACCTGTAATTTCGTTGCTTTTGTTGTGGTTGTTGCTTCGCTACTCGCCACTCGTTGCTTTTGTGCCTCTCCTGCCCACGGCTAGCAATTAAATCAACGCGTTGTTTTTGGTAAACAAACACAAGCCCCTGACCGACCATCTCCCCTCGCTCAGTTGCTGATGATGGTGGTGATAATGTCCGCTGTCCTGGTGGTGCTTGGACTTCGTTTCCCCGTTCACGATGACCCCACACTGACCCTGGCTTTCGTTCATATGACGTTCGTGTTCATCAACTACAACAACATTAATAATATTGTCGTGCCTTATTTGCATTTACTTTAGCATAATCACTGTAAATGGAGAATATGAAATATGAATTTACATACCGAACAACATATGAAAATTTTAAATTCTTTTCTAGGATATTCAGCCAAAGACAAGTCGCATGCTCGACTACAAGATACCTGTTACTCAATTTAAATTTATTTACCCTAATTTTAACAAGAAATTTACAAAATTATCGGAATTTAATTAATAATAAATTTTAATTTTAAATAATTAATTCTTAATAATTTTGAACAGGGATTATAACCGTAACCCAAACCAAAACCGTTTACCGGTATTAATCGATTTAAATTGAAAACCGTAACTGAAACCGTAATTGAAGAAAAACTTTTTATTTATACCGAAACCCAAAGACCGAAATTATTCCAACTGAAATAGCCGTTAAGATTCCGATTTATGCATAACAGTTAACAGTGTAATCATTGTTTTATAACTAGGTTTAATTTTTTACTTCTGCCCTAATTAAATAATATTGATTTCAATAAAAAGATCTCAATTTTTAAAATACTTACATACAAGAAACCGGTAACCGTTACGTAAAAGATTAATAAAAATTTTGCGTAACCGATAGCCGAAAAGCTAAATGCGAAAATGACCGAAACCATAACTGAAACCGATATTCGTTTCGGTTTGATACCCAGATTTTGAATAGTATTATTGAAAAACAGGCTAGAACATTTAAGTTTTCAAACGAAGCAGAATCAATTCAGATGCTAAGGCAGCGAATTGGCCAGAAGAATAAAAGGCCCAGTTTCCCGAAAATAATAGTATTGTAACTATTTAATAAAAATAAAAAACTTGTTTATGGTTCACTTATTGAATGTTTATTTCTCGCATGCCCTTCGCATTAAATTTTGCAGTTTGCCTTTTTCTTGTTGCTTTTTTTTTGTTTGTAATATAGCTAAGGATAGTCATTAATATTTAGAATTATCATAATATTTATAACTAATGATGCTGGGTTAAAGTTAAGTCTAAACGTTTATATAGATCTTGCCGTGAACTAAGTATTGTACAAGTGGATATATATATATGTATATACTTTATACATAATTATACATATATATGCAACTCTCAATTATATTTACATAAAATATATATATATATTTTGAAATCAAATATATATAAACGATTAGTGTGTAATTAGCTTAATTTTTAGCTTAATTTTATACCGCAGCCAAGTCGCAGAATTTTGCCATTGAGCCTGGATTTAGATTTAGATTTACATCGATATTTTCATAAACATATATATTTATATATATATTTTAATTTTTTGATTCTCTTAAGATTTATGTTTTTGTATTTTTTTTTATGTTTGTTTATAGATTTTTTTTCTGTGTGTTGTTGATTCGAAGATTTCGACATCAAATATTTAACATTTAATAAGCGTAATCCATTCTGTAGTGGGGGTTTTGTTGTTGTTGGATAAATTTCTGGTTATTGTGGATATTATTTAGGATAAGAGTCATTTATAAAGCTTAAGCTAAGTTGTCTAGAACTATGTACACAGTTTGAATTTCACTTGGCCTTGACGCCCATATAGAGACCCTCCGAGTATTTGGGTCGGCACTCGGCACAAAACCATTTGCCCTGTGGCGCCACCATAATGCCCACACACTCAAAGTGAAACCACTCGATGAGACAGTTGTCCCCATCGCAGGCGATCATCTCGGACACCTCGTCGTAGGGACAGCGACAATAGCAATATACGGACTCGCCCTCCCGGGCCAAACGTGCACCCGCCGGCGGCCGTATGGGATAACGTATATTGTTCGCCTTGAAGTATTGCAATGTGGCGAAATCGGGATTAGGCAGCAGTGCAGGCGGTATGGGTTGATTGAAGGCTCTCGTTGCCGGCGCGGGGGGAGGCGGTGCGGGCAGCGGTGCTGGAGCTAATGTTGGTGGTGCTGGCGGTGCAACTGGCTGATGAATCATTGGCGGCGGTGCACGTGGCGCAGTCAATGGCAACAGACTGGTCACATTAATCTCGGCATTCTCGTCCTCATCGGAGCTGCTATCGCTGCTGTCGCTGGCCGCCACGCTGGCTGGCAATAAGGCGGGTCGAATCTTGAGCGTGCGTATGGGAGGCAACAGATGCTGCTGCTCCTGTTGCTCCACTGGCGTCTGCTGCTGCTGCTGCGGATGCTGCTTGACACGTTTCGCCGAACGCTTGGCACTGCCGGCGCCTCCGCTCAGCGGAGTCCGTTTGTTGCGCTTGCGCGTGCTCCCATTGCTATTGCTGTGCTGATGCGCCGAATGCTGATGATTCGAGTGCTGTTCCCCATGGTTATTCCGACTGCGCGGCTGCTTCGGCGGCGTCGGCAGATCCTCCTTGGCCCAGGTGAGCTGTGGCGGCGGCTGTGGCTTAATCAACTGCATGCCCACCTGCAGAGGCGGAGCCAGAACACTGCTCATATTCTCATCATCGCTCGTATAGCCATAGAACTTATTGGGACGCCTTGTGCGCTTCGAGCGCTTCAACTGGCCATCGGCATCGGAGCAGCTGCTGCCCTCGCTCATCCGCGGCTGCCAGCCAGGTCGATGCGTCAGCGGAGTCAGCGTGAGCTGAGTTGGATCCGTCAGTTGGAATGGCGCTGCTGCAGCAGCTCCAGCCATGGCCGGAGAATCGTTGTAGGCATGCAGCAGATGTGACGACTGATGAGGCAACAACTGTTGTTGTTGTTGTTGATGATGATGATGTTGTGGCAAGTGATATGGAAACTGTTGGGGCTCCATTGGCGGCATCGCTGCTTGCAGCTTCCCTTGACTCGTGGATTTGCATGTGGATTTCCGTTCGCGTTTCTTTTTCTTATTCTTACTGACACGCTCCCGCTTGTCCGCAAAGGCAGCCGCCTCCTCCGGCAGCGATGGCGTCGACGGTCGACTGTTCTCCACAATGTCATAGTTGCTGCTCTCGCCGGGCGCCTGTTCATGCGCCTGGGCCGAGATCAAAGCCAGTCGCTTCTGGGCCAGCAGCTCGTTGGCCATTTTCTGGGGATGCGCATCGTAGAATTCCTCGTCCGTGTCCGAGATGGCCGTGTCAAAGTCGGATTCATTGTAGAGCGGTGCCTGCGGCGTTGGCGTCACTGGACGTGGCTCCTCCTCATTGACGCTGGTCACATTCACCTCCTCCTCAATGGTGTTGTTTGACTCGGACTCCGTTGCTTTCTTCGGCGCTTTCTTGGCAATTCCAGAGCTACGATTGGATTCATTGTCGGAGTCATCATCGCTGGAACTGCTGCCACTGGAGCTGCAGCTGCAATTGGAGCCGCACGAGCAGCTCGAGCTGTCCGAGTCCGAGTTGGAACTGGAGCTGCTGGAGCTGTCGCTGTCACTGGACGCATTGCCACGCTTCGCCTTATTGGGCGTCGATCTGGACAGCTTTTTGGGCGAGGGAGCGGGCGCAGGCGTCGGCGGCGGCGTTCTTTGCATCTTACAATAGTCGTGATCGGAGAACGCCACATGCAGTTTACTGGGACGCAGCTGCTCTTCACTGGGCTCTGTTTCCACGACTGGAGCAGCTTCTGTTTTGCCAATTGTTGGCTGATGCTGCAACAGGTTCTTCCAAATGTCCGCCACTTCCTGAGACGACGACTCTTGGCTCTCTCCCGCCTCCACTTTGGGCTTGTGCTCATCATCATCATTAGCATCTTCCTCCTTTGGCTGTTTCGTCAGCTGCTCCTGCTTGGTTTCCAACTCTGCAGACTGTGGCTTCAGCAACTCCTTATCCTTATCCTGCTCCTCGTTGTCGCTCTCGGATGCCGGCGATAACATTACCCTGGGCATGTCCAGATCATCCACAGAGGCGCGCATTGGCAGCGTTCCATGTGCCGTCTCCGGTTGCGCGCCCGTGCTGCGCGCTGCATCCGAATCGCTGTCATCGCTGCTATCCGATTCGGACAGATTGGGTGCTATCAGATTCAGATCCTCCAGCGAGGCTTTGTTGCGCTTGGACTTTTTGCGTCGCTTGCGCTGCGTCTGTTGCTCTTGTTGTTCCTCTGCCTGTGGCGTTTTATCTCTGACTGCTTGCTTGCCATCCACTTGATCCGTTGCCTCCGTTGGCTTCATCTGCTGCTCCTGCTCCATTTTAACCTCCTCTGGCTGCTTCGAAGCCGATCTCGAGCGGCGCTTCTCCTCGTCCAGTGGCGTTTGTGTGCCCTCGATTGCCTCCAGGCCATTAGATGGCAGTTCCTTGACTTCATGCTGTGCCGCGTGCTTCAACAGCAGCTTGCGAGACACGAACTTCTCCTCACACTGATCCTCAGTGCAGGCATAGCGGAAATCGCCGACATGCTGACGCTTATGCACCTCCAGGTAGATGGCCTTGCTGAAACTGAACTGGCAATGCTCGCAGGTGAATTGCGTGGCGGGTATGCAAAAGTGATAGACGTGACGCCAGCGTTTCTGGAGGCAGCGCTTGCAGCCGGCGCTTTCGGTGCCATGTTTCCAGAACAGATGCTTGGAGATGTCCTGCTTGTTGCGATAGGCGATGCCACAGCGATAGCACAGATGCAACAGCTTGTGCTTCCACACATGCGACGAGAGCTTCGCCTGCGTGTGACAATCCTCGAGGCAAATATCACAGGCGTGATGCTGCTTCCGCAGATGCACCATCAACCGGAATGCCGATGGCAACGTTGGCGAATTCTCGCACAGACAGCAACGGAATTGCACCTCATAGATGTTGGATGTGGTGACACCGGGACAAATGTGGCACAGCAGTTCACTGTAACTAAAGAAGTTGATGCGACACATCGTGCACGTGACGATCGCCTTGGCGTGCAGCCGTCGATTGTGCGTGTAGAGCTCCTTGTGGGTGGCGGTCACATAGCGGCACTGGAAGCACTCGTAGATTCGTTCATTGAATGGCTGCGCAAAGCGTCCATCCTCCAAGCTGCAACAGCTCGCAGAGTTCAGATAATGTCCATCCTCCACAACGGGCAGATAGCTTTTCAATCTGGCCACAATTGTCTCGGCATACAGCTCCTCGGCGGTTATGCTGTCCACGGTGGCCGTGAAGCGATGCTGTCCAATCAGATGCAGCACCAGTTGCTTGGCATTAACGGCAATACGACGCGCATGATTGCAGTACAGGCAGAAGGGATAGACGGCCTTGAGGCACAGACGCACAAAGTCAACCAGCTCGAATTTGTCCAGCGGTCGATCCAGTTGCAGGTCCACCGTATGCGTATCCTCGCTGGCCACCTCAATGCCATCGGCCGGGGGCAGCGGTGCCACTGGCAACAGCAGGGATTCCTCTGGCTGTTGCGTCTGTTGTTGTTGCTGCTGCTCCTCCATCAGGCTATCGTCGATATCCATGCACTCGCTGCCCAGCGAATCGCGACGCTGCAGCGCAGTTTCTGGGTCTAAACCTGGCTCGGTTTTCGACTCATCCTGCTGCATCTCCTGCTGTTCCTCCCGCTCTGCTTCCTGCTCTCCTTCCTTTGGCACTTGCTTCTCGGCGTTTATGTGATTGTTATGCGGCGACGCAGGCGGCGTTGGCGACCACCGACGCTGCTCTTCCTGTTGCTGCTGCAACTCTTCCTGCTGCTGTTGCTCCATTGCAACTCCAAATGGCGCTTGCTGCTGCTGCTCCTGTTGCTCCTGCTCTTGCTGCAACTGTTGCTCATGTTGCTCCTGCTTGGCCATAATGTGTGCCTTTGTGCGTTCTATATGTCGCTTTGTGCGCTCCATTTCAGCCACCATAAGCGTCAGCTTATCCGTAGACGTAGAATCATAGTCCTCCAATTCAGAGGAGACGTTCGGGACCATGGTCGTTGCCTCGAGGAACGTGGATGCCGTTTCGGTCGCTGTTTCCGTGTCCTCGGATAGATTTGACATGGGCAGCATCAGTTGTTGTTGCTGTTGATGCACTGCATCCACTGTAAGCAGCGGCGCTGGACCGCAATCATCTGTTGCTGTCGCGGTCAACTCATCGTTGTCTTCGTCCTCGGTGTCGGTGCTGCTAAGCGCAGCATCCACAGATTTCTGGAACTCCTTGGGCACACGCAGCATTATCTTGGGCACCACCAGTTTGGGCAGTGCATCCTCCTCTTGCGGCGCATCTTCGCTGGGCGCTGGAACTACAAGAAAGTTGATTGGTTATTGATTGAATTGAGTTTAATGATTAATTCACACTCACTGTTGTTCTCGTGCTGTTGTTGTTGTCCTGGCATCACATTCGTCTCCAACCAGTTGGGCAGCTCCTCCAACTGTTTGGAACTTGGCTCCACCAGCTGCGCTACCTGCTGCTTGCTCTTGGCCGTCTTGCGCTTGCGTCGCACGGCAATCTTCTTGCGACTGCCGTTGCGACAGCCGTTGGCATGTCCCATCTTCTGGCCACACAGAGCACACGGCTGCATCAGTTCGGCACAGTCATGATCATCAAATTGACTGCCACGCTCGAAACTGGCCTGGCAATTGCAACACACCAGATAACGCGCCCGATCCTCCAGAGTTTGCAGCGTTTGCCACGCTTCGACATTGTTGAAATGCAGCTGATCCATATCGTGTTTGTTTTCCAAATGCAACGATAGCTTCTCAACGCTGGCAAACACATGGGAGCAGTACAAACAAATGTAGCGTTGATGCACCTCGCGCATATGCAGAAAAAAGTTCCAACACTGATGGACACTGTTGCAGCGGGCGCAGCGAAAGAAACGCTCCTTCTTAATTGTAACTGGCGATTGGATAGGAGCTGCACTTCCTGCTGCTGCAGCTGCTGCAATTGGCGAGCTATTACTGCTGGCAACAGTTGCTGCTGCTGCTGTTACTGCTGCTGTTGGCTCCTTTGGCTGCCCGCAGATCGCATAGTGCTCATTAAGTTGCTGAAAGTTTTCAAAATTGTTGGCATTGCACTTGTAACAACTGAGCAGCTTTTCCACCTCATGCGAGTTGGACGCTGGCGCCTGCAGACGTTGCATTAGGAGCGATGATTGCTCCTCAATCCGCTGCTGTTTGTTTGCTGTTTCAATCTCGTCGTTGCTGCCGCTGCGCCTGCGCTTTATTGCATGCAACATCTGCTCCCGCTGACCGTGCTTCAGTTCTAGCATCGCCAGTTTTTGCTGGTGTTTGGTATTTTGTTCGCTCTCCGGATGATCAATGACCAGTTGCTGTGAGGTTGAGCTAACTGAGCTGCTTCGACTGCTTATTCTAGTGTTGTTCAGCTGTTGTTGCACTTGTTCCACTTCATTGCCAGCGTTGTTTGCTATCACAGACACCTCCTTCTCCTTCTCCTCCTCATCATCATCGTCATCATCAGTTTCAAACTCCTGCTGCACCTGCATTGCTGTGTGTGCTCCATTTATTTTCATTTTGACCGACGTCTCCATTGGCAGCTTTTCTTGATCTTCCTTTGGCGCACTCACAACATCCTCCACATCTGAATCCGACTCAATCTTAATGACCTCCATTGGCGACTGCGCTTCAACTTTAAGCTGCGTTGAGCTGCCAGTATTAAAGTCCTGTAAGGATTCCTCGTCATCTGGTATGCTCGCAGGTGAAAGATCAGCGATCTTATAGACTGGCGATGCGGCAGGTGATGTTTGTGACTGTTCCTTTGTGACATTTTCATCAATTGCAGCTTCGTTGTTCTTTTTATCATCTTCTGAAAGACTCCGCACATCGCTTTCCCCAGCTGCCCTTGGAGCAGATGAAGCAGGTGAAGCAGTTTTATCAGCCATATTAATCATTGGTGAGGAAGTTTCCTCATCCTGTGAATCGACTACGAGCACTATTGAGGATCTATCATGATCATTATCGTTCTTTTGCTCATCCGGAGAGCTCGTCCCAATGCTTATGCACACAGGCGAGGAGGCAAATTCATTATCAGTTTTAAATTGAGCCAAAGGAGTTTTGGAATCCAGTTTAATGTGTACTTTATCCGTTCTTTCCTCATCCTGTGAATCGACCACGAAGAATGTTGAGGATCTATCATTATCGTTCTTTTGCTCATCCGGAGAGCTCGTCCCAATGCTTATGCACACAGGCGAGGAGGCAGATTCATTATCAGTTTTAAATTGAGCTAAAGGACTTTTGGAATCCAGTTTAATGTCTACTTTATCCCTTCTTTCCTCCTCCTGTGAACAAGTATCGTCACTGACTTTGATCGCAGGTGAACAAGTTGCCGCTTCATCGTTCCTTTCATCATCTCCGGATTCATAATCTTCAACAATCTTGACATCAGGCGAAGAGGATTCTTGATCATTATTACAATTATTCGCATGTAAAGAACTCTCCTCTTCGATTTTTATGTCACTTCCAGGCTTGACATCATCGTTCAAAACTGGCACATGCGAAGCGGACGGACTCTCTTCGGGAACAGCAGCTTCCTCAGCTTCCTCTGCAGATACCTCCTTCCCAGCCTTGGACTCAGCTTTCACACAATCGATGGAAGACGGCTCCAACGGCTCATCTAAACTGTTGCCAGGGCAGCTTTTTTCTGATCTGTGCGGTTCTGAAGGCTCTTCCTTGGATCGTCCATTCTCTATCGCCACACCTATGCTGTTTTGCACATTATTCTCTTCAGCTATGTTATTAATTTTCAGCTCCGACTGGGTACTTTTGCTTTTCTCCTTCGTTTCCAGCTGGAACGTTTCGATATTATCCTCGAAGTCATCCTCTTCGCTGGCTGCCGGCGTCGTTTCCGTATCGCCCGCATGGGGCTCAATGTTAGGCGTACTCTTCGTTTGTTGCTGTTCCAATGTTTCCATCATCTTTTTGCATTTATGCGCTGCCATGACAATAATAAACAAAAACAACAATTATTCCAATATAATCGATAAATGTAAATCGATGAATTTGTTTACCTTTGCATGCCGTACACCGACGTTGTGTTTACCGTTTCTTGGGCTGCGCTTTTTTTTCCTGTGGGCGCTACTGCAAACAAAAAATAAAGAAATGCATTTTATACAGCTATAAATTTAAGTTTGTCATTCTCGTTGATAGTTGATAAGCGATAAAAACAGAATACAGGAAATGGCAACAACAACAAAACGAAAGAAACAAATAAAAACGAAAATATCATTCGTTCACTATTCGCCAGCCCTGGAGCCGAACGAAGTGCGCACATAAAGCAAACTGAGATAATTGAAAATACCAAAATAAATTGCGCAAAATGTGGTGCGGAGGCGTAGAGGAAGCAGAAATAAGCAAAAGCAAAACTTTTAGCTAAAAATAAATAACCAATTTACATAAAAATATTAGAAGGAAAAACCAGAAATTCTTGGAAATTGCAAACTCTCATGCAAATGCAGCGGGAGGATTATTTCTTTCTTTTTTTTTTTTTTTGTATAATTATGCACGCGTCTCTCTTACCTGCTTGCTTTAGCAGCTGCCGGGGCGGACACGCAGCAATATTTACGCGCGCAAAACAACAACTACACACAGAGAGAGAGAGAGAGGAGTCACCACAACCGACGGCACGGACGCTCGCTGCACAACTGAGCGAGACACGGCAATGGAGCGCCCAGCGGAGCGGCGGCCGCGCGTTTTTCTGAACAAGAACAACACCCCTTGCCCTGCGCTCTTCTCCGTCTACCTTCTGTGTGGATGGGCCAGACGTCGTTGACGGACAGTCGTCGCAGCGCTTATACAATTTTTGTTTTATTTTCTTATATTTTTGCGCATTTGACTGCGTAATAGGTTAAAAAAACACGCGATTCAATTTCACAATGATGCGTATTTGTTTAGCACACACAAATTATTTGCTTTGCTTAAATTGTGAATATAAAAATTGTTTTTGCACGTCTCGCATCGCGTTTTGCATTTTTTTTTTCCCCTATGCTCACTATTTCTATGCTTATGTTTTGGGCTCACTTTTTGTTTTGTTTGAAGGCTTGTGCCATTGGCAATATACTGCATACACTTTCAGTATTGTATTTGGCTTATATATTTATTGTTATTGTTGCTTGAATAACGCTTGTGAAAAGCCAATTTTAGCAATTTTTTTTATCGACGTTCGACGACGAACACGCGCAGAAGTAGTGTTGGGTAAAAACATTGCTCATTTAGGTGAACACATGTTCACTTGTTCTTTTTTCTAGGTGAGCCAACTCACTCATATCGAAATATCGTCGTCCCTTGATCGTAATTTGAACATCTTATCACCGGACAAAATGCACGGCAGTGGACATTTTGATTGATTTAATAATTGTGTGGCGGCGTGGGTCGGAATTAACAGTAAAAAACAAAATGGCAGCCAAAAAAAAAAGGTGGCAGCCTTGGCAATGGTTCAAATTTGACCGAACGAACATTTTATTTTTTTCTTTATAAATATTGAAGCTAGAGCTTTGAAACTTTCACAGAAGCATTTCTTATATTTTTTTTAAATTTTTATAATTTTTTTTTTAGAATATTTTACTAATTTGTTGATTTCTTCACAACGCAAAGGCTGACGTTTCCCAAACCAATTTTAAAATTAACTTTATGAATTTACAAAACGTATAACGTTCTTGCTTCTTTCAATTTGTACTTACAAATTTTTTAAAAAAATTTTTAAAATTAATTAATTTTATTAGAGAAATGACATGGGACCAATTTTCTATCGATATTTTGTTCCAGATTGAGTTTATCTGTGGAGCCGATGGTTGCCACCTTGTTTTTGGCTCGTGCGCGTTTCGAGTTCAGTGGTAGTCGCAAGTTGACAGCTCTTTCCGTTTCCTTTTTCGCGTGAGCCGTCATCATGAGAGCCAAGGGATTGGTTAGTATTTACAAAAAATAATAGAAAACTAGTGCAAATTGTGTTAAAAATGTGTAAAGCCAGCAGTCAAACATAGCGTGCAGCAAGTGCAAACGAAAAACAGTGTGAAAATGTTGCAATAATGAGGGAAAAACACAAAAGTGCACCTTGTCAGCTGTCAGAAGGCAATGCGGCCGCCAGACTTGCGTTGACTTTTGCAATTTCAGCTTTTAGTTTTCGGGCAACTTGCTTGAAATGTTACTAACTGTTACAGCTATAACTTGGCCTACACCAAAAATAATTCAGTTTG
This sequence comes from Drosophila recens, assembly GCA_037043495.1. Lineage (NCBI taxonomy): Eukaryota > Metazoa > Arthropoda > Insecta > Diptera > Drosophilidae > Drosophila > Drosophila recens. The sequence goes on from JBAMBJ010004524.1 coordinate 37,383, forward strand.
TTTTAATATGAATTCTATACATAACCTACAAAGACAACAACAACATCGCATTTCCACGCGCGTTGTATGTGTGTGTGTGTGTGTGTGTGTTTGACTGCATGCTTGGCGCATTTGTTTACAACACATTTAAAGCCCAATTTACACGGTCGGTTTCCGACCGACACTTTTGACCGATGGAAAATGTTGCCATTCAACAAGCACCAAAAAATGCCAAAAACTACCAAAAAGTGTCATTCTTACGTATAATGTTTGCTTCGATGACAAACCGACGCTCTAAAATTTTGCGTGTTCACACGAGACCGACGGTTTATTAACGTAAAGTGTCGGTCGGAAACCGATCGTGTAAATAGGGCTTAAATTAGTAAAGAGAAATGTCATTAATTGAACTCGTTGTTAACTTGCAGTTGAAGGAATACGAGGTCGTTGGCCGCAAGCTGCCGAGCGAGAAGGAGCCACAGACGCCTCTGTACAAGATGCGCATCTTCGCTCCCGACAACATTGTCGCCAAATCCCGTTTCTGGTACTTTTTGCGCCAGCTGAAGAAGTTCAAGAAGACAACCGGTGAGATTGTCTCCCTGAAGCAGGTGTACGAGACGTCGCCCATTAAGATCAAGAACTTTGGCATCTGGCTGCGCTACGATTCTCGCTCGGGCACACACAACATGTACCGCGAGTACCGTGACCTGACGGTCGGTGGTGCCGTCACACAGTGCTACCGTGACATGGGCGCTCGTCATCGTGCCCGTGCCCACTCCATTCAAATCATCAAGGTGGAGTCGATTGCCGCTGCCAAGACGCGTCGCGTCCATGTCAAGCAGTTCCACGATTCCAAGATCAAGTTCCCATTGGTGCAACGTGTCCACCACAAGGGCAACAGGAAACTGTTCTCGTACAGAAAGCCAAGGACCTACTTCCAGTAAGAAGAACCAACACCCACAAATCAGCTGGCATTAAACGCACTGCGTGCGCTGTGCTCCAATTGGTTTTCAAATTTTTTAAGGAGCTAAGTGATTCTTTCAATAAAAATGAGTACGTTGAAGAGTAAAAGGAATTGTGATTTTAATGGGCTCATTAGATGGACATAATCGAGGCCTATTTATTTATTCAAGGCCAAAAGTAATGGGCGCAAATTGTGTCACACTGACAATTTGTGACAAAGGTATTTACAGGCGTCACAGCTGTGACAAGCCAAATAAATACCTCTTGTTGCACCAGTTGTTAACTTTGCAAAGTACTTTTTCTTGTGACGCAATGTGAACATGACAGAACATATTACAATTACGACAATTTATGTAACCCCAACAATAAAATAACAATGTTAAAAATCTCTAAGTTGTACTTTTGAATTGGCCGAGTTCACAATTGCGTTCACAGACTGTCACAAAGCATTGTCACAATTCGACAGTTCTGCATCTATGGCAGCAAAATCCGATAGGCTCGAGAAACATGCAAATGAAGCTTTACGAGGTACTAGAATTGACTAGTATGCGAAGGTTTCCAGATGGGAGCACACAGGCCCTGCGACTGTAAGCTGTGACAGTATGTTACGCAGTGTGAAACCCGGCATTACACTATTTTACAGTTGCAACCAGAGTTGCAATGTGATCGTATCTCTTTTTAAAATACCAAATAGTCCAGGACTGTTGTTATTGTGACAGTGCATGTTAAGTAGGATTTAATGGTTAGCAAAAGTTGGTCACACTGATGAGCAATCAATAAGTTTATTTTTTTGTCGCTGCTGATTTTGGATTTTTGGTTCTTTTGTTAAACTGCAATCTGGGCAAATTACATCATTGCATACGCGCTAGCAGTTACAAAAGAGCCACAAAAAACGCCCACAAATAGATAGCACGACAACAACCATGAGTGACCGTCGTCTGGAATTGGAGAGCGAAAGATATACGACGTTTGTTGGGTGGCCCACAAATGCGCCCGTCCAAATTGATGACCTGGTGAAGAATGGTTTCTTTGCCACGGGCAACTGGCTGGAGGCCGAGTGCAACTGGTGTCACATACGAATCGATCACTGGGAATACGGCGATCAGGTGGCGGAAAGACATCGACGCGCTTCACCCATTTGTTCCATGGTCTTGGCCCCCAATCACTGTGGGAATGTGCCACTTGAGACGGTGGCCACTTTGCCAGTGGCGACCAGCGACTGCGAGGGCAACAGCGTGGTCGATGGTGGCACAGGGCAGCAGGGACAGGGACAGTGCACGCATCCAGATATGCTGATTGAATCGAATCGACTGGAAACGTTCAAGGATTGGCCCGTTTGTATTTTGCTGAATCACAGTCCATTGAACACCATTACTAGCATTACAATATTTGCAGAATCCAAACATAACGCCACAGTCTTTGGCCAAGGCGGGCTTCTACTATCTGAATCAATCGGATCACGTGAAGTGCGTGTGGTGCAAGGGCGTCATCGCCCAGTGGGAGAAGAACGACAATGCCTTTGAGGAGCATCGTCGCTTCTTTCCCAACTGCCCGCGGGTACAGATGGGTCCGCTGATTGAGATAACCGGCAAGAATATGGAGGAGCTGGGCATTCAGCCAACAACGCTGCCACAACGTCCCAAATACTCTTGCCTGGAGACACGACTGCGTTCCTTCAGTGATTGGCCAATTCCCAACATTCAGCCAGCAGAGCCGCTGGCACAGGCGGGACTCTTCTACCAAAAGATCGACGATCAGGTGCGCTGCTTTCATTGTAATATCGGACTACGATCCTGGCAGAAGGAGGATGAGCCCTGGCATGAACACGCCAAGTGGTCGCCCAAATGCCAATATGTATTGCTCGCCAAGGGTCCAAACTATGTGCGCCAGGTGTTGGAATCGGGCACAACAACATCATTGATCGCTCCCACAGCCCCGCAGTTGCCAACGAGCATTGACAGCGCCATGTCAGCGTCGCCAGCGTGTGAAGCTCTGGCGTTGGGCATCGATGTTGGTGCCGTGCGCAATACGATTGCAAGGAAACTGTCCAGTTCGGGCTGTGCCTTCGATACACTGGACGACTTGTTGCATGCAATATTCGATGATGCCGGCAGTGGCGCCGCCTTGGAGGTAACAGAGCCGCTTTCATGCTCATCATCATCAACTTCGACAGCGCCCCGTTGATTGCACGGCCACAACGAGTAAAGCGGCCAGCTCGGAGATACACAATACAACAGGAGCCAAAACAAAAGCGGCACCTATAACAACAACATCTGTGGTACCACCAACGGCCATAGTAACCAACTCGAATCCCAATGGCAATCTGTCGCTGGAGGAGGAGAATCGACTGTTGAAGGATGCGCGCCTGTGCAAGGTCTGTCTGGATGAAGAGGTCGGTGTTGTATTCCTACCCTGCGGACATTTAGGTAGGTCTTGCTCAAAACATATTTAAGATCTTTAATAACCACAATTTAATCTTGCAGCCACTTGCAATCAGTGCGCTCCCAGCGTGGCAAATTGTCCCATGTGTCGTGCGGATATCAAGGGATATGTTCGCACGTTTCTCTCTTGAAGCAATGCAGCAACCAATTGGAAAGACCATACCATTGTAATCATAATAATAATTGTCTACTATGTACTTGTATCGCCTAGGCAACTGGTGGCGGTGGGCGTGTCTGTCTATCAGCTGTTATTTTTTGTATCTGATTGTTTACTAACTAATAGCTAACGCAATTTCAAATGTTACTAACTAACCTCCGTTTCTGTAATGTGTAAAAACGTATATATTGTATCAACTGTTTACCCTTGCAGGCACATAGATCTACTGATTATTCTTAAAAGATCGAATCTGACCTGGTTTTTTGTTATAAATTATATACACTACTGGCCAAAATAATAAGTACACACTTTTTTTTAAAAAACAAGCTATTATAAGTCAAGTCTTCGCAGTAAAAAAGTATATTTGGAAAGGTCATCTAAATTCCGTTTGAATGATGCATTGATACCCATTGAAATATTCAAACTTTTAAGGAACGTAATTTTGAAAACTTTTTTCCTCGATTTTTAAAAAAAATGTTGGGATGCAAAAACATTCTTCAAACAATTTAAGGAATGACTGCAAAAAAAATTTTCAAAAATCTTTTCGCTTATATTTTTATAATTTTTTGAAAATTGCTTAACAGGCACTTATTGTACGAAAATTCGAACAAGTGCCAGATTACAGATTTCAAAAATATATAAACAAAAAGATTTTGAAAAAGCTTTATTGCAGTCATTCCTAAATTGTTTGAAGAATGTTTTATATTAATAAATCGGCTGCGCCGTTTTCAAAATGACGTTTCTTAAAATTTGAATATTTCAATAGGGCTAATGGGTTAAGGAAAGTTATACATCATTCAAACGGAATTTAGATGACTTTCAAATATATTTTTACTGCAAACTGAAATATGTATGTTTAAAAAGTGTGTACTATATTTTGGCCACTAGTGTATGTTCAAATTGTATTCTATTTTACACATATCACACTTATTTATTGGCTGCCAGATTCGATTTCCGTATTATTACAATATTTTAAAGGGCCTTATTTACAGCACCTGCAAGGGTATTCAATATTTATAGACTTCGGCTGCGCCGTAGACACATAGCTGTCCATTTCTTGTTATTGATTGTGTGATTAGGCCGCTGATTTAATGGAGTACACAAAAAGAAACTGAAAATTACACATACAAAGTAAATAAATATATATGTAAATGTTGAAAATTCCTCGGACTATCAATGTGTAAACACAAAATATCAGATAATCCCTTGACGTAAACTTTTAACTTTAATGCTGGGTTTGTAATCTATTTCAAAAACATTGATATGCATTTTTCTTGAAACCAAAATTCTACATATAAATTGTAAATTGTTGACCACTAAAAAAATGACAGGGACATTGAACACACGTAAGTTTTAGATGGACTATGCAGGAAATGAATAAATTTGTATTTTCAATTTTTGTTTTAAAACTATTTTCAACTTTTGATTTCATAAGTAATGAAATAACTCGTATTTGCAATTTTTAAAATAAAAATTGAAAAGAAAATTTATTTTTTAATTATTTTTATAGAAATCAAAATCAAATAACATTTATTTTATATTTTTTTTCAGTGGAAATACCCGTCCAATTCCTGGTTAAAAAATAATTTTTGATTTACTTTAAAAAAAAGTTGTATTTTTTGATTTAAATTCAAATTAAATATTTGTATTTAAACTTTTCCGCTAAGTCTATTTTGAATAAAATATTTTGAATTGATAAGATATCTTAAGTAAATTAAACTTTATATTTGGGATTATTTTTAATATTTTTTGCCCCTGTTTTAAATCTGTAACGAGGAGCTATGTTAAGAGAATAAAAGTCTAGGACTGTTATTTAAAAATGTTAAGTAGGATTTGAAGAGAACATTTTTGAAAAAAATATAAAATAAAAGACAATTGAAAAGAAAATTTATTTTTCAATTATTTTTATAAAAATCAGAAAATAACTTTTATTTTATATTTTTTTCATAGGACATAACCGTCTAATTCCTGGTTAAAAGATAATTTTTGATTTACTTTAAAAAAAAGTTGTATTTCTTGATTTAAATTAAAATACAAAAATTGTATTTAAACTTTTCCGCTAAGTCTTCGAAAATAGACAAATGTGCCTTACTATTTTATTTTTAAATATTATTTTTTATAATTGATAAGATATTTTAAGTAAATTTCACTTCAAATTAGATTTATTTTTGGCTTTTTTCATGCCCCTGTTTTGAATATGTAACGGGGAGCTATGTTAATTGAAACAAAAGTCCTGGACTGTTATTAAACAAAAGCATGTTAAGCAGGATTTAATGCTTAGCAAAAGTTGGTCACACTGATAAGTTTCATTTTTTTAGTGTTGGGTAAACAGTGCTCATTTAGGTGAACATGTTCACTTGTTCTTTTTTTTTAGGTGAGTCAACTCACTCAGATCGCTCACTTGCTCAGTTGCTCACTTGTTCAGGTTGCTCACTTGTTCAGTTGCTCAGTTACTCACTTGTTCAGTTGCTCAGTCACTCACTTGTTCAGTAGCTCAGTTGCCAACTGCTCTAAGTCCCTCACTCAAGAAATAGAAAATTTCATACGTTATACATTTCATACATTTCAATTTAAATCGGATTCATCACTTTATTATATTTAATATACATGTACATAAAAATAAAGTAACAAAATTATAAATAAAATTATAATAAAATAACCAAATTAAAAAGTAAAATAATGAAAGTATTTATTTCCCTTCACTTCTTTATACTTTTCTCCAAACGAATAAAAGGAAATAAAGAATAAGAACATTTGGGCGATAGTGAGCAAAGCAGAACAACTGAACAAGACTGAGCAAGTGAGCAAACAAGAGCCAAAACAGAGCAACTGAACAAGACTGAGCAACTGAGCAAGTGAACAAAAAGAGCAACTGAACAAGACTGAGCAACTGAGCAAGTGAGCAAAAAAGAGCAAGTTGGAAGGAACATGTTCAGCTTGCTCACTTCGGGAGCAACTCTTTTTGGTTCACTCACTCAACGAGCAGCCCAACACTACATTTTTTGTAGATGACTTTTGTTCTCAGTTTCTTTTGTTAAAATCTGGGCAAATTACAATATTGCAGTAACAAAAGAAACATAAAACGGGCAGAAATTGATAGCACAACTGCCATGAGTTATAATACGGCAGAAAAGCTAAATATGCGAATTGAATCGAATCGACTAGAAACGTTCAAAGAATGGCCCGTTTGTATTCTGCTGAATTCACATTTATGAACAATTTTTCTAACAATCTAATCTTTCAGAAACCATTCATTACACCACAGTCGTTGGCCGAGGCGGGTTTCTACTATCTGAATCAAGCGGATCGCGTTAAATGCGACTGGTGCATGCTCGAAGTTGGCCAGTGGGAGAGAGACGACAATGCCTTTCATGAGCATCGTCGCTTTTCTCCCAACTGCCCGCGTGTACAGACAGGTCCAATGATTGAGCGGGGCATTCAACCAACAACCAAGAGTGACTGTGAGGGCAACAGTGTCGGCGATGGTTTCACAGGGCAGCAGGGACAGGAAGAGTGGAAGAGAGAGGAAGAGTTCAAGGATTGGCTCGATGGTATTTGCTGAATCACAGCCATTAAAACCATTACTTACATTACAACATTTGCAGAATCGACTCGCGTTAAATGCGTGTGGTGCCATCTCGGGTTTGATGAGCATTGTCACCACTCTCCCGACTGCCCGCGTGAACAGGTGGGTCCATTGATTGAGAAGCTGGGCATTCAGCCAACAACGCTGCCAAAACGTCCCAAATACTCCAGCCTGAAGAGACGACTTCGTACATTCAGGGATTGGCCAATTCCCAACATTCAGCCAGCTGAGCCGCTGGCACAGGCGGGTCTCTATTACAAAAAGATCGATGATCAGGTGCACTGCTTTCATTGTAATATCGAACTACGATCCTGGCAGAAGGAGGATGAACCCTGGCATGAACACGCCAAGTGGTCGCCCAAATGCCAATATGTATTGCTCGCCAAGGGTCCAAACTATGTGCGCCAGGTGCTTGAATCGGGCACAACAACCCCACAGTTTCCAACGAGCTTTGACAGCGCCATGTCAGCGTCGCCAGCCTGCGAAGCTCTAGCGCTGGGAATTGAAGTTGGTATCTTGCGCAATACGATTGCAAGGAAAATTATCAGTTCGGGTTGTGCCTTCGATACACTGGATGAATTGTTGCAGGCAATAAACGATGATGTCATCATCCACATCTTCGACAGCGCAATCCGTGCAATCAACGGGTAGAGCGACAAGCTTGGATACACACAATACAACAGGAGCAAACTAATGAATCTAATGTACAGCTGCGGTCAAAAAAATAGTAGTGCCTGCAATGAACTTACGAAAGCTTAAAATTTAAAGACTTTTAATTTATCCAAATTGTTTATTTAATTTTTTTAAGATACGTTATTATATTGTAAATCCATCTGAGAAATCAAAGATAGTGAACAGTTATTATTTTTCGACTTAGCAATTTTTTCTTGCAATAGCCTGAAAAATGGGCGGTCAAAATAATAGTAGTGAATGCATTAAATGGAAAAAAAGGATATTAAGCGGGAAAGGCACTTGATTTGATATTTATTATTGTAATTTGATAATTTTCTATAAATTGTGTACAAAATATTTTGCTTAGAGTTGTTACAATGGGGCGTGGCAAGCATTGCACTCCAGAAAAGCGTGCTCCTATAAAAAATTTATTTCTAAAAGGATAACGTTTAAGGAAGTGGAAAAATTTGATTAGATGATTGCCAACCATAATCAGAAACGCCATTAAGTAGTCGCCAAAATAGGATAAATGTGGAAGACCTCGATCCATGTCCAAAAGACTAGTAACAAAAGTAGTGAGGTTTTTGAAACGCGACCCTTTTGCTCCTGCAGCACTTATAAAAAAGAACTTTGGTATGGACCAAAGTGTGTAAAACATTCTTAGATGTTTGCGAAATAATAATCTGGCAGAAAAAAGCCCGTGAAAAATTCCGTTATTAAAAAAAATACCTGCCCAAAAGCGATTTCGATTTGCTAAGGATCATCTGAATTGACCCTAGAGAAATAAAGAAACCTCTAGTGGTCGGATGTGTCCAAAATTATTTTTGCTGGTCGAGGATCTCGACAACATGTAAGGTATCCGTTAAAGTCCGAATATTAGCCCAGATTCACCTGCAGGACCATCAAACATTGTGGTATGAGAATAATAACCTGGGCGCATTTTCACATTACTGGGTCCAACCCATATAATGGATCATAACCATAATGGAAAGGCACGAGCAAGTAAAAATTCTGCAGGACACTATGCTACCCTATTTTTCAGATGATATGCCGATAATTTGGAGGTTCCAACAAGACATAGACCCAAAGCATATCAGCAAATCTTCGAAAGAATGGTTCGCATAGAAAAAAGTTAATGTAGTGGAGTGGTCACCACGGTCCCCCGATCTAAATCTTATTGAAAATTTGTGGTCCGATATGAAGAGGGATATTGCCAAGCATCAACCAACAAATAATATTCATCTTTGGAAGGTCGCTAGGAGCACCTGGAGCTCAATACAAACAGAACGATGTAAAAGCCATGATCCGTCTCTGTAAGGCGGTAATTCAAGATAAAGGCTTCACAACAAATTATTAAATTTGTTAATTATTAAGTGCATTTCACATATCTAACCTTTTAAATAAAAAAAAAGGGGTTTTGGATCGTTTTCATCATTAAAATATTTGAATATGTTCATCACTACTATTATTTTGACCGCCCATTTTCAGGCTATTGCAAGAAAAAATTCTAAGTCAAAAAATAATAACTGTTCACTATCTTTGATTTCTCAGATAGATTAACAATATATTAACGTATCTTAAAAAAATTATATAAAAAATTTGGATAAATGAAAAGTCATTAAATTTTGAGTTTTTGTAAATTCATTGCACGCACTACTATTTTTTTGACCGCAACTGTATATGCTATCACCAAAGTATCAACGGTTGGAAGACCGTTTTTTATAAGAAAGGATCTCTGGAATAAGTATAGAATTACGTATGGTCGTTAAGATTATTGTTTACACGATATATATATTGGAAATATCCAACAATAATGTTTTTTAAGTATTGATAATATACATCTTACACTTGACAAACCTAATAAACATCTTATTTGAAGCCGAGATAAACCCTAAAAGAGATGGTTTAATTGATTGTTTTGCTGGAAAGTCAATCGCGTATTCGATTTCATAGAAATCATGCATCATTTATTGGCTTGGTCGCTTTTTAAATACAACGGAGGTAACGACATTGCCCACCTTGCCGCCAAACTTGAAAGTGGGCGTGGGAATGGAGCAATGTTTAACAAACAAATCCTCAAAGCTTGTGATCAGCTCATCCTCCGTCCAGTTGCAGGAAGTGATGATAAACAAACTGTGCTCGTCCTGCAGAAGCTTTGACACTGTGGCCAGATAATTAGTGCGCTTCTCTTTAGGATTGTCGGGGCACAGGCTCACGGCATCGTAGGTGCCTTTGTCGTGGACAATGTTGAAGGTGCCCTGCTTTGAATCTTCGCTTTGCGTGAGATCTGCAACGTCATAATCGATAGTCAGAGATTGATCCTTTGCTATGTCCCTGGCCAGCTCAATGGCCTTGGGTGAGTAGTCGACGCCCGTCAGCTGTGTGAATCCCTCGTTGCCCAGGGCAATGAGAAACATTCCATTGCCGCAGCCCAAATCGATCGCACGTGCTGTTTGTTTATCGATGCTTTCCTGCCTCAACAGCCAATCAACGATGCGCTGCTGAGAGTCCTCGTCGAACCAAATTTCACCAACATCGCCGTGGCTTTTATAATTTCTTATTTCCCGAGTGTAGCTGGTTTCCCAGTAGTCTTTGGTGCCCAATTCAGAACCGTCCAACTCCATAATTTATAAATTATATACAAATTTCACTTAAAAGTGAGGCGATTGTTCTGTAAATTGAGTGTTAAATAAACAGCTGATTTTTACATTGGGCTTAACTCTTAACAGAGCGTCACTAGACGCTTATCGATATAAGTCGATAAGAATCAAAACGATTATTGAATTAAAAATATACAATCTAATTAATAATTAAATAAACACAGCAAAAAATGTTAAAATAATATTGGATGAAACAAATATAATATATTTGAAATTTTATCAATAAATTCTTATCGGAGCAGTTGCTGCCTAATTATCGATAGCTAATGTTAAGATCTGTTGCATAGTTTTGGTACAACTGCTCTGTTTGCTTACTATTACAGTTTTACTTGCAGTGTTATATTGTTGTTATATTTGTTTGCTGAACTCGTCAGTCGATTGTTTCTTGGCAAAGCGAACGTGTCTCGCGCGTGTCGATCTTAAAATGGGTTTTGAAAAGAGTGCCTAAAATTAATGTTTTTATTAAGCCAAGTTGAGATTTAATGCGTACCGGGGGAACAGTATAGCATTGTAATAAACAACGTAAGCAACAACGCAAAGAATTGTGGCACAAATAGCTGATAAATTTAGAAGAAAACAAGATATCAAATACGCGGCGCGTTCGTGAGTGATTTTGTGTCTGTGTGTTTAAGTGAGTATTATATGCTTATGTATGCGTGTGTGCATTATGCTAACTGCTGCTACTAAGTGTGCTAGCGCGAGCGAGCGAGCGAGATAGTGAGTGAGAGTTAGAGTGCAACATTGTGATTGTGTGGCAAGTAGAAGAAGAAGAAGAAGCAGAAGAAACAGCAACGCCAACGCGCGCTCCCCTTTCCAATGCATTAATATACATACGTATGCATGTATGTGTGATTACTCTTGATACGCTTCGTAAGTTGACGCTACGAAAAAAAATCTTCTTCAAATTATACTGGCCGCGTTTTCGTTTCGAAATAAGCACAAAATCGCTGCGCGTATACATACACACACATATCTGTATGTATGTATGTATATAACTCTTGCTCAATTGAAGATCCAATTTAACTGGGTGCTTTTGGTGTCAAACATCAGAGATTACGCCAGGTGGCGCTAAACCCCCAGAATGACCAATCCCCAAGGTATTCCCCAAAAACCGCAAAGCTTGTGTCCAAATAAAAATCATCAGCTCAGCAGTTTTCTTTTTTGTTGTTGTGCCTTTCGGTTACCATAAGAACTGTTATTTTAAACAACTGGGACGCGTTCGCAGTGTGTGTGTATGTGTGTTTGTCTGTGTAGATTTGTATTGTAAAAAGTATTTCAACAACGCAGTAGCAGGGGAGCCGTTCCCGTTATATCGTACATTCATACATATGTAAATAAATAATAAATTCCACGTTCTACCTACGTATGTATGTATATATATGTGTTTGTGCAGTCTTTTTTTTGGTTTGTTTAGCAATTGGCACAGCCTGCAATCCCGTTGCATTACTTAAATATTGATCTTAATTGCAATTGCAATACGAAATTTGTAATTGTTGCCAGCGGCGCTGGCATTACTCATGCATGCAGTTGCCGCTACTCCCCGCTAGCGGCGCCCCTTGCTTTGCTTTACTACGCTCCCTTTATGTTTGGTGTTTGCTGGTGGTTTCTCGTGTCTCTCTGCAGTGGTTGCAAAAGCAAAAAGGAAATTGCACACTACACAAAAAAAAAAGAAAGAAACGTGCAGCGCAGCTTTGTAACATAATAATAATAGGCGCTTATTTTATAGTTAGTACCAGCTTTGATCCACACACACACACACACACATGCACAAATAAACGCTTTAATAGTTGGACAAAACTCTCATTGTTGCAGCATCGTGATCAAATCGTTGTTGTTTGCTCTCTCTCTCATTCTCTCATGCTTTAACTGTGTGATGCGTGCGAACGTGTGTGAATGCCTGACTCTCTGTAAATGTGTGTGTGTATTAATCGCTCCGTCTCCGTCTCCATTCGTCGATTAACTAGTTTTATTTAATTTTGCTGAATGTCAATTTCATTGTAAATTGCAAGTTGCTGCGGCATTTTTGCAACAAAATCAAAACAAGTTGCAGCTGGCTCTTCGGGGTGTTTACCATTTTTCGCATTGAAGGTCAGGTCTCCCCGTTTAACGTTTTTCGTGTGGCAGCACTAATTGCTTATTGCTTTGTTTACATTTACTCGACATTTCGGTATTCGCATTCGCATTCGCGTACGAAACGGGAGCGAAATTTAACGGTAGGTCGACGCGTCCATCTTGGGGAGGGGCAGGCAGGGTTGGTTTTCTCCTCTGTTGTCTGTTGATTGCAACTCTGTGTGAATTTGCGATCAATGGCATTTGTTCGCTAAATAATTTGACCTCTTGAGTCAACAATTAATACGAATATACTCGGTATACTATACATATACTGACTGATTCTATTAGCTTAAATAGGGTAGTTCACACAAAAGGCAATCGTATCTCTGCCCTCTCACATTGTGTGATAAAAGCTGAGATCTGTTTAGTTTTATGGCCACACTGGCAACGTTCAAAACTCTGAGAAGGTCACGGTTATACATGCAAAAGAAACCAACAAAACGACAAGAAAACCAGACTTGAAGCTTTAGTTTTGTTGCTGCTGCTGCTGCTGCGTCTAAAGACATTTGCTTTAATCGAGGTAACGTGCCAACGATCGCGATCTCGCTGCTCTAGACAACAGACACAACTTTACATACCTACGTACATATTTGGTATGTTTGCCACTCCCTTTTAGCAATAATCAGCTTCAAAATGTTGATTGTACACACATAAATATGTACACACATAGGTACATGCAATTGTCTGTAAAAAATTATTAACGGAAGTACATTCACCTGATCAGTTGAATGAACACGCGCTAAGCGCTGCTTTATTTTTACTTCTACTTTTTATTTATTATTCATTTTTTCTCTCTCTCTCTCTCACTTTGCTATTTACGGCTGTCACAAAAAAAAACTGGACAGCTGTTATTTGTTTGTTGGGTGGGGGAAGCCATTCACGTGCAAACGTATCATAAAAATGGGGAAGCACGCGCTTGTTTGCACTTGATTGCATTTAGCTATCATGTTTAGTATAAAAACCGCCAATCAGGCGTTCAGGTGTTAAGCCTGATTTGAGCTTTGATTGAGCTCGACTTGTTTCTTGTCACGAAGCACCAAAAAAAAAAGATATAAAACAAATCAAGGCTTCCGATTAGCATGTTTAATGGGATTAGATTTGTCATTCGATTAAATTCAGTATTTACATCTGTTAACAGTCACTGTTGTCACTCTTGCGCTCATCTCTAGCTCTACATGACCTATCTCAATTTGTTTCGCTGACCAACACTGTTGCTCTTAATGTTATTACAGGATTTGAACTGTCGCCTAGCAACACTGGCTGCAATGCTATCAAAATGAACGGTAAAGAACAAGCAGCGGGCCGGGAATTCAAGCGCAATTCAAACGCCTACGCCAGTTTGCCAGCAACAAGAACTACAACAACAACGAAAGAGAAACGTAAACAACAACAACAACAAGAGTCGTTAAGAGAACCAGAACGATATGGACTCTCGCACAGTTTGTCCAGCGAATCAATAAAACAAGCCTGCGACTATTACGACGACGAACCGAGCGATGAGGACCTGATTGAGATACAGCAAACGCCGCAGGGATTTCAGCACCAGCAGCAGCAGCAGCATCAGCAATTGCATCCGCTCAGCTTTAAGATGTCGCTGGCTGGCATGGATGACGAGCGCAATGCATTTTGTGACGTCAGCCAAGAGCCGCCATTGAGCACGCCCATCAAACAGACCGCAGCTGCTGTTGTTGTTGTGCCGGATGACGAGGCGCTCAGTGTGCTGAACGAGTTGGATGCCATTCTGGATGTGCATGGCGCATCGAAGATTAATGGCAACAGCAATTCCTCTTCCTGCGGCAACACGTCCTCCTCATCCTCCTCCTCCTCCTCCGCTGATGACGATAAAGTTGAGGATTATCTCATGGATTTGGACAACTATCTGGAGGAGCTGGATAAAGAGGATCCATTGGCCATCGCTGGTCATCCCAGTTTAGGTCGAGAACCACGCACACGCACGCTTCCCCTTCCCCTAAGCCGCAAACGCAGCAAGCAGCACAAACAGTCAGATGATGGATTGGACATCCATCCAACCTTAGACTTGGACGCCGAGTTCCAACGTGGCCATCAGATGCGCAAAACCTTCAGTTGTGGTCTGACGCCAACGTCATCAACAAACACAAAAGGTAACTACAAGCTGCAAATGATCTCAGATGTGACGTACTTCATCAGAAATGTGTGAAATTTCATGAATCAATCGTTTCAAAAACATAATACAAATGAATCATATTTTAAGCAAGGGGGAAACTTTGGATCAATCAGGTTTTTATTTGACTTAACAAAAGTATACCAAGTTAAATAGTAGGTAGATTAAAACTGCAAATACTCCAAATTCTACACATTCCACAAAAGTCTTAGAAGTTAATCTTGTGTCTAAAAGTTTTCTAGCCAATACTATTTCCACTTCTACTACTAGTGCTACAGCTATTTCTAAAAATATAAATGTTAGAGTGGGTAAATTTTTTCAATTTCAAGCGGCTGTTAAACTCGTAGTCTACGACGAATTCTAAAAAGCTTTGCCCAAGAGACTAGGGGTCTAAAATCAAAATCGAGCTTCCCATTTTTAATGAGAAATTATGATAAGTTTTGGCTTTTCATACGATTTTCTTATACATATTTCTCGATAATATTGGGAGCCTCGATTTTGATTGGAGACCCATGGTCTCTCGAGCACATCTGCTTAGAATTCGACATAAATTACAATTTTGACAACCGCTTAAAATTAAAAAAAAATTATTGGTACTCCATTCAAATTGAGCCACTCCAATATACATACATTGTGAATCAAATCCTTAAACTGCTACTAAGCAGTATTTACGCTGCTACTACTATTTTTACTACTTCTAGAGCTTTAAACTTTGTGGATTGCCTTAAGCTATTGCTAGCACTATTATACTATTTTTATTATCAGTTTTACTAATGCTACTATTTCTTCTACTACTACTGACACAGCAGCTCCTAGAACTTTAATTTTTGTTAATTTAAGCTTAATTTTTGTTAATTTAAGCCTAAAGTTACTACTATTTTAACTACCACTTTTATTATTATTCTTATACTTCTGTTATTTGCAGTACCACTACTGGTGCAGTTATTCTTAAAACTTAAAGCTAATACTTTTTTGCCTACTACTTTTTATACTAACATTTCTACTAACATTTTCTACTAAATTTATTTCTACTATTATAACTATCTGGAGTGCCACAGAAATCGGTTTCGCTTGAAATTCACTTAAATTTGTATGAAAGCGATTTCTGTGGCACCCCCTTAAAGCCAGTACTTTTTTGTTTACTACTATTTATGCTACAATTTATACTACTCTTTTTGCTACGAAACTTATTTCTACTATTATAATTATATTTCTTCAACTATAAATCTTATAGCCGGCAAAATTTGTGCTATAGTCCTACTTCTATTCTCACTTCTCTTACTCTTGCAACTAATTCAACTAATATCTAAAAAAAATCGGCTTAACTAAGTATAACTTTCGAGGGGAATGAAGTCATAAATTAAACAGAGCTATAAATAGTGGTCTAGTGAGATTCAGCAACTGCTTTTTGAACAATTTAGTCTGAGAATTCGAGTGAAAGTTGTGTAGAAATTAAACAATTAACAATAGGAGTGTGTGTGCGTGTGAGTTTAATATGTATGTGTGTGATTCATTCTCATTGTGCTCATTTACAGCTACGTCGAATACATCACTAGAAACTGGCGGCCATGGAGCTGCCCAGATGGATCCATGGCGTCGCCAATCAATGCGGCGCGGCATGGGAAATGCTGACGAAACCAAAGGCACGGAGGAAAGAGAGAAAGAGGAGGACAAGGAGGAGGAGGAGCAAGAATCGCCGCATATATCTGCATTGCTGGTGAACCTGCCAATGACGACGACGACAACGACGACGTCGGAGCTGCGTCGCAGTTTCTCACAGCCAGAATCGCTGCCGGATCGTCAAGGCAGCGCTGTGCAGATGCTCACGGAGGCGCACATCTTTGACAATCTGCTGCAGAACGAGCAGCGAACGGCGCGTGCGGTCAGCGAGCAGCTGGAGCAGCGACCACGTCAGTATGGACGTCGCAGCGAGGGTCATCCGTCCATGAGCCCGGGACGCAGCATGGGCAGCTTCATATCTCCCCTAAGTCGGCCGCAGAGCGCTCCGGCGCAGACGCAACGTCGCGATCCGCCGATGGAGACGCCAACGCATGCTATGATGTCCACACTGTGCTCGGAGGTGAGCTCGGCGCGTTCCTCCCGCATACCCAGTCCCGTGTCCCTGGTGAGCAACAGCAGTAGCAGCAACAGCAGCAGCAGCGACTCCTCCATGGCCAGCACCGGACCGGAGCAGGATCAGTTGGAGCTGGGACAGACGCAGACAACGTTGTGCAGTGCCAGCAGCGGGAGCAGCAGCACAACGCCACTGGAGCCCCAATTGCTGCGGGAGAAGTGCGGATTCAATAGCCAATGGCCGCATGCGGCCAGTCGCCTCCTAGCCCTAATGGGCTGCACCCTGGGTGTCTTTAATTTGTGTCGCTTTGCGGTCCTCACCATTAACTATGGCGGCAACTTTCTGCTGCAGTTCCTCCTGCTCTCCGTTATCTTTGGCATACCGCTCTTTTGGCTGCAGATGTGTCTGGGGGCCAAAATCAAGGCGGGTCCCGTTTCCATGTGGAAGATTAGTCCCATTTGCAGTGGCGTTGGCATTGCTCTGGTCATGGTTCAATGCTTTCTGGCCATCTATTCAACGGTTGCCGTTGCCTGGATTCTAATCTATCTGCGGGATGTGTTCCCAGTGCCCTTTCAGCGAGTCTATCGCTGGCAGGAGCAGGCATTTCCCTATCGCTACGATGCCACCAATGAGACGGGTAATCTCACGAATACCGTTGCCAATTACTTTAACATTGTGGTGCTCCAGCGTCTCCATCTGACCAAGCATCCCGATGCGAGTGGCGTTCGTTTCCATGTCAATGATCGGGTAGGTAAACCACGTTGGGTGAACCACACTGAACAATTCCAGCCTAACACGTCTATTCTATTCAGCAGTTGGCCTCCTGCTTGGCACTCGTCTGGGCAGCCGTCTTCGTCATTCTCTGCAAGGGTCTCAAGTCCCTGGGCAAGTGGACCTATCTGATCAATACGCTGCCATTGCTGACACTTGTGGTGATCACTGGCAAATTTGTTAGCATTGTGGATCCAGCCAGCTTACAGGTGAGTCGACAAGCTAATCCTCTTTTGTTTTTCAGCCGGAATCGGGAATAGAGCTATAAATAAAATAAATCACAAATATACCATATAATGATTCAAGATTAATATTTATTTTAAATTATTCTTTTAAATAAATTTGGAAAATTTTTTTATTTTTTATCTTGATAAAAAAAAATGATATTAATTTTGAATTCGTATTTTGATATCATTGTATTGCTCTGATGTCAAACTTTTATTGTACAATGCAATAACTTTAATTTGTAATTTCTTAAAAATATTTGCTTTCCATACTTATCTTCTATTTATAATATAAATAACTTTTTACCGATACATTTTTTTAAATTAAAAATATAAAATGAAAATGAAATGCAAATATTTATTGTCATATTATAAAATATCTCATATTTCCAAAAAAATTTTGCTTTCAATATATATTTTAAATTTATAAAATAAATAACTATTAGGCTTCAAATTTTTATATTTAAAATGTAAAATGAAAATTAAACGCAAATATTTATTGCAAAAATTTAAAATTCTTATTATTGGACATGTGCTATACCATTTTTATGACAAAAATTAAAAAAAATAAAAATAGTAATCTAATTGTTATTTAGTATACTTTTTAATTTGAATTAGTAATTAGAATAAAATTATTTGTTTGAAACATTTTTACAAATATCTTTTATTTTACTCTGCTTTTCTTTTAGAACATATTTGCCTCGAGTGATTTTGATGAGTTTCTGGTGAACTCCAACACCTGGACAGCGGCGACTCAGGAGACGTTCCTCACCTGGGGCATGCTGGGCGCCTCCGTGATAGCGATAACGAGTCGAAGTCATGCCACGGCCAGCAAGGCGACGCTCAGACGTGATGCGATTCTGTTGGTGCTGCTGACGCTGTTGGGTCTCGGCCTGGTCGCACTGTTGGCGCTGTGTTGTGCTCAGATTCTGCGACAACATGGCTACGTTTATGTGCCGGGATCGTTTGGTAAGCTTATAGAATCTCATATCAGTTGTAATTCTCACTAATTCTGGTTCAATTGTAGAAACACCCGACTGCTATACATCCGTGTATTCGCTGCAGGCGCATACGAACCCACAATTGTTGTCCTATCCACGGGCATTGGTGCCACACTATTCCTCGTTCCTGGGTGAAACGTATCGACGGAACAAGACCATCTTACACATTGAGAGCGGCTTCCAGGCGCTGCGTTTCATTACGGAACTCTTTCCGGCAGCTCTCTCGCTGGCCAGCGATGCCATCTCATGGGTGTGGGCCGCTGTTGCCTTCGGCATGTTCGCTGGCTTTGGATTGGCCCAGTTGTGCGTGATGTGGAAGCCCATTTCCAGTGCGTTGGGCAACTCGACCAGCTCCGTGCTGCTGAGCTGTGTCACTGGACTCCTGTTGAGCATTCCCTTTGCCACAGAGATGGGCATCGAGATATTGTATTATGTGGACTTTTTGCTTGGCGGCGCCTGGTTTATACCCATCATTTGGGCTGCACAGATCTTTGGTGTTTTTCTCATACGTGGACGTCCCTACAATGGCGATGATTTGGTGAATGATTTGCGCATGTGCGGCTCCATGTCCGCATTTCTGGCGCTCTCCTGGAATGTGCTGCTGCCCATTGGACTGATAACGCTTTCGGTGATTGACTACAAGGCATCGCTGTCCAATCAATTCTACTATTGGCGCGGCAAATCGTACTTTAGCTATGCGAGCCGGAAAATGGGCAGTCTGGTCCAAATTGGCATTGTGCTCATCATTCCCGTCACGGCCATTATACAGATCTATCGCTACTTGACGCACGGTCCACCTGACATACTGGAGGTGTGTAGAGGATTAGATTTAATTTATGCATATTTAATTTAACAATTTCTGCACTTGCAGCGCATTCAACTGTTGTATCGTCCGCCTGAGGATGGAGATGCACCGCGTCGTCCCTCCGCGCGTCAAAGATCCGCTGGAGAACGCCGCAATGCAACGAGTCAGCAGCAGGAGAGTGGTCAGCGGGAGGCACAGAACGATGCCCCGCCCAAGTACACGCCTCCGCCTTCGTATACAACTGCCACTGGTGCTCGTCTGGCCAAATTACTGAGACAGAGCATAAGACGCAGCGTGCGCAGGTGAGATTCGCTTAGAGAATGGAAGGAACTACATATATAAAGTGTGCTAACAATTATTATTCATGGAGAAAGGCTCATCTATTTTGAATATGCGAGATTAGTGATATGTAGAACGGAAACGTTTCTTAGAAAGAGTTACTTTCTCTTAGATTAGATAAGGCAGGAATCTTCTCTTTGTTTACAGAATGAAAGAAACTGCAAAGGATTGCAAAGAACCATTTTTTAAGATAGAAATGTCTACTCATTAATTAGTAAAGAAACTTTATAGACAGTTTGCTATCATCATCCCCAGAGGAATAATTATATTCTCTTCGATTAGAGAGAGCAAGAAACTACAAATAAATTTGACAGTAAATTGTTTTTAGAGGCAATGTTACCTCATTTGTGATTAGAGAGATCAAAGATTAGAGAAAGACTGAAAAATAATAATTGCCAGAGACAGATTTATTAACTCTTTGATTAGAGATTAGATTAGATTTATATAATTCATTCATCGAGGTAAATTTAATCTCCCCTTAGATTAGAGAAATCAAGAAAATACATAGAAAGCTTGGAGTCATAATTTCTAGGGTAAGAGACATTTGATATTCTTTTGGAATCATTGAGGAATTAAATCTGCTCTTTGATTAAAAAAAGAAAAATCCTACACGTGAAGGTGGCAAAGAATCATTCATAAATTAATAGTTACCTGCTCTTTGGTTAGTGAGATTAGAGATAAGTTGAAGAATTATAATTTACAGAGAACGAGCTATCACATCTTCGGTAAGAGATAAGATTAGATTGATAAAATTCATTCATAAATATACTAATTTCGTAGTCCATTGAAGAATGGAATCTTTCCTCCGTTTAAATTAAACAAGAAATTACACATAAAGAGTTTGCCGTATTATTCCTAGAGGAAATTTGAAACTCCTCCGTATTTATTTCCAACTGTTTACATCATAAAACTCATTGGGGGAGCAAAGATTGCGGAATTGTGCATTGGTGCCAGTGGTGCAGCCTTGCGCCGCCTTGTTGCAGCTGGCGTAGATGCGGCTGCCAATCATGTTGTTGGTGGCATAATTACAGGCAACCAGCACCGAGTTCCAGCCATCATCGGGATGGTATCTGGATGCGGCGCAGCCAACGCGAATATTCTTCTCAAACATCATTACAGTAAAGTGTCCAATGGTACTAATCGAAGGAGAAGAAGATTAGATTAGATAGGATTAGATTGCATTGGATTGATGTTGTAAGAATTGTAACTTACGGTCCGCTGTAGCCGCTTGGATAACCGCCTTCAATGATGCCGCTGTGGGAGTCTTTCACCTCATCGTACCACATCTGAACGCTCTTCTTAATGATCGTCTTCATATCAGGTATATTGTTGGAGTAACCCATCCAGGCCAAGTTCTGTCCCGCATACTTGAAGGCATCCGTGTTGCGGCAGCTGTCGTGCTTCATTTGGCACTGACGCACATTCAGTTCGGCCAAATAGGCCAACTCGTCATCCCATTGCATGGTGGCCATGCGACAGGCGGCATTGTGTCGAAGATCATTGCCAGCGGCAATAAAATCACGCTTCTCGTTGTGCAGCTGGACAAACAGCGCCTTGTCCTGATTGGTGAGCTTCAGCAGTTCCGCATCGGCGGGACAGCTTTTGTCCCATGCATTGTTGTGGCCACAGGCGATGTGCTTGCCACCATTGCAGATACTCGAGGAGCAGTAGTCCGTGGCATGAGCCACACTCGCAACCAGCACCAGCAGCAGTAGACCAAGCGACTTCATCATTTCTAACAGCGATCTTCTAGCCAGCTCACTTTGTGGTGCTCTTATATACAGAGGGCTTATCAGTACAATTTACAGGGGCGGATCAATCAAATTGGGCGCCAAGTGGCGCATTTTATGAGGGTGCTCAATGACTGAATACAATTAATAAAAGCATCTCAACTTGCTCTGTTTATGCACAGCTCAGTTTGTAAAGTTACTTCACGAATTTCATTTGCACAAACTAAAGCTGACTATGCATTTTTCTGCCTCATTTCAAAAAAAATATAAATTTCATTTCATTAATTCAAGGGGGCTATTTTCATTTTGTAAATATTTAAATTCATGAAAAGCATCGTATAAACTTACTTAGTATGCAATTGTTAACATTCATGATGTATTCATTTACAACAAACAAGAATAACTTGTTTTCCTTTATATGATTTGACCTTTCCACTTAATTTTTTTTTACTTTTTTTATATGCAATTCAGTTACATCACGTTCTGAGTCTGAAATTAAACTAATTACTGAAATTACAATAACACTGTTTAAAAAGTAATTGATAAAAGATTTTTAAGCAAAGTTACAATCAAATGTGGCATAATTATGTATTTACGTTTCCATAACAATTATAAATTTTGCAAGCAAAATATATTTGTATTTAAAATTAAAATTATTTTAAATATGAATTACTGTGTCTGAAAATCAGGAAATCAGTTGTTAGAGTATACTATCAACTATTACGAGTATAATAGGTTTTTTGGTTGTTGCTGTTTTTTGGAGTATTTTTTTTTTGTTGCTGTCGTTTTTTACCCCAATTCGCTCCTGAAAAGTTTTTGATATTATAAATCCTTTGTCGGTTAGACTTTGAGGCCCCCATCGAAATTGTCATCTGCAACTTATCTAATCAAAATAAATTTACGAATGCTTATGCATAGTTTAATCTCAGTAATTAACAGCTTGATTTGCTATCAGAAAATCCTCTAAACAAGCTATAATTTACATTGAATTGACAACAGTTATTAATCTATATTTATTGATCTATCTATAACACTTTAAAATGAAGTTGAAAAATTTTATTTATATTCTTTATATTGATTTTATCGGGAAGACAATAGAAGTTCATTCATTCATTATTATTTAAGATAAGATAAACATTTAAATAGAATGGAATTTTATAATTTGGCACTGATATGAAATTAAATTATAATTAAAAAAGTATTTAATATTTTGTACAATCAAAACACATTTTGATCATTTGGAAAGGTTGAACTTAAAGACAATTAAATTCTTATTATATTTATTCATACTTAAATAAAGTTATTAGGTAAATCTAATAATTTGAGAACTGGTAAAATAAAAATTATAATTATTTAATTTGTATATCTTAGGCCTATTTTATTCAAATTTGAATAAAGTTGTTAGTTAAGTTTAATATTTTAAAACCTGATAAAATATATATTTTTAACTTATAAGTTTTATATTTTTAGCTTATTTTAATCAGCTTATTAATCAGATTATTTGTCTCCTTTTTTTATTTTCAGAGTCCTCGGCGATTCGTCCAATCGCACACGTCCCATACTTTCACTAGATGCGGAGTCACCTTCGCCAGTGGCGCCGCCGGACTATCTGACGATTTTGACCAATCCCTCGGGCTCGGGTGCGAATGCAGCCCCATCCGCGGGCAGCAGCAGCCCGGAGTCCATTGAGATTGGCCAACGAAATGTGGGTTATACACAGCGTTCACATTCTCTGGGTCGGAAACTGCAACGAGCCTCGGCCTCGGCTTCGACCACACCCATGGGCGGGACACTGGAGCAGCAGCGTCCATATACGGCCGAGGATGTGGTGACCATATTGCGATCCTCGGTGCGCCATCGACCGCCGCCACGTCAAGCTGTTGGCATTGCCACAACATTGCCACGCCCCCCAGCCATGTCCACGCATTTGGAGGACGCCTCGTTCCGTTCCATTGAGAATCTGGTGCTCAATGCCGAGCCGCCGGATCAGACGCCCGGCGTGGGCAACGATGCGGAAGGGACAGGGGGTGGATGTGGTCAACATAACAATAATAATAATAGTACATCTGTGATTTAATGACTAATAATCGTACACATAACGTAATTCTATTAAAGATCACATATCTGCTTTGCTTTCTTAGACTTTTGACTACCGCTAGTTATAGACGAATATTATTTTGTAGCTATGTATCTATATCGAATAATATGTAATAATAAATAACTAATTAGTATTTGACAACAGTTTCTGATTGGATTTTTGTCAAGCAACCCTCAACGGTAATATTTCATGCTTAGAATCCGAAGATTGACGTCGCAACGTCGTTGCCCTTAAAGCCCTAGATCCAAACAATGGTATTGGTAACAATGGGTGCAGGCTACGTGTCGGGCAATTGAGTGCGTCGCATTTGCGCAGCCTGACCAAAAATATATGTATTTTAAGCCGATTAATAAACGTGACCAGTCAACTTTTCGAAATTTGAAATGGAAACGGAAGCAGTCCAACAACAACAATAAGAGGAAACGACGCAGCACAATCGAGACTGCTACATTAAAGTTCAGGAGATGAATTTTTGCAGGCGTGCTGCTCAAAATACCTAGATTTTGTTTTTTGTTGACTGGCACATTGCATTTTTCTTTTTAATCCGCGGCATTTTGAAATTGGCACGCTCGCGCCAATTGTCAGATAATCAGTGCTGCCAGTCTGTTTAAAATTAAAAAGTGTGTAAACCCAAACTCCCCAAGAAGAAGAACTTGACATTTAGCTACGCTCGGGTCACCCGAGCACTCGGGTGTCCGCAGACTAAATAAAATAACAGAGCTGTTAAGTAAAATAACAGAATGGGCAGCACTGTTTGAAACAGCTGACAGGCCCAGCGAAACATCAAACTGTTTAGAGTTTCGCTGGGTATATCTATCTCACTCTCTCACATAATTTCAAAAAAATGTTTGCAACGTTGACAAAAACCAGCGACATTGACAATAACGACGACAATATTAATGAATTATAAGCAAGAACGACAACTAAAATTGTTTTTATAGACATAAACCAAAGACTGCATTTTTTCATTAATATAGAGGCAGAATCCACGTAAAAAGTTCAAAAGCGATGGGTGCACCCAATACCCGCTGTGCTTGCGTGCCATCGCATATTTCTCCTTTTATTAACATTAATATAAATTTTTCATTGCCTATTCTCTCCTCTTTTATCCAAATCAGTTCTGCATGCTCAAATTTAAAATAAACCGCCGCTGACGCATAGAGTTTTAAATATTGAGCACTTTACGCCGCGTAAAATTTAGTTAGCTTGCGTACTAAGCTTAAACATTCAACTAAATTAATAAATCAATATTATTTCAAATTTTAGCTTTAAGTAAATGAATTGCAGTATACAAATATATATCTTATTAATATTATATTATAAATTATAGTTTTAAGCATAGTACGCAAACTCAAAAAAAGGGCTGGCGTAAGCCCAAACTCCATATAAAAAAAACACTGGCGTAAAATCAAGAAGAAGAACTTGACATTTATTACGCTCGGGTGTCCGCAGACTAAATAAAATAACAGAGCTGTTAAGAAAAGTAACAGAATGGGCAGCACTGCTGACAGGCCCAGCGAAACATCAAACTGTTTAGAGTTTCGCTGGGTATACTGGAGATAAATGTCTGGCACACAAGTGAAAACTATGAAGACTAATTAAATTTGGTCAATAACGATGACAATATTGGTAGATTATAGGCAAGAACGTAAGCTAAAATGGTTTTTTATAGATATTTTGGTATTTTTTTCATTAACACAAATGGTGAATCCTCATTAGAAGTTCAAAATCGATGGGTGCACCCAACACGCGCTGTGGTTGCGGGGCATCGCATATTTTTTCTCTATAAACTTTAATTTGCATTTTTCACTGCCTATTCTCTCCTCTTTCATCCAAATCAGTTCAGCATCTTCAAATTTAAAATAAACCGCCGCTGACGCATAGAGTTACCACTCAACTTTTGGTTATTTTTTCGTGTTGTATTGGCAACACTGGGCTTACGCTCGTCGACAGCTAAAAATTGAGCACTTTACGCCGCGTAAAATTTAGTTAGCTTGCGTACTAAGCTTTAAGCTATTTATTTACTCCCAATAATCTGGCAACGCCTGGCTTTATTGTGAATAGCCTGCTGTTAATTAACAGCACTTTAAGTTTTAACACTTTCAATTGAGCACAACAGCCTGTAAGCACACGCTAACATTAACAGTAACATACTGCCAGCACGCTTGCACTCACGGTTGCAACTTAAAAATATCTAATTGTGCCAAAAACAAAAAAAAAAATGAGCCAAATGGCTAAAAAGAGAGCCAAAACTTTTTGTGCATTTCATGTTATTTTTGCATTTAATTATTATCAAAAATATTTCGTATAAAAACACTTAAAGACATAAAACATTTTTTACCTAAATCTAGTGATTGTTATAAAATAAAAACTAGTCGGCGGTGCTACAGTCGAGCGGTACTTGACTGTCGGAGACCCCGTACTTATTATAAAGATATCTCAAACAACAAAAAGATTTTCATACTAAGACTTAATTTGGACTGATCCTTTCAATGGCAGCTATATGATATAGTAATCCGATTTCAATCAAATTTGGTCAGTATGTACGGGACCATCTTTTATACATATTCTGTTAGTTTGGTTGAAATATCTCAAACAGCAAAAAAGTTTTCCATACTAAGACTTGATTTTCAACTGATTGTTCCTATGGGATCTATATGATATAGTAGTTCGATTCCAACCAAATTTGGTCAGTATGTATGGGACCATCTTTTATACATATTCTGTCAGTTTGGTTGAAATATCTCAAACAACAAAAAAGCTTTCCATACTAAGACTTGATTTTCAACTGATTGTTCCTATGGGAGCTATATGATCTAGTGGTCCGATCCAAAATCTAAAACAAACTCGATCTGCTCTTAATATAGACGAACCTACATACCAAGTTTGAAGTCTCTAGCTCTTATAGTCTCTGAGATCTAGGCGCTCTTACAGACGGACAGACAGACAGACGGACAGACGGACAGACAGACGGACAGACGGACATGGCTAATTCAACTCGGCTGTTGATGCTGATCAAGAATATATACACTTTATGGGATCTGCCACGCCTCCTTCTGCCTGTTACGCACTTTTTTTTTGTGACAAAGTTAATAGACCCCTTTACTTTTTTAAAGTACGGGGTCTAATAAATATGAGCTTCAACCTAAATCTATACAAAATACCTAATTCTGAACTGATGAAAAAATGAGCCAATTCGAAAAAATAAGTGCCATTGCGCCAACTGGATAAAAAAGAGCCAGTTTTGGCGCAAAAACGCCAATTGTGGCAGCCGTGCTTGCACTGTGTTTTGCGCGCGACTTTCATTCGAGGCACGCGTTTCGTCAGCGTTTTTATGCTCCCCACTCGCATTATTCTCTCAATTTTTAACAGACTCTGTTAAGCATAAAATCAAATAGTAGCTGTTAACACGAAGCAATTGCTCCATGACTGTTAACTTCTTGTTATTGTGGAATTTGCCTTCGACGCAAACGGTTCGACGACGGTTGCACGCGTTTTTAAACTACGAAGTTTAAGTGCAGAAAATCGAGAAAAGGAATAATTGAAACGAAAGAAATAAAATTTTGTTTGGACGCGCCAATAACAGAAAATTGTTTCAAGTGCAATAAACGTTCTGTGTGAGAAAGAACTTGTTCTTGTGCTGCAGCTAATTAAGGGACGCGCGCGATTTTAAACCAATTAAACTAAGCATTCTAACTAAGTTTTGTAGCAGTGCAAAAGTTTTCTCGGCTTTGCCGCTAACAACAACAACGACAGCAACACCAACGCCGCCGTCGCAGTCGCAGGTCGCCGTCGACGCCGCCATAAAAAAAAAAGTGCTCAAACAAGATTTCCACTTGAAATTCCTGAATTTCGTTCGCGACGCGCAGCATTAAAAGAAAAAAAGAAAGAAATAAATCGAAATATAAAAGCGCAATACAAATAATACAAAAGTTTCTGCAAGTGCAGAAGGCATAATTTTTAAGTGTTTATATTGTGTGTATATGTTTGTGTGTTATAATTTGCTGCAATTTGGCTAAAGTTTTTGGATTAGCGGTGCTTTTATTTACATTGCTGCGTGCCTGACTAAACGGTAAGTGTGGCCATTTTTGTTGCCAGACTCAATTTGTAGGTGTTAAGCAAAGTGGAGAAGAAGAACAACAAAATAATATTCTCACTCACACGCACAATTTGTTGTAGTTTTTGTATTAGCATTTTTATGTCGCTGTTCGGATAGTTGACAAACAAACGCACACTCCTCTTCGCAAATATACATACACACGCGCGTACACATACAGACACAATACACAAAGGATTTCATGATGTTTGGGTGGGACGCTAAACTTACCCTCTGCCGCTGTCACCGCTGCGGCTGCGGCTGCTGCTGCGCTCTGCCTATGCTGACTCTCTCTATTTCTCATGCTCATTCGTTCACTCACATGCTCAGCGCCGAATGCTGTGCTACTGAAATTCGTAGCTTTTGCGTCGCTTTGTGTGCGTGCGTATCTGTGTTGTTTTTATTTATTTTGATGGCGTATTTCGGCATTTCGCTTTGTCAGAGAGCCCGTATATGCATGTGTATTTGTGAGTGTGTTTGTGAGCGTGTATAAGCTTGTCTGTGTTTAGTTTCTTCTACATTAAAATGAATTCGCAATAAATATTGCCTATGTCAAATAAAAGGGCGATGAGCCAGCCTTTTTCTCTCTTCCTCCTCTTCATCTTCTATTTCCCAACTTTCTCCATCCCTCGGTGTGTGTCTATTGTCGACAGTCGCCGCTCTAATCTCGGGGGACACTAATGTTTTACGACAATTTGTATGCCTACCAATACAAAACTTAATGCACACATCAATGGCAAATTAGATGTACATACTCCAAAACAATGCACTAATAACAATCATTGAGTGTCTCTCTTCCTTTTGTATGTGTGTGTGTGTGTGCGATGTCGTTGATTTGGCTGTTACTTCCAATACATTGACAATTGGAAATACATATGTACATATGTGTGGGGCAGCCCACTTATGTATGCCTCATGTCTCATTTGTCGTCGTCGTCGTCGGCCAAATGGAAATCGTTTTGTTTTGTTTTGCTCAACTGACAAATTTTCATTGTCTTTATCTTTATTTCTCATTCCACACCGTCGCCAGCACTAATCGCTTACTTAAAAAATACATATGTACATATGTACACTTCAAAACGAAGTAGAAGACAGGCACAAGTGTAAATAAACAAAACTACTTACGCACGCACACACACGCACGCACAAACACACACTAAGTGCACTGAGACACTTGATAGAGATGGGTCAGTAAGTCGATAGTAATTAGGCATTACTTAGTCGCTGTAAAAGAAAAGTAATCGATCGAATTAATATCAATTTCATAAGAGTTCAAAGCGATAGACTTTGAAAAATTAATTTGTATCTTTTGATATAAATTGGCTTTAATCTTAAAATATCTTATGATATACAAGTGAAATGAATCGGCGGGTATCAATTTAATTCTAATTTAAACAAAAATACCTAGTTATTGTTATATTTCATACAATAAATAAACTAATGATAGATGTATTTGATGAATTTTTATTCACTTTAAAAATTATTGAATGATGATAAATATTGAAATAGAATGGAAGTTAATAATGAATTAATTTATAATTGAATAAGTAGCTGTACTATCTAAGCACATTTTAATCAATTTTAATAAATATTCGCAGCAAATAATAATAATAAATAATTTATTATAAAGCTCTTATGTCGATTTAGAGTTGTTTGTGCTTTTTAAAAGAGCTCGTTAATTGTTTTACTTGAAAATGTGGACCATCTCTAATGTTCAACTGTCGATTGAGTTTTCGAACACGTTTACCAGTTAAACCTTTTTCTTATCTCACAATTCATTGATTTACGTCTCTATTTGAAATGTAGTGCAATCGATTTAGTTTCGAATTTTATTTGAGCAAAACGTACAATAAACCAATCGATTCAATTCGTTGTCTTCTCCAATCACCCTAGTGCTAAAGAGTAACTAAATAAACAATCGAAATCGCATCGCAATCGGCTCATTTGCTTCTTCAACGCGCCGTTTTAATGCGGCCGTTAATTGTTCGACGGTTCGAGGCAGCCATCGAGGCTTGTAATTAGTTGTGAATTGGATTTGGATCACATAAAAGTGTTGATTACACACACTGATGATGTCGATGGTATTAGACCGCCCATTGATGGACAGAGTGCGAAGTGTTTTTATTTCTAGGTATTAAGGTTAGTTCCCCTTCTAGTATATATTCGCTGAGCACGTAGTTGCTGCTGCAGTGAAAGTCTTGCCACTTGTCAGGTGCCACAACTTGCTCAGCCATCAAAATCTTGGGCAACTTGGGCAGTAGAGATGGTGAGAGAAAAAAACCCTTAGCAGGTTGAACTGTAAAAAATGCGCGAAATACATATATTTTTCATAGACCTTAGTTGTTGTTAAATAAATAAACAAAAAATACAAGACCCAAATTCTTCTATAGGTCAAACGGTATTATTAATTTCGTATTTCCTAATTTTCATGCCATAGCGGTTGCTTAATTGTTGCCTAATGAACCATTGAAAACCGACATTAATTCAAGAAAAACAACTTTTAAGCCAGTTGTTGTTGATTAAAGTAAACCTGAAAGCGACTTGAAAAATTGCTGTTCGACAAACATGATTATTTTGGATGTAAATTTTAAAGAGACTGTCTGAAATTTTGAAGATAATTATGAAGAATCCTTAAATTAAATGATTTTTCTTATTTTGTGAAGAGATTCGTATCTCAGCTTAAAGATCTGCGTCATTGGCAAAATATTCTACCTGTGCTTTTGGGTAGAAACTTTTTCCTGAAGGCAAACTCAAGAGACAATTATAAAGTTATCTAAAATTCAATCATTTCCGTGTCGTTTCATTCAGTTTACCTTTCTACCAAAAGACGCGCAGTTTGTCAATTACAAATTGCTGAATTTTTTTTTAAAGTTGAAGTTAAAGTTAAGTTAAGGTTTCTTTTGCAAGTCATGAAGTGGTCTTTGGGGGAGAGAGAGAGGGTCTCTCCATAGAGAAATACGCGATTCCCATCGCCCAGTCGACTATTGCAGCAGCTAAACATCAAAGTCATTTCATGTCTTCATAAATTGTTGCGCTACTTAAACTCCGACGCGACGGAGACAGCGACAGAGACAGAGATAGCGTTTGGGGCATGCCTCTTGGCTCCTTTTGGCCACGTACACAACAACCACTGGCCTTTCTTTCTTTTTGGCCTGGCCCTCACTTTTGACTAAGTGAAATGACCTGCCATTTTATAGGAAGAAACTGGCAACGGAACCGAAGTCATGAACCAACAACAAGATTGAGCCGAGGGGAAGGTTAATGCCTTATCGACATGCCGCAATCTATGTATTTAATTGACTCAACTGCAATTATTGTATACACTATATACAATATGTACATATATACACATATATATGCTGTTGTCTGTAGAGTGTCTTCTTCCTCTGCAAGATAAAAGTCGCGTCGTAAATACTAAAAACTCGCCTATAATGATTTCGCATAAATCGTGACTACTCGCCAAAATGAAAGGCGAGAATTTATACTAACAGCGAAGCAAGTCAACTGTTTTGTTGTTGCTAGTGTTGTTGTTACTACAACAAGTTACATTGTTGTTGCTGTTGTTGTTGTTGTTTCGCTTCATTCGCATTGTCGGGGTGTCGGTGTGTCGGTGTCAGAGGCTAGTCCCGACTCCCGTCGAATCCATCGCTTTGGTCAGTCGCACCAGTCTAAAGCCAAAAAAAAAAAAACAGAAAAAAATAAGAAACAGAAAACCAAGAGCAACAAAAATATATAAGAAGAAAACCTGTAGCCACAATTCGCAATTGCCAACTAGAGATGGTCACGTGACACACTAATCCTTCTTCCCACCCGCACGAAAATCTTGTTAACAATAATTGTTATTTATTGCAACATATTGTTTAGTGTAGTGTGTGGTGTAACTAAATTGTTATTTATAATGCATAGTTAATGCTATATATGTGACAAGTTAAATTTTGTATAATACATATGAAAACTACAGAATTTAATTCTCTAATTAAAGTTTTTAAACTTTCAGAACTTTGTTAAAGCTAAATTTAGACTTCAACTCATTTTTTTAAATAATTTATATGTTACATTTAGTATAGTTTCTCACAAATTAGAATGTCGGAATTTTTGTCACTAGAAAAACTACTGAATTTTATTTGATTTGAAGGTGTAACTAACTTAAATATTTTATAATTTTGCCAACTGATTTTTTAGCGGAATGTAATTTTGATCATGGCTTGGCCTCTAAATTCATTCTGCATTCAAATTAACTCATTTCGCTCATTTCTTTCCGCTCTTTGCTTCCTATTTTCGTTTTACCCTCTCAATTTAGTCACCCTTCACTTGTTTTGTATAATATTTCTTCCGGTTCGATCTCTCGCGTTTCGCCTCACGATCACGACGATCACACGCCCATCCCCAATTTGTGCAACTGAGGCAACATTTAGCGCGACTTGAAGGCTTTGTTGCTAGGGACTTAAAAAAAAAAAATACTTTTTAGTTGCGTTTTTTCTCTCTTTTTAGCGATGGACATCAGCGTGTCCATTGCCAAATCGTTAGCACTTGGCACGGCCACAGACTCGAGACGGAGACGGAGCTCACAGTCCAAGTCGCAGTCGCAGTCGCATCATTCTCATCATCATCATTATTATCATTCTCATAATGATTATTATCATCATTATCACTGGCTGTTGAAAATCTCTTAACAATGGAGCCAAAGCTCTCGTCTACCACGTCTCGAGCCTTTGGCTCAAGTGTGTAATGAAATAAAAATATGTATTTAAACTTTATTTGATTGTCGTTGATTTGCGCGACGATGACGACGGCGACTGCGACTGAGAGACGTCGACGTCACGGTCTTCCGCACCCGCGCCCACTCTTCTTTCTTCTGTCCAACGTTCGTTTTCTCAAGCTTTGGTCTGCCTAATGAAAAAATGTAATAAACCAATTTACTTTATAAGTATTTTTTATTTTTTCGTTGCCTACCATTTGCATTCTCCCCCAACAAAGATGCTCTATAAATTTGGTAGCTAACCAAGCATTGAGACCAACCATTGAGGCGCTGCCCATCATTAGGCTGACAAAAGTTCCTCAACTCAACTCATTTGTACGTTAAAATCTTCCCATAATTAACGTGGACGTCGACGTTGTTGAATGCTGTGAATGAATGTTGTTGTTGGATGGATGGTTGAATGGTTGGTGGATGGTTAGCCGAGGAGGGGAACAAGTAAGTAAGTAAATTTCTATGCCTCGCTGCACACAAATGACAGATACTCAGTGTGGCAGAGTCAGAGACAGAGAGACGCTGTCCAGACGACAAAGTGTCCAGTAGATTGCAATTGCCTGAGGAAAAGAAGAAGGAGGAGGGAGATGAGCTGAAGTCAAAGCTAAAACCCTATTGTTATTGTTGTCATTTGTTGTGTGTATGTGTGTGTAGGTGACTGTTACTGTCCGGTTCTCTGGCCATTGGCGGAATTATTAAAAGTAACACAGACTGACAGACCAACTGACAGACGAACGAACGAACGAACGAACAGACCCAATTCCCAATCCACAATCCACAATGCACAGTTCTATAGCTCCAGTTCCAGACTCAGAGTCAGTCTCAATCTGAGTCTCTTCTACTCTCTCATTTGATATATTGCAGGCATCCGGTAGACGTGATGCTGCAATAAAACGCCTGACTATTTTCTCAGCTTATTGTTGTTGCTTTTTTCATAATATTGTTGTTGTTGTTGTCGTTGTCATTGTTGTTGTTGTCACATTGTCGCCGCCTGCTCCCTTGTTGTTGCTGTTGTCTCCGGCTGCTCCATCATTTGGTGCCTACACAAAAACTCCAATAAGAATGAAAGCAAACAAAAAAATAACGCAGTCTAAATACCCTACAAATATCCAATATGCATATAGTGTATTACAAACTAGCTTTAATTATTGGATAGTTGAAGATATTTATTGTCTGCAAAAATATGTACAAGCTTGGATATTGTTTTAGAAATCAAGAAGCATTGAATATTTGAATAAAAAAACCTTTTACAGAAAAGGCTAAAAGATTTAAGTTGGTAATTAAAAATTATTAAAAAACTATCAATAAATTTGCTTTAAAAAATAAAAATACTTATCTACCAAACTTGACAATTAATATTTTTCCAATAACATTTTTTTTTCATTATAACTATTTAATGCTAAAAAAAACTATTCTTTATTCTTAATTTTGAAACATTATTTATGGTTAATTTAATTACAATTAATGTGTAAGGCCAATGAAATGTCAAATGACAACAGAGTTTATTTTTAATACTTGCTTAATAATGCAGTGAATAAATATCAGTTTGTAGGGTATGCATAAGGCGCAGTCAGTTGTATTTATTTAGTTCAGGAAGGGGTTGGATGGGGCACAGTCTTATACCTAAATATTTTGGCTGTAAGCAGTTAGCTACACAAGACCACAACAACGACAACGACAATGACAATGACAAGAAAAATCAACAGCCCACGGTCTGTGTGTCTGTCTGTCCATCTGTCTGCGTCCGTGAAAGCGTGGAAAGTCCGGCAACATTGAGAACTTGCGCCTCATTTTCAAAAATGTCGCATCGTTTTAATTAAATATTTTCAATTTTACGGGCTTGTTTGATTTGCATTTTAATTCGGTTGGCCCACAAATGTTTCTATTTATTTGTTGATTTTGATGGTGTTCGGAAGACATCAAGTTGTGGAGATGGAGGAGGAGGAGGAGGAGTAGAAGAAAAACTTGAAGTTGGTAAAGCTAAAGCTGAAGCTGAAGCTGAAGCTGAAGGAGAACCGTGAGACACCGACACCTGGTGGTCTGTCCACCTTTTGTGAGCTGCTTTGCATTTGCATTTTCATTTTCTTGGTATTTTGTATACTTTATTTTGTATAACGAAGATTTTTGTATTTTGTATTTTGTGTCGGTTCATTAGTTAGGATTACAGCACAATTATGTCGCATTTTGGTGCCGCTAATAGTTGTTTATTTATACAATTTGAAATTGAAAGCTCACATAAATTGTAAGTCCCTAAATTTCAATAGGAAGGCCTTCTTTTCATAAGCTAAAGCTGCCAGTGAAAGTTCTGAAGCTTAAAGCTGCTTAAAAATGAGAAAAGCTGTTAGAACTTTATGAATGCAATAACTTAATGAGCGCTAAGCTGATCTTAAGCTTGGCATCTAAGGTATCTATAAAGTCTTAAAATGTCGTAAATATTTCTGAATTGGAAATTGATTTTTACTTCGTTATCATAGTGCCAAATCATGTTAGATTTTTATTGATCATTTGATAGTATTTTTTAACATATATTATAGTAAATTTTAATCAGAGAATTAACACCCACTCAAAAGATTATAATCCGACAAACAATTACCATATTATTTTAAAAGTTATTATAACTCCAGGGTCACATAATTTATATTGCATTCAGCTGCACTATTCTCATTTCAATTCAGTTATTTTTGGCATTAATCCAAATATATTATTGATAACCAAAAACTGTTTGCCTAGCTTTGCCCTTTCAAGTTATAAATACACAATTTCTATTTACTTGATGGGCATGTCTAATCATAGCTGCAAGCTTATCACGGCAACTTTTCCCAGGCAAATGTCGACAGAACTTTAATAGAAATGCCCCCAAAATAATAGAGAAAAAAAAACACCGGAAACGTGGGCAATAGTTTTATGGAAACTCATTGCAATGGACTTTATCGAAACAACTCCCAAATTGAAATCAATAATAATAATTTATGTGCAAGTGTTAGTAGAACAAACACGGAAAGCTTGCAGCTTATCTTTAACACGGTCTCTTGGGTTGCCTGATAAGGCCGTAAAACTAAAAAAATAACCAAAAACTAGCAACTTTTTTGGACAAATCGACCTTAAAACAATTTCAGAGGGAGTCACATCAACAGTTGAAGCTAAAACTAAAAGGGCGCAATGCCCTCAAACACCGGATCTTCAAGTCAC
The DNA here is from genome assembly GCA_037043495.1 of Drosophila recens. Lineage (NCBI taxonomy): Eukaryota > Metazoa > Arthropoda > Insecta > Diptera > Drosophilidae > Drosophila > Drosophila recens. Next base: position 73,169 of record JBAMBJ010004524.1, read on the forward strand.
ACGGTGGTTGTTTATTTGTAAATAGTACGCAGACATATAATTTTTTTTGGGTCTAGCTCTCTGCGTTTCATTTCATTGGGCGCTGTCCCTTGCCCGGTGCAATAAAAGCCAAAGGCAAATAGGTCGAGGCACATACTTATTTATTTATATATGTATGTGTACATGTGTGTGTGTTTGCCCCTGGTGAATGAATGAATGACCCTGCCTGATATTTCCGGTTCACTTTGCAATAGTTATTAAAAACGTCGGATGCGCTTCGCAAACTAAAAGTTAAAGTAGAAAAGTATCCGCAAATGCATCGTTAAATGTGTCTCATTAGTTTCTCGGCAGGGCAATTGTCACTCAATCAAGGGAGGGTGGAGGGTGAGGAGGAGAGTAGTCAGTAGTCGGGTAGGGGCGTGTCAGGGTTTCGGTTTTTGAATTCTTAACTGAAAATTGCAAGTGAAGTGTCGTTTAAATTAAATTACAGCCGCTTCGCTACACCCTAACGAAATTCAGTACAATTATTGCGGCCGCACGCACTGCATCCAATCTCAATCCCACCACCATCACCACTGCCACCATCATCATCAGGCGTAACCTGGACTTGAGCATGAATACATATATATGAGATGATCGGATGCAACAACCCCAAACTGATTCACGGTGCAAACACAATCTGTTTGCTGCCTGTCAGAAGACAAACATTTACAGGGGGTAACGCTAACGGTAAAGGATAAGGTTAAAGGGGGAGGGGCAGGGGCAGGAGCTGAGGAAACTCATAAAAGTCCACAACGATTTGTTGTTGCTGCTGCTGCTGCGTTGCGAGTGAGTGAGTGAGTGAGAACCGTTATTGTGGTGCGATAACTGGGATAGTCTTTTGGCTTTCATTCATACCCTAAGTTTGAGCTATTCAAAAGGGTATATAGGGGCTAAAGAAATAAGTGAAGTCTGTAATAAGAAAATACTTTAAGAATATATTCAGAATAAACTGTTTCTGAGAACGATCAAATATAAGATCAGCGATCGAGATACTTTTTATTGGTATTACGTATTCTCTTTACTTCTCTTTCATAACTTTTTACATTTAAAGTAAATTCGAATTTTCGATATCTTACAGACAATAAATTTTGAATGCAGCAATTTTTTTTGTATTTTTTAATATTTTAAAATATATTTAGTTTTCGATTATTTACGTTTTTAAATAGTACTTTCTTACTTCGCCTTTTATAACTTCTCTAATTAAATATAAGTCTTATACAAGTTTTTCTATCTCTATTTTTTCACTTCCCTTTTTGAAAGATACTTTAACTTTCCCATTACGTATTTTCACAAATGCTTCGGTATCTTATAGTTAATCAATTTTGACTACAGCATTTTTCTTTTGTTTCTCCTTATTTTTTTTTTTTGGGCAAGGCTATTGCAGCGGCAACACCTCAGCAGTTCCAGCCAAAAGCAATCGAATCCCTCACCTCCCTCTTCCCGTTGTTCACACACACTTTACTCTCTCTCTCTTACCTTTTGTGCCTTGGGCATTTTTAATGCTTTTAATTTTTGCTGTGCCGTCGAACAGAGCGACCGAGATATCAAGGAGGGGTTGAGCCAAGATGCCCACGTTAGGGGTTGAAATTGTGATGTGTGTGTATATGTGCATGTGTGTGTGTGTGTGTGTGATTTTGATTGTGAGGGTGTGTGCATTGAGCCTTTGAATACATCAAGGCGAACCAAAAATGTGCAAAAAATGGGCGTTGTTCGACGCGATATATCTAATGGCATTGTTTCCGACTGTTTCTACTGTTTAATGCATGTTGGCAAATGTCGAAATGATGTACAAGAGTCGTCGACACCCCCCTCAGCCTCCACCCTCCCCCTGCCTTGCCACCCGTCGTCGTGGCATATGTCAGCCCAGACACAAAATATGCAGCTGTTAATGGCTCAAAATTAAAACATTAAGGATGACGCGACATTCCCCATTCCCATTTCAAACATGGACTGTGATTGGAAATGCGATGCTTTTTCAGTTTGCTGCCCGGAAAATGCGCTGAGTAATATGAAAAGTGCTTACACCTTGCACTTAGCTGGAAATGTTGCGTGGAAATGTTGCCAGTCCAAAATGCATAAATAATTACATGGTTCTACTTGGGTCTCTTTGGCGGGTTAAAGGCTTCTCTTCGTTGCTTTTTAGGCAATTGAAATAGGGCTCTCCAAGTTCAGCTCAGCGCCAATTACAGTTATGATTGTCAGAGGTCATTAACTTATTGGTGAAAGTTTAGTTAGCTGCCCCCCAATCAGATAAGTTGAGCTCAGTGGCAACAACTGGCAATTATCAAAGTGCTAGTCCACTTCAATATACTCCATGTTGATTGATGGATGTAGATTAAGTTCGAGACTGTATTTTATAGGTAGATAGAACTTTTGGAATTTTCAGTAGTCTCTACACTTTAACAATGTCTAATAAAGTTCTGAGTTAACTAGCTGAAAGATATTTTAAAGAAAAATTGAAATTGTATCAATCAGCTTATGTGTATATAATTTAATTTCATTATATCAATTGCATAACTCCGAAACATAGTTTCATTCTTATTTTATAGAATTCTATTCTTTGATATTTTTTTAAAATAAAGTTGGTAACTTTACACATTGTTTATGATTATAACTATTACGGTAAACTTTCTATGCTCACATTTATTTAAAATGTTTTTTACTGAAGTATTCTACCTCATCCTAGGTTTGTTTTCACTGCCTTTAACTTACCTTTCTCCCACTTTTCTTTGCACATTCCATCTGCTGCTTTTTTGTGTTAGGAATACCTTTATTGTACCCTTTGCCACCCCCAAAATGCTGTAACTCTTCTCATTTTGTAGTCTTGTAGTCTTTGGCAAACTGAATTCCATAATTCTTAGCTTCTTTACAATTCCCTTGACTAACATTTTCCAAGAAGCAGTCGTCTCTTTCCCCTGCCCCCGCACAGAAACATTTCTGTGCAATTACCCCAGTGGACACAATAACAACATTAACATGAACAACAGTAACAACACAACAACAAAGGGAAGCTACTTACAAGCCGCATGCCACCGCAGATTAGAGACACCCGAAAGCCAAAAGCAAATGCCGCGTTGTGATGTTGAAGTTGATGTTGATGATGATGGTGACGCTGCCCCGCCCCCTTGTGGCACGTCTTATCTTATCGCGCAGGTGCATGCAGCACGCCTCAAAGAAGGAGAATAAGAACAAAAAATTAAAAGTTAAAGTCGACAGTTGACAGTTGAACGAAGTCCAATGAAGCCGCCGCCGTCTGAAAACTGCGACTGCGCGACATGGCCAGCAAGTTGATTGGGAACCACGTTAAGAATTTATGACAACGAGGCCAGCAGCTGGGCAACATGGCCATAACTTGCTACGACTGCTTGTATGTGTGTGTGTGTGCTTACAACACCTTTTCAGTTCAAATGGGGAAGCGGGCGGCTGTATGCAAATCACTTTTGAATTGAAAATGAAAATGAACGCTCGCATTTTTAATATTTAAAAAAACAACATCAAAGCGCGCTCTGTCTAATGAGCGAAATGCATTTTGACCCCTGGACTGTTTTAAATTAGTTCAACATATGTTTTTGTGGCCCCAGAGTCCGAATTCGAACCCACAGTCGACCCCAGTGGGAAATGGCTTTCAGCAAGTCGAAAAATAAGAATATATCAGCATATATTTCAACATCAAGCGAAAGGCAGCTAATTAAATGGCTTATAATTTCATGATTTACACTTGCAAGCTGTTTTTTTTTTTTCTTCTCATTCTCTTTCTCCTTTTCATTTTCATTTTCGTTTGGTGGCCATTGGGGTCTCTAAACATGCTCATAAAAAATGCTGGCCCTAAACACATTGCGCATACGACGCGTGGGCCAAAAGAGCAGGCGATGATTTTTTAAATATGCCTAAAGATGAGCGCGTGATGCGATTGATGGCAGCAATGAGAGACGAGCAACAGATAATTAAAAAAAAAAACTAAAAAAAAAAAGGAAAATATGCTTGAAGAAAACTTACAAAACATTGTAAATAAGAAAAGATAAAAGGAACTGAAGAATATTAAGGTAAAATATTTATGTAAATAAAGGATGGTAAAAAGTCCTTAAAACTTTTTACAAATATTTAAGGAAAATAAAAATACACTGCAACAGAAAACAAACAAAATTAACAAAAAGAAACAAAAATCGTGAAGTACTTATATTAATGAATATAATCTTAATTAATTGTAATTTCTTATTGTTGATTATCTGTTGCATCTTTATGACAATTTATGGCTCAACTAATTTGCATTTATTGCATTATGTTATCTTCTGCTGATTTGCCCGAGAACAACTCTACTCAACTTAATGCATTTTTGCTCCAACTTTGAAATCTTTGGAAATTCACTTTGTAAGAAATGCACACAAATTCGTATAATTAAATTCAAACTCGTGGAGAAGAAAAAAAAGTTCCTCTTTTCTTTTTCCATTTTTCCTGGTGCTGAAAAAAACTTTGCTGCCGTCATTTTCGTGATTAACGTGGCATGATTAATTTGTCACGTGCCCATCGCCAAACTATGAGCTTTTTGATTGTTCAAAGGCAAACCAGGAAGGAGTCGAAGCAGAAGCAAAGGCAGAAGCAGATAGGAGGGAAACATTTGATTTTTATGCTATCCGCTGCACAAAATATAATTCAATCAACGCCAAGTGCCACGCCCCTTCGCCCCTTGCACCGCCAGCCGTACAAACACCTAGAGCGAAAAAAAAGTTCCCTTAGTTTTTATTTTTTTATTATTTTTTGTTGTTGTTTTGTCTTTAGTTATTTTTGACTTTGCATGCCGCACGTCAACGTTCAGCGTTGCTCAAGTGCGAGAGTTGTGAGTAGTATATATCGTATATATATATATGTATATGTATTTGAGAAATATGGCATATGAGCTGCTGACTCTGCAGCCAGTAAACATTTACTAGTAGTACTCTGGCCAGATGGATGTTCTTCTTCTGCTTTTGGAGGCACTGTGCACTGTGCTCTCTGCTCTGCTGTCAGCTCACGGCGTGCGCAGCAGCATAAATCAACTTATTTCATTGGAATTTATGTTTTGTTGTGGCGTCGCCCTGCGCTGCTGACGCCACATACACCATGCCACATACACCATGCCACATCCACAGCCATTCCTCACACATTCACCAAAGGCACTGAAGTAGTTTTTCGTCTCGTCTCATCTCATCTCTTCTTTCCCTTCTTTTTTTTGCCGCGCATATTACTTCATTTTTATAGTTGTTCCTCACGTTGTTGTTGTTGTTGCTGCTGCGTTGCAATTGCTTCATTTGCGGCAATGTCTTCTTGGCCGTGTCGAGAGCGGTAGGGAGTGTGGGGGGGTGCCTTGTCATTGGCAGCCAGCCGCGTGTTAAAATGTACACTTTGCATTTAAATCATTCCGGGAAGTTGCTTCGTTATATTTATCTGCTGCCATTTACCTTGCAACGCGTTGCAGAAGCCATTTTAGTTAGCTGCCTTCCTTATTTTTTTCTGTTTTTCGGCCAGCCCCAGCCTTAATCAGCGGGCGGATGTGCTAAGCAAATTGAAAAAGCTAAGCACCTTACTCGTTTTTTATACTCGTTACTTAAAAAGTAAGTAAAAGTGTATATTGTATTCGTTGAAATGTATGTAACAGGGAGAAGGAAGTATCTCCGACGCTATAAAGTACATAAATTCTTAATCATTATCTATTATTTTATGCCATCATACTACCTAATCGCAATAAAATCGGCCATACAGAACAGTAGTAATGAATAAATTAAGTTCTTGAGCAATGTAAATGCCTAAAAGTATGCAATAAAAATTATTGTATGTGTATTTTAATAAGTAACGGGTATCCAATAGTCGGGAACTCGACTATAGCCTTTCCCGCTTGTTTTTTCCCTTTTTTTTCTGCACTTGCAACATGGACCCACTAAAAGTGACACATTATGTGGCACCCAACACAAAGTGAACGGCTTACCTAACTGCATTTCATTTTAATTTAGTTTCGGGCTCACTTTAGTTCAAGTGCCAGTTTTGTGGTTTCCTCAAAACTGACTAGACAACTTTATGACGCATTTGCAGTTTTTTTTCTACTTTTTTGCAGAATCGGGTAATTTGGTAAACACGTAAATGATCTTTAAAAAAAGTTTGTAAAGAGAGAGAGAGAGAGAGAGAAAAAAATTGTTTGAGAAAACATTGAAAAACTAGCAGAAATCTATTTAGAAAGTGTGCAAAGCACGAAGTAGATTTTATAGCTCTTCTGCTTCCTCTTCTTCTTAGGCAAGCACATAAAGTCAAGTCAATAAAGTCATGTCTGGTCTCTAGATTGCAGATTAACTTGAAAAATAATTTGTTAAACAATTTAAATTTCACATAAATTTTAAAAATGTACATGTAATTATTTTTCTCTTTTCCAATTACAAATTTGTCATAGTTAAAAAAGTTTAAAGTCTAGGAAAACTTGGAAAGAGTTTTTGTTATTTCTAGCGTCACTTAAGCTTAATGCTTGTTAAATTATAATGATAATGCCATGACATTTTTGTGTCTTTTGTAAACGTTGATTTCTCATGGGCAGTTTTGCAACGCTTGGACAACGCCCACAGGAACAACAACAACAATTCACAACGACAATCCCATAGTTCGCAATTAGACGCCATTTCCATTTGTGTTGGACAGTTAATAAAAATTTTCTCTGTGTAGAGTTTTCATGTCATCTCACACCTGCCCACAACTTTAACAAATATTTTTTCCCCCTTTATATTTGTGTGCAGAAAGAAAAAAAAAACGAAATAAATCTTGTCACTTGTTGCCAATTAAGAGGCTAAAGCAACAACTTCAAGTTGGTTGCTCTAAGCAGTGTAGATCGTATCAGATATTAGATTTGCAAGCGTGACACGATCGTAAATCTGCAGATTTATGTTAAACGTTTCCAACGAACTGTGTTTTGTACGAATTGTCAATCATAAAATGCGCATAAATTTCAGAAATTCACATCATTAAAAACGGAAGTCTACAAAAACAAATTTAAAACATCGAAAAGCCATAAAAAGGTATAGAGTTTAATTGGTAATAAAATCAATAAGAAGCCAGCATTAATATAGAAACTGTTGATATGTTTACAGTCCCAAAATATTGCTATATATAATGGATTAATAGATATTTTGCTATTTAAATATTTTGTTGAGAAAAGAGAAGTTGATGTACTTTAATAACTAGAAATTGATTGATTAGTTGAGTTTGATTAATTAATGTCAAGTCATAAAGATATTATTTATAAATACTCGATTGATATATTCTTGATCCTTATCAGCATTCTCTATCTAGATTAGTTGATTCTTAATCTATCTTGCTGAATTCTAAAATAGATCGATTTTTGCTTTCCCTTTCAATATAAGTTGATTGGAAAATGGTCTGTATTTAAATACCTAAAATTTTTATCTCATATGCATTTTTAATTTGTTTTATTTAATTTCCGAATTTTTTTTGGAAATATTAAAGAATTAAGGCATAATTTGATAGATTGCTAGACATTTATTTATTGCCAATATTTAGAGATTGTATTTTAGAAAAGTTCATGCTTGAGGCGTGCCAGAGAAAGTCACTATATAGACACGAGGATTATACAAACTGCCCAAAACTAATGAGAACATAAATAGTGATTGAAAATCTTTCACGTCGCACAATTTGTGACGGTATGCGGTCGAAATGCGTGACATAAAATCTTGTCACGCGCTCATCTCTACACACACACACACACACACACACACACACGTGTATTAAGAGAGATACACACATATTTGGACATATAGCAAGCAGTCTCTGTCAGTCAGTCAGTCAGTCAGTCAGTCAGTCAGATACAAAGCAGAGGCGCTGGCAGCGAACGGTCAACAGCCGCAGCTACAGTTGTTATTGCTGCCCGTCCTTGTCCCCCTCCCCGTTCTACCCCATCATCTGTCGCCGTCTCAGTCTCCGTTGGCGTCGCTGTCAGCGTCGTTATTTTGCAGTCGCGTCAATTAGCGCCGCGTTTGCTGAAGTCTGTCTGTTTATTTGCATGCAGCACAATTGCAAATTTTCTTTCCTTTTTTTTTTTTTGTTGTTTTTTGTAACACGCTTTTGCGCCTTTGCAGCATGTGGCATATACAGAACATGATGTGATGTGATATAAAGCAGAGATGGAACCGATTCGGTAAGCCAACAACAAAAATCATTTTCTCAACTCTTTAATTGCGTTTGGACTGCGCCTTGTTCTTGTTGTTGTTGTTGTTGTTGTCGTGATTGTTGTTGTTGTTGTTGACTGCTTGGCTTTTGCGTTTAATTACTTTGTTTATGGCCAGTAGCAGCAGCAGCAACAATAAAACTTCAATTTATGTGCTGCACTGAATGTTGTTAAATTCCAATGCACAAATTGACAGGCGGCCACCCACCCGAAAAAAGCTAAACTGAAAACTGAACACCCTCTCCTCTTCTTCTTCTCCCTCCCACACCTTATTTCTCTCCTCCTTAGCTGCTTTTGTTATGTAAACAACGCAAAAACTTTTTATTTTGTCGACGCTGCAACGCCTTTGCCACTCCTCCCTCGCCCCCTTTAGCTCCCTACTACAATACTAAATCTGTATGCCAAACTCTTGGGGTAGAAAACTTTTGCTTTTTCTTTTTTTTTTTGCCTCCCCCTTCCAGACCCACCCCCACTCCTACACGCAGTCGTACAAATAACTCAACTCAACTCGCTGAATGCTTTGCAATTTCCGCTCTTCTAAATTTGTTGAAAATTTGCGAGGCAAACGCACAAAAAAACGAAAAGAAAAACTGAAAATTGAAGGAAAAGCGGAAAGAAGGAACCGACAAAAGTGGACAAAGTGCGGGCAAGGGGAATGTGGAGTGTGGACAGAGGAAAAGCCAAGTTTTGTTTGAAAAAAGTTTTATGCAAACACAACACAACGGATCCTTGTCGTCCCTAACCCACCTGCCCGACTCCCCTGACAACAACTGGTTGCCCAACCTTGCGTAATATTTTAATAAATTTTTGTCGCCGTCCAAGCAACAACAACAACAACAACAGGGCAACCGTTAGCCTTTGTCCAATTGCAAAAATCTTCGGCGCCTGCGTCGCAATTAGAAAAACGCGTGACGCAATTGAAGCTCAGCGCCCAAAATCTGTATCCGTATTCAGATCAAAAATTGGGAACAAGGCACATGAAACTACACATGAACAGCCTCAATAATTTTTCCACTTGATGTTTGGCTTGATTGCAAAAGCGCAATTTCCATGTCAAAGCAGATTTTCTAAATGATTTCATGTCCACACACACAGAGAGAGAGAGAGAAAGAAAGAGAGAGAGAAAGAGAGAGAGAAAGCAAGTTCCTTCACACGAAGCTAACGAAAAATGTTTCTAGTTTCTGCAACGTGCGTCGTCCACCTTCAACGCCATTCAATGGCGTGTGTCCTGGTGACGTTGGCGGCGCCACTGATGTGGTAATAAACACCCCTTGTGCAGTCTAATGGACCGTAATTAACTTGTGCGCCAACTTTAGCTGCGCTGCCTCAGTCAACGTCAACGTCAACGTCGTCGTCGTCGTCGTCGTCGTCATCGTGTGGTTGTCGTTGTACAAGCGATGAATAATAATTTCGCCAGCAAATCGAGCAGGCAACCAGGACCAGAAGAGACCAGAGAGACCCAAAGCCCGGCACAGTGGACAATAATGACAGTTAAATGGCCAAAACAATTCGTTACCCAATTCAATTTGCATATTACACATAACATAAACTACATACATATCCATATGGTTAATGGCGACTCTGTTATGTGGTTTATATAAATGTGTATGTTTCGGTATCGTGTTCAGATTGCGTCAAAGTAATTGCCACCAGTTGTGTTGATAAGTATCAATACTAAGTAGAACATAAAAGAGCCATTTGGGACCATTGTTATCGATAATCAATGCATATCGTAAAAACTTCATTAATATTAATCAGTTCAATGCGAATGATAGCAAATCAAATCTATTAACAAGATAGTTTGCAAAAATAGTTTGCAATATACATGTATGAATAAAATTAACTAATGATAATTAATATTATACTTTCATTGCTTAAAAAGTTTTCCCATGAAAATAATTATTAGATAAAAATAACGATTAGAGATTTTGATAGAGTATTTCATTTAATCAATTTTTATCGATTATTCGACATGCTATGTTAAAGTGCTCAAAATTTTATTTATGATTTTAGTACATAATAATTAATTAATAGCTTCATTTATTAACAATTTTATTTTATAACGCTAGACAAAAAATATTCTTCAAAAGATTTTATTGCAAATCGGAATTACCGACAGTTTCTACTTTTTTATCTTTAAAATGTTCCATTATAATTGAATATGTATAAATATAGTCAAAAATTTGTTAAAAACGTTTCGATGTTCGATAATTAAATTTCCTATTTTTTAACCCCTGAAATTCAATTTTCAAATATGATTTAAGCCAAGTTTAGTGCTTCTAGCCAATTTACGTATTGATTTCTTACCATTGTGCTGGACTGCTGTTAATGCTGTTGCTGTAATTGTTGTTGCTGTTGTTGTTACTGTTGCTGGGATGGTGTTGCTGTTGCTGTTGCTGCTGTTGTTTGCGTGACGGATATTGCCTTGTCACTTGCATGTACGAGAAATGTTAAAACGCGGAGAGCGGGTTGACTTCTACACATATTTTTTTTCACTTAATGCCAGCAAAACCGCTGGCCAAGCTGGGGCAAACCGTGCGGACCACCGAGACCAACAGCAGCAGCAACCAGCAACCAACAACAGCAACAGCAGCAACCAACAACCACTAACCACAGCGCGCCAATCAACGCAGAGAGTTATCCAACAAAAGGCGACAGCAACAATAACAAGAAATCAGTTGTTGTACCGTTCGAAAGTTGTGCTAAAATTTAATTAATTTTGCAATTTGCCTAGTCAAGCAGCAACAGCAGCAGCAACAACAGCAACAGCAACTGCCAACGACAATTTCTATCTGGTATCGAAAAATTATGATGATTACCATTATTGCCACTAAGCACGGGCGTAGCCAAATGTAAGGCGATTTAGACTGGCGACTATTATAAACACAAATTTAATGAGCGCAACATATGCAACAGCAGCAACAACAACAGTAACAACTGCAGCTACAACAGCAACAAAATCGACTGGACTTTAATGCGATTACATGGCAGCGGCACATTTGTCATTTTGTAGGGGTCCATTTGGGTTGCATGTGTGTGTATATGTGTGTATGGCAGCTTAAACAAATCAAGTCAAATTACTGCAATGCTAGTATAGCAGAAGAATCTGTAGCAGTCAGCCAACTGGCAACTTGCAACCAGCGACAGCGACTGTTGTGCCAGCCACAATGAAGGTTTTGTGCGCATCCGTAAGATACATTTTGCTGCAGGCAGACAGTACGACAGACAGAGAGACTGACTGAGAGACAGAGAGACAGTCAGACAGTCGGCAATTGCATGGCCATCGTGCATAACTTCAACTTTATTGTTGGCCTCTCTCAGTTGCACTCTGTGGCATGCGGGCAACACTGCAGCAGTAGCTGCCACAGCAGCCGTTGCTCATTAAGTGCCACTCTACGACAGTTGTCGCTAATGCCGCTGGCATGCTGCCGCCGCCTGACTCCCCTTTCCCCTTTCCCCGTCTCCCTTTCTGCCTTCCTAGTTCTCAGTCTCAGTTACTGGCCGGGGTCGTCGTCACGGGCCATGCTGGGGTTACACACAGTCAACGTAAATTTGCAAATATTTGCTGAAATCAGACGACGACAAATGCAGCAGCAGCAGCAGTTGCATGTGTAGATGGTAGAGGAGGAGGTAGGCAGGGGACAAGGGGCACATAGGCACGCCTGGAATGGTAGTTGAGTTTGTTTTTCGGACTACGCTGTTTTAGGCGCTCTCTTTCCCTACTTCCCCCTAAACTGAGTGTTTCTTGAATGTAGTCTAGTGTACAGAATGAAGAGAGGACTGCAAATAGATTTAACACTTGAGAGCCAGAAGGAAGGAAGCCAAAAGGTTGGTTTCCCAGCAGAAGCAACACTACAAGAGAGTGAATTAAAGTATAGCTTTAGCTTCTACTTAGGTGTCCGCTTAACGAACTTAAACCAAAGGACTAACAAATACAAATACGAGTGCTCAGCTCTCTCAGCTGAGCTCAGCTATGAAATGCGTTAAGTAGAGAAGGGTTTCAGCTCAACTGAGCATGAATATTAAAAGGGGGGATAACAGCTAAATTCTGAAAATTCCCTGCTTCTCTAGGTGAACTAAACAGCTTGTAGACTAAAATTGAAATGGAATTAGATACTTAAATTAAATGTATTTTAGCATTTAAAATGAAACGCTTAAATACGCGACTTAAGTTCACTTCCATTTGACTTTAGAAATAGTTAACTTGTTCCAAGTTAAGTGGATTTTTAATAAATAATCAGCTAATTTACGTGTAATTGGCAGGTACAGAGCATATAAATAGTTAAGGCTCGATTTGCCGTGACATTTTAAAATGTTAGTTAGGGTTAAACAAGGTTCAAAAGTGTTAGGGAAAGAAATAGAAAATCAAGAAACAACTATAAGATTGCAAACTGAAAATATAATACAAAGATCTGTTGCTTAAATAATAACTATTTTTTAAAGCACAAACTTACTTTGGTAAATAAAAATTCCAAAGTCATTTAATAAGTGTAAATCAAAGAGTTGAACAATATTGAAAGGTTTACATGTTGGAAAAAGTCTAGAAAGAGCATCCAAGAACCTTAAGCAGGAAATACATGTCAAATCTTTCTCAAATGTCTGGAATTCCCTTTTAGCTTCTCTACATTTCATTAAAAAAAACTATAATTAACTGTCTGTAAGCCCCAACTCCGGTGTAAAGTCTTCTCTGGGTTGCGTGCATGGAACTTCGGTTTTCTTTACAAAGAAAGAAAAAAAAAGTACGAGTAATCATAAGCAATGGGAACCGTTTAATAAGCACTCATTGTGTCTTACCTGTATGACCCACTTGCTGCATGGGTATGAGTGTGAGTATGAGTCACAATTGTGTATTGAATATACTCATAAGTATCGTGTAATTTGTATTTTAAACGCAACAAACCATAATTTAAAAAAGTAAAAAAAAATGCGAAGGCAACTCCAGTTTTCTGAACTCAGAACTCTGCGTGCAGTTTATCAAAGGAACTGTGGAACCGATGTGAAGTCTGATGACGGGGAGGGAAGAAGAGAAGAGAAGGGCAAGGGAGTGTGGAAGGAGAAGAAAATGAATTACATGGCGACGTTGGCGGTGGCAGCAACCTGCAGAGTTTGCGGCAGTTGTTAAAAATTATTATTAAGTATTTGCCGTGGCTTTCGTTTGAAACAAAGGCCAAGCTCTTAAATATTTAATAAGTACATAAAAAGAGCCCAAAGGAGAAGCGGAAAAGAGAGAGAGTGGGAGAGATAGAGAGTGTAAGAGAGAGAGATAGGGAGTATGACTGTTGTTGAGTCATGTCAATTGGGCTTTGGGAACACTGACTGACAAACTGGCAAACTGACTGCCTGAATGTGCGTCCCGCTGCGGAGCTGGAAGTGGAATCAATACCCAGGCTCTGGCTCTGGTTCTGACTGCCCGTCGTGTCACAAACACATGCATATATACATATATTGTACTTGTAAGGATACACACACACACTTATGCGCCCACTAACGGTGACAATAAATGAGTAAAAATGACTTTCAACGGAATGAAAATGAAACGACAACGACTACGAAATCGACGCCGGAGCAACACACAGAAAATCTGTCATCAACACGCACTCGACTGTGGGCCCATTGTGAAAGCCCATGAAATTTGATATCGATGCGTGGAGTACCATCAACAACAACAACAACTGACAACAACAATAATAAGAGACAACAACAGCAAGTGATAGGACAATACTCCTGGACTTCACTGTCAGGCCAAGCAATTTGAAAATTTCAATATCTTATTTTAGTGTCCATCATTTAAGTAAAGAGCATAAAAAGTATTTATACATTTTTAACAACAACATTTTTGGCCAAAAATATTTGTTAAAATATTTAAGTTGCTAATGCTTTTTTGTATCTTTTTTTTTTTAAACTCAGCTCCACATCCCCATCGATCGATTCTGCTGTGCACTTGACTCGAGGGTGGCTTGATGGGTTTATGAATAGCTGTCATAAAAATTATTATATAAGAGAGGGTGACGATTTTTATTTTTATTTGTCCTCTCCCTCTCTCGATGAACATTGACGTATGTGTGTTTACCAAATGGCTAAATGTGCTTTTATTAGCTACAACCACAATGTTTAATAGTCTAGATATTATTGGGTCATCAACTTTTTGGCAGTTGTTTGCCACAACATGTTTGCTATAAATCATAAACTGGTTTGGGGTCAAGAGGTCGCAAAATAAAAGCTTTGTTTTGGTAGTTAAAAGTTGGCAACTTTGTCATACTTTAATGTTTGCAAAAATAAAGTTATGCTTAAAAAAAAGCAAAAGATATCGTTGGATTAGATTATTTGAGTATAAATTAATTAATTTTATTAAAGTCTCAGTAAAATTATGTTTTAATGATAACAGTGGGATTTTTAAAAAAAAGAACCAAAGATTTCTATGTATTTTAAATTAGAGCTGATATTTAAATAAATTTATTCCGAATATATTTAAAAAGAAAGATTAATATTCTCTTTAAATAAAATTGCACTTTTGCTTTTATTGCTTTCGACTTTTGTGGCAACTCTCGCGATTTTCAAATTTACTACCTGCCACTAATCCCTGTGACGCATGCAGCAGAGCGCTGAGAGTCCCTGGCAAAGCGTATGTAGTTTGTATCTATTCAGACTCAACTCGTACATAGCTCAATTCCCTCTGCCAGGGAATAGAAAACAATGCTCGGGCATTCAGGCAAAAACTACTACCTGACCCCGACTTCGTCTCTGTCTCCGTCTCCTACTCCGACAACAATGTCGGCCCTCAACTGCATTGCATTGCACCTGGTGCTCTGATGTGCTGTGCCATGGATGGGCTTGGGTTTTTGGGCTTGGGTTTGAATTTGAGTTTGAGACTGGAGGAGGCCTAGACTTAGTTGAATGTTGTGCGTTTGGTTCATTTTTTTGTTTTTCTTTCTTTTTTTTATGCATTTGTGAAATAGCACGAAACATTTTATAACCTTACATGGAAATTTGGGTTTATGTTGCTTTATTTTTTCAACCTCGAAACAAGTTGGACACAGCTGCTAAGCCCCAACAATAATAACAAACAAGCGAAGAAGAAAACTTAAATAATGTGGAGCTTTTTGATGAACCCACACAATACAAAAAAAAATAAAAAATAAAATAAGATAAGCAGCAGCTCAGCAGTCAACATTTTGACAGTGTGGCACTTGAGGCGCCATTGTAATAATAAAGCCAAATCAAGTCTAAATCAAATAGAGCAGCATAATCTGCCATAATACTCAGATTCAGACACTCCCCCTCTGTCTCTTATCTCCCCGTCCATCTATCACTAATTTGAGGTGCGAGCGGCACTTGATCGTCACTTGTGTTGATCAAGAAACGAAAACTGAATAAAATGAAAATGAATATACACAAATTCGTATGAAAATGAAAATCAAAATGAATGTGTGGCTGACTGTTGGCATAAATTGAATTTGATTGTTCAAGTAGTCAGTCAGGCGACTTGTCTCGCTCACTGTCTGTCTCATGATGGTGCTGTCTCTGCCTCTGTATCTAATGTAAATTGTAATGCTGCACAGTGTGGCGAGTCACGTAATTAACATAGTGAAAAGTCGGCAGATAAGACAAATATTTATTTTCAAATACAATGTTTATAAAAAAAAAACACTGGTAGACAAAGACATATGTACATATATTAAATTTTTACTTATTTTATACAAAATATATAAATTTTTTTTTAAATTTCAGTTAAATTTTAACTGTGAGATATTTTTAAAATCATCATTTATTTCTCTAAATTGTATGTCCAAATTGCTTTAATTTAGTTCATAACAAGTTAGCTTCTAAACTTTTTTTTCGAAGTCTGCTTTGCATTTTTTTTGATTATTAAAAAATGTTAATCAATTTGTTATATACAATTTTTGTACTTTTTGATAAGGCTTAAAAATTTTTATTTTAAGTTACGAACTTAGTTACATGGGCAAAATTGAACAATAAATAACTAAAATAAAATTATTTTTATTTAAATGAATAGTTTTTCAAGTAAAACTTAATTTTTACGTAGTGTTCTTTAATACTTGTTGCACTGTGCGATGCCTTTTATTCAAATTCAGATCTCAAAAACAGCTGCTACACTTCATTACCATAAGGTTTGCATCCGAAGGGCAGACCTTGAGGCTCATATAGCTCTTGATATCCTCAGTTTGCCCCCGCTGTCAGTTCATCCCCCCCTTTGTTAGTCTTCAGTTAACCGTCTCACCCTCATCCTCATCCTACTCACATGCAATTTGATGTGTTATTATGCTTTTTGTTGCTTATCAAACTGAAAATTCAAATTCCACTAGCGGCAGCACATTGTTTACAACGCCTCCACCTAAGGCAACAACAGCAATAACAACGAGTGTAACACAGCACAACACAACACAACACAACACACAAACACTTGAAGAGCTGCAAAAGTGACACTTCTAAGAGATTAAAGTGACATGTAGTGCTGGACCTGGGACCCAGAGATTCCGCACTGTCTGTAGAAAGTTGAGCGGCATGAAATGGAATTATTTGTTGTGCAGTTGATGCTCTCATTGTATGTGTGTGTGTGTGTGCTATGCATAGATTAATAAATTATAAGCCTGGTTGGCTTTTGTCGAGACCTTTGCGCTTTCTTTCTTTTCACTCCACACTCCAACTTCAACTCCTGGGGGACACTCACAATTCTCCAGCTACCAACATTTCCAGCTCACAATTTCAACTCCAACTCCAAAACTGTGTGTGTGAATGTAGAGCAATTAATGTTCGTGTTTTGTCATTTCATGCCCCGGCTCAGTGAAGGGAATTCTACATACAACATGCATACACATACAAATGTTAACTGATGTTGTTGTTGCTTTTGTATTTTATGCACATAATTAAGCCGGTGTATCCGTAAAAGTATGCGACACTTCCGGCTCTGCTCAACTTGAAGATGTGTCTCTTTCTCTCTCTCCTTCATCTAACCATCTCAGTCCCATTCTCAGTCAGTCATTCAGTCTCCATCTCCATCATTCAGCCTTAATACAATTCATTGAGCGCTGACCACGCTTCATACTACTTACGTACTCTTCTATATTGTACTAAAAAGGGGTTACTTTTTCCTTTCCTTTTATGTGGCATTTGTAATACGGTCCAGAGGCGGCTTACGGGGGTGAAGGAGCTCGGCATTGTCACGTTGTACGCTGTGAAGCTCTGAAAGAGACTGCGGAAATGCCAGAGCACGAGTGAAAAAATGCAGCTGGACAAGACGTGGGTCGAGATAGAAGAGATATATAACGTAACAGCAAAAGAGGAAAGGCATTTAATTAGTCCAACAGTTGTTTTAATACTTGAAAGCTAGGTTAGTTAAATACCAATCAAATTAAGGGTATGCTCGGATTTAGCTTGAAAAGCTAAAGTATAATGATAAAACGTAAGAGTAACTGAAAAGGCAATTAATTAAATAACAATCCTATTAAAGGTAAAGCCAAAAACTATACAAAGATTAGCTGTCAATAGATTCATAAATTAATAAGCTGATTGTTATACTTAAAAGCTAGAGAAGTTAAAGAAGTTCTTTGATTAGAGTCGAAGAATATACAAAAATTATAACTCAAGAGACTTAACTAATTGGTTGTATTTTTAATTAACTTTCTTTTGCCTATGTTTTTTCCATTTTTCCTCTTCTTTTGCTCACGATTGACAGGCCATTCAAAGTTTCTGATTTTTCTCAAAGTTCTCAGCATTACAATTGCACTTGAATTCATTTATAGATTGCTGTTTTTCATCATGATGTTAAAGTGATTGCATTTCTAAAAGCATACTCAAGTATATCTTTAACTGCTATGTATATATTTGCCTATATATATGAGTATATATGTATATATTTGAAGAGAGGTCTTCAGCTGTGTCAAAACCTGCCAAGTGCCGTTTTTTTGCGATTAAGCCACAACTTGTGCAGTTCTTCCTGCTTTTTGCTGACTTCAGCTTAATCCCTTTGGATGATGTTTATAAAAAATCAACACTCCTACTGCTTATCTGGACAGCTGAGCAGACAAGTTGTGAGTTGTACGATACAAAATTTGACATATGTCATAAGCAAACACATACACAGATACAGGGAGTGAGAGTAAGATACAAAAACTGTCTGACAATACTTGGTATATCACTCAAATGATGGGCATATTCTACTCATTTATAAGCCACAAAAAAACAAATCACTTGGGGCCAGCACGGGGCACTAAAGGAAGCCCCTCCCTTCTATACTCCCCTCCCTCTTGCCATAGGGGACAAGGCGCACAAGTTGGCATTATTTGAATTAAGTGCATACTTAAGCGTAATTTATTGGAAAATCCACAAGAAAACCACCAACAACAACAATAGCAATAGGAGGAGAGAAACATCAGGAAGGAGCCTGAGGGCCAAGCAGATTGTGGGCAGACTTTTGTAAGCGCCAGTGGGTTTTCCATACTCATAAATCGATTGTTTCAGGGCAACACTTAGTGGTGCTGGTGGTGTTGGTGGTGCTTGTGGTGGTCGCTGGCTCATTAATCTGCAGAGACGAGTCCCAACTCTTATTCCCATACCCGTTCTATCTATCTATGTTTGTATATATATCTATCTAGCGTCACTATTTGAATAGTGCGCTTTTTGTTTGTCCAAATGTCAGACTCTTTTTCAAAGCGTTATCTTAATAAACCCAGGCGACAACTGCTTCTCTCCAGCCACCCCATGCCCTTGCCCCTTCCCACAGCAGTGGGTGTGGATTGTGGTTGATGT
The DNA here is from genome assembly GCA_037043495.1 of Drosophila recens. Taxonomy (NCBI): domain Eukaryota; kingdom Metazoa; phylum Arthropoda; class Insecta; order Diptera; family Drosophilidae; genus Drosophila; species Drosophila recens. The sequence continues at coordinate 92,154 of JBAMBJ010004524.1, forward strand.
CGAGGCCTTCTTTTCATTAGACTGTTACATACATAACAAGAGCCAATGGCATCTTGTCCTCTTCCTCGCCATGAGTGAAACGAGTTATTGGCATGCATTGAATTTTGCTTTGGAATTTTTGTGTGTTGTCTGAAGCACAAGCCCAAGAGTAGACAATCATTGGCATGTATAGAATTTCACTGATTTATGTTTCATATGAGACGAAAGCGAATGACAAGAGAGAGAAAAAGAAGGGTGGACGGGTGGTTCATAGGGAGGTAAGTAGCTTCCCAAGTTTCCTCAAGGCTCAGGCTCAATCTGAGACTGTGACTCGTCTCCGTTTGGTGACAATGCAGTGATTACATCTTTTGAGCATTTTACTCCCGCACTTCCGCTCTTGGGTTCATCTTCTCAACATCATCATCGTCATCATCATGTAAAGAAAGGCATGCCTTTGCAGTAAAATGATAAATTTTTGATTAAAGGCCCGCTGGGTTGACTGCCTGCCTAGTTGTCTGTGTTTGGCATGCCTTTGATAGGAAACGCATACACATGTGCACACACACACACTTTAAAAAAAAGTTAGCTTGAAAAGTGTTGTAGTTACGTGTGTCTTAACTCTGATGTACTCTGTAATCTACTTATTTAATTTACAAATTTTATAACAAATTTTATCCTTCGAATATTATAAAAAATTACTGTAAATGCCTTAAGTAGTACAGAAGAAAGTAAGTTTTTTAACCGAAATTTTTCATTCGTTCTTGCTGTATAAATTGTATTGTTTTATTGTGAAAAAATAAGCCTTCTAGCTCTTATTGTTAAGGCTATGTTTTGACAGTCGATTTTGATTTAATGTCGAGTCATATTTTCTAGATCGAAACTTCCGGGAGAATTTAAGCCCTCTAGCTCTTACCGTTTGGCCTACATGTTGATCGCAAATAGACAAATAGATTTGAATATATACAAACTATATACTATAAATATATGCATACACAATATTGAATATCTTGTAAGATTTAACTTGCATCTCAAAGCAATCACAACCTAAGCAATCATCGATTACAGGGTGCATAAATACTTTCCCGAGCTTGTTAAATTACATTTAGCAGGCAATGTTCATTGAGTTTTCGTTGATTGCCAGTTAAGAATATTTGACAGGCCCCCTTATCAACTCCTCCTCTGTTCGATTACTCCAGTTAGTCGTTATCATTCATATTCTCAATCAAATTCCGACTCAATCGCTGCTGTCAGCTATCCAAATGTTAATTTAAACAATTAATTTCAATCTATGGCATAATAATGTGAGTGCAAGTGTGAGTGTATGACCATAAGTATGCATGTGAAATTGGGTATGAATGTGAATGTATCTTTAACATGTCAATTTGCAAATTAAATACCCAACTTGACAGACGGAAGGGACATCGGAAATAAAGTGTGCCACAAGCCGAGAGGGACAAAAATAAAGAAATGAACTGCAGATGGAAATTGAGAGACAAGGAACTGAACAGGCAAGGGAAAATGAAAGACCACACATTGTACAAGTGTGCACTAAATATAGATCTGATTTGGGCAGCGACAGTCGAGAGTAGAGTTTGCGACTGGAAGATTGTAAATTGAGGGTCAGTACTTAGAAGACAATTTGTAGAGACAATTTAATTGAGTCAAAGTGCTCACTTAAGCTCTTTAATCTAAAATGGGGTAAAATAGATCAACTGGAATAGGAAAACAACATGAGTTTGACCAGAAAATGCGTAACATTTCATTCATTAAGCAAATTAATAGGTAAAATTAACGATAAGAAATTTCTTAATCAACGTTCATTCAAATTCCGACTAAGAAAAGTACAAAAAAAAAGAAGAAGTTGAAGAAACACATGTTCTTTAAGGTGTACACTTGTAGCTAATAAGTTGAGTCATTAGCTCTTCGTTATCTTCCTCAAACTATGCTTAAGGAAACATATGGTCACAATATAATAATAGTTCTCAGACTGAGGTGATTAGTCTTCCTCTATTGGAGCTGTCAGCTACTGCTACTGACAGGTGGTTTTTTCCGAAACATCCCCAAAAAAATTGTAGGCAGAACCCTAAAGGTTTCTTGGGAAACCTTGGGAACTAAAGTTAAGCGATTAAATAAAAAATATATTATATTTGAACCAACAGATCTACAGAAAAATTGTGAAGAACTGAGTTTAATATATGTACATGTAATATAAATATTATATTTAAGCATTCACATCTCTCTATAAAATATGTAGTAAAAATTCAGCAGTTTTATTTCTCTGCAATTTTAAATTTAAAACTTTTGTTTCCACTTATCAAATCTCAGCTGTCGCATTATTTTCATTTATTTTTTAATTTGTATTTAAGTGATATAAAGCGAGACATATAAAGTTTATCCATGTGTGGATATTTTACTATAATTGTTTGTGTGTGAGAGTGAATCTATATATTTATATCACAGTCAGTTACAATTTCCTGCTATTGCACTGACAAAGACACGCTTGCCGAATTTATAGATAATTTTTCATGATTTTTTCTTGACATTCATTTCTATTTTTTCTCTCTTTCTCCTCTCTGCGCACAGCAGGTCACAGGCAAAACGGAGCTGATGATGTTCATGACAATGATGATGATGAAGTTGCTGGCGAGGCGAGTCTAACTGTGCTGACAGCAAAGTGCAGTGCGTATCTCAAAGATACAAATAGTCGAAGCGCATTTCCGCCTGGTCGCCTACCTAACAAAGTGGACAGAACGGGACTTGGTCGTTGGCTACCTACACAGCACTCTCTCTCGCTCGCTCGTTGCTCTTTTGTTCATCACTCGTCACTCAGCACTCGCTCGCTCGTCACTTGTTACTCGCTGTTCTCCCGCTCTCATCGCGCTCTCTGCTCTCTGCCGCGTCGCTGCAACTGTCCAGCTGCTATCAGTTCTGCCGTGGCGCGCGGTCGCGACGGGCTGCAAAAAAAGTGAAGTAAAGTAAGGAAACGGAAAAGGAACAACAATAACAACGAGAATCGAACAACGACAACAACATTAATAATAACAACAACAACGAAATATATATATAAATAAATATAAAGTGCGGGGCAAATACGTTTACGGATAACGGAAAAGGGGGAAACGGAAATCGGAAAACGGTCGCCATCAATCCTTTTTCTGCCTTGTGCAAATATTTGTGGAATCGTGATTGCTGTTGACAAAGTGGCGTCCGCACACGTACTCGATACTTTCAATTAGGCACGTTGCTTATAAATGTGCCACAATGTTGTCGCCGTCGAGGACGACGCAACCGTCAACGCTGCAACCACCGACGCGTTGTAAAGCCACTGCCACGGCTAAGGCTAAGACTCTAATCCTATTCCGCCTGAGGTCACCCTTCCCGCTGTTGCTACTCCAGCTCCAACTGCTGCTGGTGGCCATTGCCACCACCTCGGTCCATGCTGAACCCTATGCCGGCAGCTTTGGCAGCTCGGCCATTGCCAGCGGCGGCCTTGGTTCCGTTGGCATTCACATACCCGGCGGCGGAGTGGGCGTCATCACGGAGGCACGCTGCCCACGGGTTTGCTCCTGCAGCGGTTTAACCGTCGACTGTTCGCATCGTGGATTAACGCAGGTGCCACGCAAAATCTCAGCGGATGTGGAACGACTGTGAGTATACCTTTAAATGTTTATAATCCAAAGTAATCAATTCAAAACAACAGTTAAGCTGGGAAAATTGAAAACTTTAAGAAATATGAATATGCTTAAATGAAAACTGAAAGTAAAGGATATACATAATTGGATATCAGTTAAAATTTAATATAATATATCTAGATTCCTTAAACCAAATCCAACTATGTTACACACAAAGTTAAAAGATAATAATTTCCTAGAAACTATAGAAATATTTAAATTTGTTTAACCTTAACAATTAATTAATTTCTTATTATAAACATAAAACAACAAAAGAATAACAGATTAAATTATTAAACATCTTGAGGAATAAGGATACTTTTTTCTTTTATGGAAAACGTACTTTAAATAATTATGAATATTATTTCCCCAGAAAAAAAAATATTGATTTTGATATATAACATTAGAAATCACAGAAAATATTTATAAAATACTTTGTCTTCTAACAATTCCTTGATAATTCCTTAAATATTTTATTGATAAATTAAAAGCAAGTTCTTAAATCTAGATGATTAACCTGTTGATAGAATGACATACTGAGATATTTCTAAACTCGTGAGAAGAAAGGTCTCTTTAGAATTAACAAAAACAATTTGTACAAGTTGAGGGAATCTATAAATGTAAAATAATGTTCCAAGTGATAAGATCTACAGCAATCAGATAATATATACAATACAAGATGTTGCAAAATTCCTTTTCTAAAAGGAATTAAGAATAAAGCAGCTGTTTTGGAGCTCAGCTAACAAAGCTGTACAGATGGGTTTTAACTGATATGATAATCATCTGTACCCAAAAACACACACACACAAATGTGTATTTCATATGTGGGAAATGTTCTTATCTGAGGTTGTTTGGATTGCGAACTGGCCGATCAAGTTTTTAGCCTTGACAATGAATGATCTATATGGCAGTGTGTGTGTGTGCGTGTATGTTGAGTTGTTACATAAGCACTTACTTACAACAACAACTAGCAACTGGCAACATTCGTGAGCAGATGCCCATTTCAGATATTTACATAAAAATCAGCATAGACAAACAATAACAACAACAACAACATGGAAAGAGAAGCTAAAGGCAAATAAAGCCGTGACCATGTCGTGTGTCGATAACAACGAACAACAAATGGACGAGGGCGATGGAATCGATGGAAACTCTGCCTTGTCTTGTGCTGTGCTGTCTCCGGAGTCGTACATTAAATCGCCATTAAGTTTATTAATTGTCGCCGACGGAGACGGCAAAGGAGGAGGCGAAGACGGCGGAGGCAGCTTAAGCGCATCAAGCTTGCCACTTGCAAGCTTGGCAATTGTTGCATGCAACTGCAAATGCATTAAGCCAAACGAACGAACGAATGTCTGCGTCCGTCGGACGCCACATAAATTAACGCGCCGGCAATTAGCAAGTGTATGCAAAATGCCACAGTGTGCCACACCTCCTCCTCCCCCAACCGCCTCGCAATACAATCCCCGGTAGACCTATAGACCGCTGCGCAGCGTCAGCTTCAGCGCCACTCGGCGACCTCAAAAGCTGCAGTTCTTTTTGTTTTTATTTTTACTTTATTTTTTTCTACATAAATTAATAACAGATATCAACGTTGACTGCTGCTGCCACAACGACAACAACAACAACAACATAGCCCAGTTATAAACAGTCGGGCGCTCCGAGCCAGTCAAATAGCGCTCAGGGACACATTTGTTTTATGCAAAAAGCAACAGAAAATTAAAAGAAAAAACAGCGAGCTAAAGCTGAAAACAGAAAACATATCAACATGCACGGCATATTTGCATTTTAAAATACCAAACGGCTGCCTCCATGGAACAGGGTGTTTCCATTGCCATTGCGGAAAAACTATTGAGTGACACTTTCAGATTAAAGATTTTTTTTTTTAAATTATATTTCAAAACTAAGAAAATCACAAGACAACCCAAATCTGGTTAAAGACCAAGAGTCTTCCCCTCAAGAGCTTATGGAAAAAAGGTAAAGGAAAAAAGTAACTCTGAAGAAAAGTGGTTGAAATTCGAGCACTAAGCAAAGAAATTAATTGAAAGATGAAACATGAGCTGCACACAATACAAGGGGATACTTAAAAATGATTGACAGTTTGATTTAAAATCCATAAAAAGTATGTTTATAGATCTTTTGGGACTTTGGAATTTTGTTGCAGTAATTGAAAACCGATTTAAAAAACAACCAACTTATTATATATTTGTTTTTTTTTTATAATTCATTCTATTATTTTTTTAATAAGCAACTGTTAAGAGTCTTTAATGAGATTTAAATTTGAAAAAGAAGGGGGATTAATAGATTATTTACAATCAAAAAGAAATATTTAGAGTATTGTATCAAAATATGAAATCTGATTTGCCTATGATTGTTTTAAATTCCAAAAAGAGTTTGTAAAGATATTATATTTCACTTAGTAATTTAAATGAATTTATGTGCACAAAATATATGTGCAGAGCTGTTTTCCTTTGGTTCTTAATAATATAATTTCTACTTTATATTCAAAAGACAAACATATAAATTTTAATTAAACTAGAGCTGGTTTAATTAAAAGTACGTTTATTTTTAAACGCGCCTATGCATATATATATTTAACTATTTATCAGAGGTAGTAGCAACAACAAATGCAAAACCATTAATTAAAGGACTCTTTCGCCTTTTCATTAATTACAACATATGTACGTAACAGGAAAGAAAACTGTTTCTATTAGCATTGATAATCATCAGTTGAGAGAAAGAGAGAGTTGGATCACCCTAATGCCATAATATAGAATCCAGATCTAACAGTAGACACACTAGTAAATATGTATGTGAGTGTTGTTGTTGTTGCTGTTGTTCTTGTTAGTCGTGTGTGCACATCAAATATTGAACATGTCCACAACTATCGGCTGGCAAAGCAGCAAATAGCAAAAACAATACCAATGCAAATGTGGAGCCCAGCCCAACACAACACAACATAACACTGCACAACATGGAACAGCAAATGCGCAGAGCCACAGAGCCCAGAACAAAATAGAAAAAGAAAAAAAAGAACAAAGCGACTGCCATAGTCAGATCCAGATCCAGAGCCGACTTGCCATTTAATTACACAGCAGAGTCATGGCATGGAAATGGAAATGGCAATGGTCTATAGTGACAGGGAGGATTAGAATGGTCACATGGTAGGCACACAGTCTGTGTCTGTCTGTCTGTCAGCCTGTCAGTTCGTCAGCCACCCACATTGCTTAAACAATTGACACGAGAACGGTTTTGCATATAATTTTCTGTTTTTTTTCGGCTCAAAGCCCGAACCTAATCCAGGCGAACTTAACCCCAATTTGTGCCCAAAAGCCCATTTCACACCTCACACAGCTCGCACCTCCAGGGCGCCCTCCTAAAACAACAACAAATAGGCAAAATAGCACAAAAAGGTGAGCCTAATTTATAGCTCTCGAGCAAAACAGAATCTTCAAAGACAGGCAAAAAAGAAACCTAAAAGAAAAAGCAACTCGAGCTGAAATCTAATTGGACCCTAAAAACTAACAAAAGCTTTTGGCCAATTTGTGAATGCCGCAAAGATTTAATGAAGTTAAATGTTAAATGTTTAATTATAACAAAACGGCAATACCCACACATACACACACACCAAGCATTAACTTTAGACAGTCGAGAGTATTATAATTATTTTTGTAAAAATCTTTTGAAAAATGTCTGTCAATTAGAAGCGACTTTTGTTTCAAGTCTTGTCTACCCGGCATCTTGTAGTTGTAGTTGTAGGTCTCTGTAATCAGTTGGATCTAACCAAAAGATGCCCACATCTTGCCAAGATATTAAGCTCATTAAAAAAAATCTTCATGTATGTATGTGTGTGTGTTTGTGTGCTGGGTCTGTGCACGATTGAAGCGAGCTCATTGGCAACTTGATGCGAGTTTCATTAAGGCTTGAGCGAAAAATATAAAAACATCAAGAAATTATAGCCAACTTTGGGCGGCCGAATTTTAAATACACTTCAGATAATAATTTAAAATTGTTTAAAAATAAATAGTCAACAAATAGTACCGTTGTGCTGACTTGACCAGAGTAATTTAATCTTTGAGATGCTAGAATCAGTTGAGAATTCTAAGACGCAAAAGTAACAAAATAGCTGAAAATCTGATCTAGCCCTTTCTGTGTTGTTGTTTTAGACCTCGAGCTAACTAAACTCACCTATTATATGTAGTTCTATTTACATTCTATCAAATTTTACTTTCTGTCGACTGTTTTAGATAAATAATAAAATTGCAGCTACTTTGCGAACGTGATGTTATTGCCAACCGTCTCGTTTTGAGTTTGTGCATCCAAAAAGAATTTTTTAATCACAGGACCAACAAATAGACAGACACCTGGCCGCCTTAACGGTCTGACACGCCTCTGAAACGAGTCACAAATTTTATAGCTAAACTGAAATACTCTTGGTCAAGTGTAGGGAATACAATTTCTCGTTTGTGGCCCAGACCGAAGGTCTTACTACCTGTTGTGGCTCTGCCGCTTTACAGCCAACCTTACTCAAAAGAGCAGCTGAGAGTCTCTGGCGACTCTGGCCGGATCACCAAACAGATCTTGTTGTTGTTGTTTTATTATTGTTGTTGGCTGCTGGCTGCGCATGCGCAGCTCTTTAAGGTATTTTGTATCTCTTAGGTTGCATTTCATTGTTATGACATCTGCAGGTAACAAATTTTCTGTATCTCTCTGTCTGTCTCTCTGAAAGAAAGAAACAAGTTTTTATTCCTGCGCCTGCGACTGTGCATGTTAAATGATTAAATATCATATTTTTGTGTTGTTATCAGACAAAAGGCTGAGTTTTCAACAGGCTAAACCACACACTGTTGGTTGGTTGCATCTTCCACGAATGTATCTTTCAGATGCTGCTGTTGTTGCTGCCTTGTCTTACAAGCAATTAAAAAAAATTATTATCGCTACAACCGAGTTTGTCTCAGCTGATTTCGATTAACGAACTACTTGGGTTGCAACATAATTACCAGCATTTTTCTTATCAGCATTTTTTAATCTTTTGATTGTGTTTTCTCTCTCTTTTTCTCCATTTTTGCAGCGATTTGCAGGGCAACAATTTGACCGTGATATATGAGACGGACTTTCAGCGTTTAACCAAGCTGCGAATGCTGTAAGTATAACTCGATTTTAATTAAACTAGCTTAGTTTTTCTTCAGTTAACTTTATCATTGCGCAAGTTAAAAGTGTTGCATGCAAATTGGCACCAAATGTCATGATAAAATATACATAAATTATAATTGCAAATATCGAGTAAAACGGGTTGTGATTATTTTGCAATACATATTTTTTTGCTTCGTTTATATAGTTGTAAAATGCTTGTAGTATTTGAACTATCTTAACTGAAATCTCTATATATTTTTCCGCTTCTTTCTATAGTCAATTAACGGATAATCAAATACATACCATTGAGAAGAATGCATTGCAAGATTTGGTTTCCTTGGAGCGACTGTAAGTAGAGATCTGTTTTTTCATATGGACAAATCTGACTTTGCTAGTGCATGCAACTAATTTTTCACTATGAACTATGACTAACCAAAATTTGCTGCTCTTTATAGAAATAGATTCACATAGCTCGTAGCAACAAAACCAATTCGATTTCGTTGAGTTTTAAGTTTAACTTTTTGTATCTTTTTTCTCGTTTCGTTTTATGCATATCTCTCTACTTTCGTTGCGTTTCGTTTTGCGTATCTAATCTGCTCGTTCACCAAAAACAAAAAACTATAAACAAAATAAAAACAAAACACCAAAATCAAATAAAATCAAACAAAAACACTACTTCACTCTATAAATCAGACGCCTAAACAACAATCGACTTAAGGCAATACCTGAAAACTTTGTGACAAGTTCAGCGAGTCTTTTGCGATTGTAAGTAATCAATGTAGACATATAGCGATTATATCTACTATCTACCTACCTACTTAGTAGTCTGTAGAACCTTAGATTCTGATCACATACTGACTCTCAATACCTTCCTCTTCCTGCTTGCCTGCCTGCCTGTCTGTGTCTGCCGCCTGTGCACTTCATCCACTTCACACAGGGACATCTCGCACAATGTCATCACAACAATTGGCCGACGGGTCTTTAAGGGCGCCCAGTCGCTGAGGAGCCTGCAGCTGGACAACAATCAGATCACTTGCATGGATGAGCATGCCTTCAAGGGTTTGCTCGAGCTGGAGATACTGTAAGTACCAAGGGAATGGTCAGTTAGGGATGGGCAAACCACAAATGAGGAGTGAAATTAACTGTTATTAACAGTGTTGGAAATATCTAATAAGTTAAAATAAACCAGCAATTCATAAACAGTGCTGGAAATGTTTTAAAAGTGATCATAAATATGCATATTATTAAACAGTGCTGAAAATGTCTAAGTGATTTAACTTATCAGTAAATTGACAGTGCTGAAAATGTTTATGAAGTTATCATAAATTAGCAAATATAGTGTTGGAGAAGTGATTATAGATCATATTTAAAATATTTCAAAACTAATAGTAAATAAGCAAATCATAAATGTTAAAAAAGACAAAGTGGTATCACAAATAAAGAATTAAATAACAGTAGGGAATATGTGAAAATTAGCTAAATTTTAAAAGTGTTGAAAACTTCAATATCTATTCACAAATAATAAACAGCGCTGCTAATGTATAAATCAGGAATTATCTAAAATGTGTGGAAAATGTCTGAAAAGTGATCAGATATCTCAATACGGAATGAACAGTCTCGAATGAGTTAATTTAAAAATATAATTCTTAAAATTTTCAAATTTTATCAAATTTAAATAGTTTTTTTTGTAATTTGTCATAATTTTATTTTCTTTATTTTAACTTACATAATTTAAATCAAATCTTCTTAACCGAATGTTGAAAGCTGTCATTATAATAATAAAAATAAATAAATAAATTTTAACAAACTGAGTTAGAAATCGTTGAAAAGCACCACTTTGAAGTAACAAATAACCATAATATAATGGAGATTATGAAAAACCTTTTCACTTGATGACTTATAATAACTCGCGAGTGTATGTTTGCCCATCCCTAGATTGGACTAGCCAATGAGATACCAAAAGATGCATTCACTTGATAGTGCAACTTACATACATACATATATATTTTTTTCCAATTTTCTTACCCCATTTTTCTCTTCCTCATCTGTGCAGCACACTGAATAACAATAACTTGACCGCTTTGCCGCACAATGCCTTCGGGGGATTGGGAAAATTGCGGGCGCTGCGCCTATCGGATAACCCGTTCGCTTGCGATTGCCATTTGTCCTGGCTGTCGCGCTACCTACGCAGTGCACCTCGCCTCGCTCCCTATACGCGCTGCCAGTCGCCATCGCAGCTGAAGGGCCAAAACGTGGCGGACCTGCACGATCAGGAGTTCAAATGCTCAGGTATGGAATATGGACACATGACAACAGTCAACAGTTGTGTGCTTTGGGGGCAAACCCCACCAAAAATGGACAAATGTCGTGGTGCCTTACAAAGCTATGCCAAATTAATTAGTTTTATATGCCAAGCAAGCAACCACATCCGAGTCTCAGTCACAACAACACAACACAGCAAAACAAAGCATTGTAAATCATAAGCAGTCATATGGGCACGCCCCCGCTGTGCCGCCCACTCCAAACCAATAACATCAGCAGCGGCAACAATAGTTTGTATCTTGGGTAAGAATCGAAGGGGGAATCGAGGAGAACGAGGGGAGCATCATCGTGTGTTTGCCAAAACGTTTAACGCCGTCATCGCTCGCTTGATTGGGATGCAGATGCTCAACCGCTGCGGGCCCAACAAAGCAACCAAACAGCATTTGGAAAGCCTTCATCTCCATCTCCATCCGAGAGTCGAAACGACTCCAAAACTCTGCTGCGCTCAATGAAGCGGAAAATGTGCGCCAAACGATGCCATGAAACGAGTTTTTTTTTATTTCATCGTTATTACACTTGTTATGCTCTTAAATTAGGAGGGTTGAATCACTTTGGTATTCAATTTGCTGGAGATTTATTGCCAACTAGGTTCCATTTTGTTAGAATGTTGTCTTCACAATAATGAAAACTGTTAAGAGATGAGCTTTTTGAAGAATTTAATTACAAAAAAAAATATTTTATTTCTAAAAACTATACTTTCTTTTGAATGTTTCTTCATACTATGGAAAAGTGTGAATTGATGAGCTTCTTGAAGCATTTAATTGTAGAAATATATAATCGTTTATAGGGAACTTCTAGTTAAACGAATAATATTTAGCTGGTTTTAGTTTGATTTTATGTACAATAGCTGTTTTGAAAGAAAGATTTGAGGATCCATATGGTTTTAAGTTTAAATAATAGCGTAATAATTTCATTGACAAATAGACTTCACAATTTAAAAAAAATGAACATCTGGAATAAACGCAACTGTTAATAGAAGATATATTGCCATGATTTGATATACGATTTTTATAAAATAATCAACACTATCCAGACCATAATAAAGCAGTGAAAATAAGACTCTAAGTAAATTGTATCGTTTATAATGCACTAGATTATTTAGAAACAAAATTATAAATATCTTTTTAAAGAATAAACTTTGACGAAAAAAGGAGTTCTAAGTCATCGTTTCAAAAATGTTAAAGTTCCCACATAACATTCTACTAATTTAAAAATTTTTATTTTAATGTGCTATACACAGATTGTCGTGGATCCAATAAATAATATAAAAAAGCATTAATGTTTTAAGTGAGTTATTGAGATGTATCTAAACATTATAATGATAAACTAAGGTTTTATTTCTGAATGAAAGTTTTAAGAGAGTTTCTTCATATCTCGTGCATTGTTGGGCATCTAAAATTCGTTGTGTTAGTTACTCTCATTGGTTTTGTTGCTTGTTTGACTTTCGTTTTGTAGACGAAATGCTATGGAATTATGTGGGTAAACATTTATGACTAGAGGCTGTTGTGGAGCTCTCGTTGGGTTGTTTGGAGCCACATCTTTGCCGCTGTGTTGTGCTGTGTTGTGTGCGCTGTGCAGTAGCATTGATAATTATGTGGTTTGGTTTTGGCTTTGGTTTGTTGCGGCTGCTGCTGCTGTGGATCAAATCAAAGCCAAGTGGCTGGATGGTCGATGTAACCAGCTAAATGTGCAGTAGTTGGAAGTTTGCTTTACACTTGCCACTTTTGCCAATTGTTGTTGTTGTTGAACACTTGCAGGTCTCACCGAGCATGCGCCAATGGAATGTGGCATCGAGAACAGTTGCCCGCACCCGTGTCGATGTGCCGATGGTATTGTCGATTGCCGTGAGAAGAGCTTGACGAGTGTGCCCGTTACTCTGCCGGATGATACCACCGAACTGTAAGTCTAACTCTACAATCTTTTATTTTTTGAATCGTATGCTAAAAATTTTACTCTTTTTTATTGCAGTCGCCTTGAGCAGAATTTCATTACGGAGCTGCCAGCGAAATCCTTTTCCAGCTTTCGACGCTTGCGACGCATTGATCTGTCCAACAACAACATCTCGAGGATTGCACACGATGCTCTAAGTGGCCTGAAGCAGCTAACAACGCTGTAAGTAGACGGCATATTAAGCAACAAGTAGCATGCCACAAAATGTGCACTCGCTGAGTGTTTGTGAGTGTGAGTATTAGTGTGAGAGTGTGTGTGTGTTTGGAGTGATGTCAGTCAGTCACACTCCTCGACAGCCACTGGGCCTCGGTCTCTGAGGCTTCAGCTGGAGGGGCTAATCGGCCTATGCTAAGCGTTGCCAACACCGCAAGGCATCAGATTACCTGTGTTGGCCACATTCTGTTCTGTTTGTTGCCCCAGACGGTTGCGCCTTTTTGTATGCATATATGTATGTGTTATGTGTGCTAAACCAGTTGCCGCCCGCAATGACAACAAATGAATCCACCACAACAAGAGCAGCCTACCTTGCTGGCCTACCTTTATATGCCCTGTAACCATGAAATTGCCAAAGTGGGTATACAAGGGAATGAAAAAAAATAGGAGGAAAAAAGTTTTTTTTCCACTACAAAGTATTATGTACATTTGTATGTCTTTCTTAGCCATGTTTTCTAATATTAATAAAATCACAATAAAACGCAGAGAAATTAATATAAACTTAATAGTGGAAAGTAAGTTCTCATTTTTTGACGAGCAGGTTTATTTGTGTATTATTTTCTAGATCTTCACACAGTATATTTTAAACTCTTGTCTGAATTAATATTTCTATTTACCGCAAACAGTCTAGCTGAATTCGCATAAGTTATTCTATCTTTCAATTGACTGTATTATATCATGGTATTTTAGTAGCCACTTAGGGAATATCTTTTAGTCTGGCAGTCATGAATTTCTACTTACCATACACAGATCTATACAGATATTTAGTTAATATAGTAAATATTCAAGTCAGGTTTAGGTTTATAGAATATTTACTTGCTATCTGGATGTGATATCTGTTAGTCCATTCCACTTTCTCTACACGTCTTTGCTGAGCTATAAATTGTGTTTTATGAAATTGTGTATGTTATCTACTAAATTTACAGAATATCTCTTAGTCCAACACTCGTTTCTACTGCAATTCTATTTGCGCTTTATTCATTTTCTCATTTTTTTTCTTCTCTTTGTTTCTGTGCTTTTGTTTTTTATTTTTGCTTACAGCGTGCTGTATGGCAATAAAATAAAGGATTTACCCTCGGGCGTATTCAAAGGACTTGGCTCACTGCAGTTGCTGCTGCTGAATGCGAACGAGATCTCGTGCATACGCAAGGATGCCTTCCGTGACCTGCACAGCCTCAGTTTGCTCTCGCTCTATGACAACAACATACAGTCGCTGGCTAATGGCACATTCGACGCCATGAAGAGCATCAAAACGGTGTAAGTACCACGCCCCATAAACCCAACCGCCCCCCCCCTTTCACCCTCTTCCTTACTTGTTGTATATCTCAAGTGCATGGCAAGAAGGAGACGCCCAGTTTCCAGCCTCCAGCTTGAATGGAGCAGGCACTTTGGTGTTAAACCTCTGAAGTGCATTTAGTAGTTGCTTTGACTTGACAGCCCCGCGTTGACATTTGTTTAGCAGCAAAACAAGCATTCCCCTCCCCCCTCCCCCTGTTCTTTCTCTTATGAAACCCATCCAGTAATATCGGCTGTGAACCGTAAATATGTTCATAGTACGAACTACGAACAAAAGATGAGGCGTTCTCTATAGGGCGGAATACTCGTAGTTGTTGCCCAACTTGAGCATCGATAAATGCGCTGACTTTAAGTGCTGTGACGTTCTTAAGATGGTATGGACTATGCTTGAGTGGGTTAAGTATTTGTCAGGGTTGTCAACTTCAAAGCAAATAAAGGAGAAAGGATTGAGAAATGTTACGAGTGCTAAATGCGCAAAAGATCCTATAAAATGTTTGTACTAAAGATACAAGCTTAAAAACAAAATCTGAAAGTCTACAAAATTAGAATCGAGAATAGAATCAATCGGCAAATAATAAAAATTTTTTGCCTAATTTAAATACTTAATTGTAATTAACAAATACAAGCGTACGACGGTTTAAAGTTTTTGAAAAAGTTTCATAGGGTATGTATGAAAAATTTAATTTTTAATTTAATAAAATGTTGATGCAAAATTAAATTAGTTGTCAATTAACACAAATTGATGTGTTGAATCTGCTTATCATTGAAGATTCTTTAAAAATAAAGAATCGGAACCTAATAATATTTGTGTTAAATTTAATAATTTCGCCACAAAATTCGATATCAGAAATTTTGGGGCACGGAAATGTTTTCGTCACTCGATTTTTAGCTCGTAAAAAGGGTTTTCTTATATTAGTATTATCACATCGATCATACGATTCTGCTAAACAGTTCGTTAGCCAATATTCTTAACAGTTACTTTAATTACGAAATGGTTTAGAGTGTCTTCCGTTAAAGGCATTTTTATGGGCACTTTGTCACACAGCATTAACGGGGACAACTCTGGCTAGGATTGCCTTTGCAAATAGTTTTCAAAACACACCGACAAAAGCAACAGCAACAATAAACAACGGAAACGTCGCTAGCCGCAGGGCTCGTGCACTTTTAAGACGTCTCAAGAAGCCTCCATCCAACAGAGCCCAAGCCAACAACAGCAGTTTTGCCTTTCCTACTCCCTCTCTGCCTACCATCATCATCGCCCTAATCTCTCCCTTCCAACCTGTCTATTCTGTACAAATGCTCAATGCTACTTTTGTGCTTTCTTTCCATCTTTCCATTTATATACTGGTATACATATATACCTTTATATATATACAGACATTTGGCCAAGAATCCTTTCATTTGTGACTGCAATCTGCGCTGGCTGGCCGACTATTTGCACAAAAATCCCATAGAGACAAGTGGAGCACGCTGTGAGTCACCCAAGCGGATGCATCGTCGGCGCATTGAATCGTTGCGCGAGGAGAAATTCAAATGTAAGTGCGCCCCCCGGGCAACATACAACGGGGCAACGTGCAACAAGACAAGAAAAGAATATGTCTTAACTTTGGGAAACACACCTCCCACTCCACCCACCTAACCCACTCCATTCACTCGACTATTCTTGCAGGTTCCTGGGATGAATTGCGCATGAAGCTATCCGGCGAGTGTCGCATGGACTCCGACTGCCCTTCGATGTGCCAATGTGAGGGCACAACCGTCGACTGTGCGGGACGTGGACTTAAGGAAATACCACGCGACATTCCGTTGCATACCACTGAGCTGTAAGTTATCCAGAAATTCCTAACTATTCCACACAAATTATTACTGTGTTATGCGCTAACAGGAACAAGAGTTCCTATTTAACGCTATAAAATATGATTGTCCAAGTATTTCTTTATTAGAATATACACTTTTGGTTTACGAAGTTGTCTTTAAATTGTTTCTTAAAGACAGTTGAGCTTTAAAAGTAGATAAATTTTAAGCTTGTAATGCGTTTAATCTTTTTAGCAAGTCTTCTTTACCTTAAATACATAAAATGTATTAAAAATAGACCTTATAAATATAAAATATATAACATTAATCTGCAATTCTTGGGCCTACAACTTTTCCTAAGATGTTTTTAAGTATATCTTCTCTGCGTTCACAAAATGTAAAGAAAGTTACTGAGATATTGATGAGATGTATAAGAAATTTATAAACTTGAATATTATAGGAGCAATAGTTAATAATCTTACTTTTTCAAAACTATTCACTCTTAAATTCCTAGTGGGAACAACCCCACCCTAGGTATTTCCTTAGATATACAAATCATATGTTAGTAAGAAAACTTATCTAATTTTCTCACTTGATATCATTTCAATTTTCATTAAAATGGAGAACTCTTCTTAATTTATGTAAATTAACTTGTTTACTAAATTTAACCTTAATGCATTCTCTCTTTTTTTTTATTATTTTGTAGTCTACTCAACGACAACGAATTGGGTCGCATTAATTCGGATGGTTTATTTGGTCGACTGCCGCATTTGGTTAAATTGGAACTGAAGCGTAATCAACTCACTGGAATTGAACCGAATGCCTTTGAGGGGGCATCCCGTATACAGGATTTGCAATTGGGCGAGAATAAGATTAAGGAGATCTCCAATAAAATGTTCCTGGGCCTGCATCAGCTAAAGACGCTGTAAGTAGTCTTTAAGGAGTTTAAAGTTGGAAAATTAAAAAAAAACTTGGTCTTTTTTCTTTTTTTATAATCGTTGCAGCAATCTTTATGACAATCAAATTTCCTGCGTTATGCCCGGCTCATTTGAGCATCTGAACTCGCTGACGTCTTTGTAAGTATACAATTCTCCCCCTTCAATCTAACCACGCCCCCTGGTGTGTAACCTACTGTAAGTTGGCAGTTGATGCATCTGCTGTCTATGCAAAGCAATTAAAACTGTGCCAAGTGGCCGAAAGCATCGCCATGCACTTCAATAGATAAATGATTTAGCTTTGGTATTAATTGCCCAGAGTTTTCGTTTACATCTCTTTGCCCCCTAAAGTCCACTGGCTCTTAAATACCTCACCCCTTAATTTCCCTTTTCCTATCGCAAGGGGGCAGGGGCTCATAAAATGAGGTTAATGGTTTTGATTGTTCTCTAGTTGAACTTCAATCTGATTGCCAGAGTTTCACATCAAAACAGAAGCTGCTGCTGTAGATGTTGATGCTGCCTCTTTACCAAATCAGTTGTTCATCTGCTTCTTCTTCTTCGTTGTTGGTTGCATGCCACCAAAAGCAGAGCAAACTATTGTATATAATTCAATTGAACTTCAATTTATAGCAGGGCTGCCTACGATAAGAAGAGGCACACACTGGCACACCCGCTGTCTTCTTCTTCTTCTTACATACATGTGTGTGTGTGTGTGTTTGTGTGTGTGTTGCTTCAGTTTGTTGTGTTGTAGTAAATCAACCCTCAGCAGCAGACACTTGTGCTGTGCGCTGCCTTCGATGATTTAATTAATTAAAATTGAGTTCAATAAAGAGCGCAATACCATATACTCTTATGTATGTATGTACAGTCAGACCTAACTAAGTGCTACACTTACACAAGACACACGAAAATTGTTGTAAAATTAAAAATAATCAGTTTTAGCAATTACATAAATTAGCAAAATATAATGAACAAAAATCTTAGTGAATTTTTCCAAGTTAAGTGTTCAACTTAATTAGGTTTGACTGTAATTGGGCTGGCGGTGGTGCTGCTGATGCTGCTGCTGTGAGGTGTTGTGGTTCGTTTGCCTCCATCTAAAATTATTGTAAAATTCATTTAACTAGCTAATAAATAGCTTCAATGAAAGTCATTAAGTGCTGTGCACCACACGACACCCACATGCTCTCAATCACCCAGGTGGCTGGCGAAGGGGCCAGAGGGCAGCCAAAAGTGTTAGTTAGTTGCCTGTGGCTAACATACACACGCACACACACACACACTCACACATTTATACAATGCTATCGTTGATAGCATGACAAAGCAGCATTGCTTATTAAATTAGTCTGGACTTGGAGTGTAACGTTTGGAATTGCCAATGTAATTTGCGATCCATTGTTTCACTTGCCGCTCTTATAGCTAGGCTCGTAATTAAAGCCCTTTCGGCCTGGCCAAAGTGCAAAGTGAATAAGTGAAACATATGTACATCTGTATATATGCTTCGAAGCACACTTCTATATCCATTGTGCAATGTTTGTCAATTATTAATGAAATCATTCGTCTTTAATTGAATTTTCTCGTCAATATATAATTAGAAAGCCACACTTCAAATTTCATTATGACAACAGTTACAGCTTTACAGCAAAGTTACCACATCAAACTTCTTAAGCTTGCAAGTTGCAACTATTGAAACATTGTAGTTTAATTTTGTGGCCTTAACTAGACCGTTACCTTTAGTTTAAATGTGCTTAAAATGGACCTAAACCAAAAAAAATTATAAATAATCATTTAATACCAAGTCAACCTTATTTAGTTAGCCTCTACTTTTAATTTGTCTTGGAAAATTTAAGGTGCTTTCAACCTAATTTAGTTTAGCTATATATTTAATGAAACTTGAAAGCTTTCAAATTAGCTGGTGCTTAAAGCATTAAATAGCATTTAGTTCTACACCTTGCTTAATTATAAAATTAATATAATATAGTTTAATATTCAAGCTTTCAAGTGCTTTTAAAGCTGCTCGAGCTTAGAGCTTGGGGGTTTGATATATTAGAGAAGCGCATCGCGTACTTGCAACTAATTGAAATAAAACCTCTACATTTATTGTATCAATTTTGTAGGAATCTTGCATCGAATCCATTCAATTGTAATTGTCATTTGGCCTGGTTCGCCGAATGGTTGCGTAAAAAATCGTTGAACGGTGGCGCGGCACGTTGTGCTGCCCCATCGAAGGTACGTGATGTGCAAATCAAGGATCTGCCCCACAATGAATTCAAATGCAGCAGCGAGAACAACGAGGGATGCCTCGGCGATGGCTATTGTCCGCCGGCCTGCACGTGCACCGGCACTGTGGTCCGATGTTCGCGCAATCAATTGAAGGAAATACCGCGTGGAATTCCAGCCGAAACATCCGAATTGTATCTCGAGTCCAATGAGATTGAGCAGATACATTTTGAGCGCATCAGGCATTTGCGTGCACTCACCAGACTGTAAGTACCACATGCCACATGTGGCAAGTTTCATAAATCTTAACTCTGTTTCTTTTGCCCTTTTTGAACTTTCAGCGATCTCAGCAACAATCAAATCACCATACTATCCAATTACACCTTTGCCAATCTGACCAAACTATCCACACTGTAAGTATAGGCCAATTTCTAATGACTTTTTAATTGCCACAATGCACGTACTAGCTGCAAAACGTCCAACACGAATCGAATCGAATCCAATCGCAACAGCTCAAGAGGGCTTGACACAATTTTTATTTTTCCTACTTCGCCTTTTTTCTCCTTCTTTTTTTTTTGCGGCAATTGCATTTGCGGTTGTGGCCACCCTTGGCCTGGGCTCGTCTTAACCGGGCACGAAATTCATTCGAGACGTTAAGTCGTGACTCGTGCTTAAGCATTAGTTGTCGTCTCTGTCCCCCTTTTTCCTGCCCCTTGCTTGTCTGCGCCTGTGTGCGCTATCCACAATCAAAGCTGTTCCGTTTATTATACCCTGTAAGCATTAAGTTTACTAAAAGAGGTAGTGAGGTCTAGCAAGAACAGAGAATCGAAAAGAGAGTGGATTGTATTAGTTACTACACAGAAGCAAAAACTTTATTCTAAAATTCAAGCTAAAAATTCTTAATTTTAGCATGTAATTTTTTTAAAGTATATATTCCGGAATTTATTGTTAAATTAACACAGCACCCACTCAGCATAAAAATAGTCAAAAATATCTGAAACATTTTTTTTTTAATAATATTTGCGGAGAAAGAATTGAAAAATCGTACTTGAATTAGGTATTTCGTACTCGATCTAAGCTATTTCGAGATTACCGATCCGGCACCGGTTGAAATTGATGTCCTCCCGAATTTTACTTCTGTATTCATGGCTTTTATATAGTCTGTCTGTCACATATTTTACAACATACAGGGTATAAAGGGTGCATAGTTTGAGCGTTAGTCTGATCAGTCAGTCAAATTTGTGTAGCAACAACAATGAAATTTTTCACTTCTTTTTAGTTAGACTATCCGTCTATAGGGTATCTACGGACTCTGACACGTCTGTTATGGATCATGTTAGCTACTCTTAAGAGCAAAATGTTTTGTGTGCTAATCATTTTTATGTATAACCATTTACAGGGTATCTTAATAGTCTATCAATTGACGTAATGCCAACTACAGGGTACATATTGTGGGTATATATAAAGCTACTGCTAATAAGAGCTTAATATGAGTGTTGCGATTGGATTTTTAAAATTCTAGAGTATCTACATAGTCAGTCATTCATATCACACGCATAGCTGCTGCATTTCTTTTCGGTTTATAAGGTTGCAACGTTTTGCAATTACTTTCATTACTTTATCATCATGTGTGTGAGTGTGTGTCTGCAATTTGGTAAACGTTTGGTAACATCTTTTGTGGCTTCCCTTTTTTCGGCTTTCTGCAGCATCATCTCGTACAACAAGCTGCAGTGTCTGCAACGTCATGCGTTGTCTGGTCTTAATAATCTGCGCGTGCTCTCGTTGCACGGCAATCGCATATCGATGCTGCCGGAAGGCTCCTTCGAGGATCTCAAGTCGTTGACACACATGTGAGTATTAATTCAAAATATGTATCGAGTCTTTAATCAAAATGTTTAAATCGCCAAATCAAAGTTATCGAGATAAAGTAGTTGAAAATTGTTTCCGCTCAAATTAAGTTGTTAATTATTCAATGTATTTAAAAATATACTTAACAGACCTATTCCAAATTATGGCTCGAGTTTTGAATCGAATTATGAAAAAAGTCAATTTTATCGCCAAAAAACGTGCTATCGAGTTAAAGTACGTGAAAATCGCATCCTCTAAAATCGATCTGTCCATTTTTCAATGTATATTACAAATACTTAACAGATCTAATCCAAATTATGGATCGAGTCTTGAACCGATATTTTAATCTCGTCGGAACAAAAATTTAATGGTCGATATATCGGCAAAAAAATATATCGAGCTAAGATATTTGAAAATCGAGCTGTTAATTTTTCAATTTATTCTTATATCACTACGTAATTGCGAAGGGTGAACATTTATTGAAACCGTTCCATTCCATTCCACAGTGCACTTGGCAGCAATCCCTTGTATTGTGATTGTTCGTTGAAATGGTTTTCGGACTGGATCAAGCTGGATTACGTGGAGCCGGGCATTGCGCGGTGTGCGGAACCGGAGCACATGAAGGATAAGCTGATACTGTCGACGCCCTCCTCGAACTTCGCGTGTCGCGGCAAGGTGCGCAACGACATCCTGGCCAAGTGCAATGCCTGCTACGAGCAGCCGTGCCAGAACAAGGCCCAGTGCCTGGCACTGCCACAGCGGGATTACCAGTGCCTGTGCCAGCCGGGCTATCACGGCAAGCACTGCGAGTACATGATCGATGCCTGCTATGGCAATCCGTGTCGGAACAATGCCACCTGCACGGTGCTGGAGGAGGGACGCTTCAGTTGCCAGTGTGCGGCGGGCTATACGGGCGCCCGTTGCGAGACGAACATCGATGACTGTCTGGGCGACGAGATTCGCTGCCAGAACAATGCCACCTGCATCGATGGCGTCCAGTCGTACCGCTGCGAGTGTCAGCCCGGATTCACCGGTGAATGGTGCGATACGAAGATTCAGTTCTGCAGCCAGGAATTCAATCCGTGCGCGAATGGAGCCAAGTGCTTGGATCATTTCACGCACTACAGCTGCGATTGCATGGCCGGATTCCATGGCGCGAACTGCACGGATAACATCGATGATTGCCAGAATCATATGTGCCAGAACGGCGGCACCTGTGTCGATGGCATCAACGACTATGTGTGCAAGTGTCCCGATGACTTTACGGGCAAATACTGTGAGGGTCACAACATGATCTCCATGATGTATCCCCAGACATCGCCCTGCCAGAATCACGAGTGCAAGCACGGCGTCTGTTTCCAGCCAAATGCCGCTGGCTCCGATTACCTGTGCAAATGTCATCCGGGCTATACGGGCAAATGGTGCGAGTATCTCACCAGCATTAGTTTTGTCCATAACAATTCGTTTGTGGAGCTGGAACCGCTGCGCACCCGACCGGAGGCGAATGTGACAATTGTGTTTAGCAGCGCCGAACAGAATGGCATTCTCATGTACGACGGTCAGGATGCCCATTTGGCCGTGGAACTGTTCAATGGACGCATCCGGGTTAGCTACGATGTCGGCAATTATCCAGTGTCCACAATGTATAGCTTTGAAATGGTCGCCGATGGCAAATACCATGCCGTTGAGCTCTTGGCCATCAAAAAGAATTTTACGCTGCGCGTGGATCGCGGCCTGGCCAGATCCATCATCAATGAGGGCTCCAATGATTTTCTAAAGCTGACCACGCCCATGTTCCTGGGCGGTTTGCCCGTGGAACCCGCCCAGCAGGCCTATAAGAACTGGCAGATTCGCAATCTGACCAGTTTCAAGGGTTGCATGAAGGAGGTCTGGATCAATCACAAACTCGTGGACTTTGGCAATGCCCAGCGTCAGCAGAAGATCACGCCCGGCTGTGCGCTCCTCGAGGGCGAACCCAGCGAGGGCGAGGAGGATGATGAGCAGGATTTCATGGATGAAACCCCGCACATCAAGGAGGTAAGTCAATAATCCTCCAAGTGAACTTAACTTTTAATTAACCCCAATTTCAATTAATCAACAACAGGAGCCGGTGGATCCCTGTGCGGAGCACAAATGCCGTCGTGGCAGTCGCTGTGTTCCCAATGCCAACTCCAGGGATGGCTATCAGTGCAAGTGCAAGCACGGACAGCGCGGACGCTACTGCGATCAAGGTGAGGGCAGCTCAGAGCCCCCAACAATCACTGGTACATATTGCGCTCTATCTCTAACACTCATTAACAAGCTTACCAAGCGGGCATCTAAAATTAACAATCACTCTCAAAATTTCGATAGTCAACTTTATTTAGAAACAGACCAAAAATAGACCAACTTAAGTTGGTTATTTCAAAACTTTACCAAAACAGAACCGATTTTCAACTGAAATTGCATTCTGATCACAGTTTCTTAATTTATTCTGCACTCAAATTTTATTATTGTTTAGTTCAAGATACATATCTTACATTTTTAAAAATGCAAAAGCTTAAATCTCAAGTCTTAACTTGCAATTAATCTCTTATGTATTAATTAACTTTGCCAAAACCATTCCGATTTCCAAGCAGAACGTGCTATTTATAGAACACACATATTCTCCCTCTCTCTGTACGTGTGTCGGCTGCGACGCCGGCGGAATTATATAATATGTTCCCATCCCATGGTATAGGCTTTTGGCATTATTTAGAAACAGATACAAAATCAACCAACTTAAGTTGCTAATTTTATTACTTTTCAAAAGCAGAACCGATTTCCAATCGGAATATAATTTTGATCATAGTTTCTTAATTTATTCTGCACTCAAATTTGATTAATTACGCAAAAATAATTTTTTGGTTCAAAATATCTTGTATTTTTCAAAAATTGAAAAGCTTTAATCTCAAGTCTTAACTAGCAATTAATCTCATATGTATTAATTAATTTACTTTACCAAAACCAATCATATTTCCAATCAGAATGACAATTTAATCAAAGTTTAACCTTACAAATTCACACTGCATTCAAATTATATTATTTTATTACCTTCCGCTTAAACGAAGTATATTTGTGTACTGAGTAGTTAAGTTTTTAAAGGTTTATTACATACATCCACAAATTTGCACAAGTTCTGGAAATGAAAGGTTCACACTTTGCATTCAGGTCTGCACTTTGATTCCGTGTCCTTTCATCTGAGAAACATTCCTGCACCTACCTTTTACACAACTTTGTTCAACTTCTGTCACAATTTGAAGAGTTGTACACGCACCCGCTTGGATATGCAGCATAACTTCATCTGCTTTCTCACACACACACACACATACACTTATCATCTCACATATGGGGTGTAATCTCATTAGCTGGCCCGCCCGCCTTGTCAAAGGTGGCTCACTAATTGCATTTTCTACGTTTTGTCTCACATTTTATTGCAGCCGCCGCGACGTGTCGCAAGGAGCAGGTGCGTGAGTATTACACGGAGAACGACTGTCGCTCGCGGCAGCCTCTCAAGTACGCCAAATGCGTGGGCGGCTGTGGCAATCAGTGCTGTGCCGCAAAAATAGTGCGAAGACGCAAGGTGAGTAATACATATGCAATATCTATTGGTAATTAATATGTGAAAATGGCAGGCATGAAAGATACATTACCGAGTAGTGCATGTGATACTCAGTAGTAGATACAAATTATAAGAAGATAATCTAACTAACATAGCTCTTTAATTGTTTTGGAATGTGTGTATTCATGACAAACTTTAATAGCTTACAAAAACATATTACTTCTTTTTTAGTTGAAGTTATTTTAAAAGTTTGAAAACTATAACTTACTCTTAAAGTATCCTGAATATGGCATGCATTTAAGAGGCATGAAGAAATCACATCTGAAAAGTGCATTCGTTTTGTCTATACCAGTGATGTCCAAACTCACACAATCAAATATTGCGCAACGAAGCTTAACTACTTTAACGAGAGCAAAGCATTAGTTGCAGTGTATGATACAAGTCTTGCGCTGAACGGTCTCATCTCATTGAATGCAGCTCAGCGACTGACATCAAAAAGGCTCAGTCGATCGTGCCTTGAGAGCACAAGCCGCCGAACGTCCTATTTATAGAACACACGTATTCTCTCTCTCTCTGTCTGTACGCTGACAGCATAATGCGCTCCTCTCCCATGGAATGGGCTTTTAGCATTTTGGACACCACTAATGTAGAGAAAAAAATTGATATATCTTACTTTATATCAAGTGTAAATTCATGCATGAAAAAGGCATGCCATTGCCGTGATTATTGCATGCTATATATACGCGCTAAAAATAATTATCTGAATACTTATTTAAAATATTAAATTGTATATTAATGGATACATTTTTTTCTCTTCTCCTCTTTGTGTTCCAGGTGCGCATGGTGTGCAGCAATAATCGCAAATACATCAAGAATTTGGATATTGTGCGCAAGTGTGGATGCACCAAGAAATGCTACTGACTGAAAGATGCGACTACCCAATTGCTTATAGGAAGCAATAGCAGCTTAGATGTTAGCCTAGGAACACATTTAAGCTTAACTTATAATATCAATAATAATAACTATAATAATAATAATAACTATAATAATAGTAGTAGTAATAGTAGCAATAGCAGTAGCAGTAGTAATAACTTTAGTTTTAAGCCGCAAAGCAGTAGATTTAATAACACGGGGCAGCAGCATGTTGAGAAGGGGCAAGAGGAAGAGTTGAAGGCGGAGTCAGAGTCAGAGTCAGATGACTATGCCATGGAGGACGTAGATACAGATACAGAGCGCATGCAAGCGGATCTCTATGATGACGATGACGACGACGATGATGATGATGATGGTTTGGATGAGGAGACGAGCTTATTTGCAGATGAAGATGAAGATGACGACGAGGAGCCGGAAGAGCTGCCAGATCCCAAAGGTTTGGTATCGCCTGCCGCACAGCAGCAACAGCAGCAGCCGGAGGATGAGGAGGAGGATATGGGCTATGATGAGGATGATGAACGCTTGGCCTTGGAGCGACCACGCACAACGCGTCCTCGGGCCGACGAAGAGCACTTTGTGAATGAGGAAGGCAGCGGTGCCGGTGGCGTTGGCTACAAGAATCGCTTCAAGCCGAACAACAGCTTTCGGCTGAGTCAGCTGGAGAACATACGCAAGAAGCTGCTGACGGAGAGCAACAGCCAACAGGAGGCAGCTGCAGCGGCGGTGGCCGTGCCGAGCACTGCGATTGATCTGCGCGAGAGCAGCGGCCATTTTGCTAACGATGATGAGGATGGCGAGGATAACGATGACGGTGTCGATGATGAATACGCTGACGCTGGCGGAAATCGTGATCGCGCTGGCTTCTTTGACTCGCAGCGCTCCAAGGGAGCCGGAGGCTCAAATCAGCATTATTTCCGCAAGAATAGCAACGATGCGATCAAGATCATATCGACGCCATTGGGTAAGGTGGGCATTGTGTATCAACAGACGCCCACGGATGGGGATTTGGATCAGCAGCAGCTGCAGCAACAGCAGCGGGAGAAACAGCAGCTGGAGCAGCAGGCACAGCAGAAGCCAGCGACACAGTTCACCGATTTCGATGCCCTGTCACCGGATCCGGAGAGCAGTCATCGTTTTCCATCGCCACATCCGAAAATAACGCCTGTACTAACACCCGATGGCAAGGTGGCGCTGCTTTATCGCGGTGATTCGGAGAGCTCCAAGTACGAGCCCATTCGCAATCTGACGCACAAGTTTACCGCCAACAAGAGTCCCGAACACAAGTCCAAGCCAGCGAACGAGGACAGCTCCTCGGACGACTCCTCCTCCGCCGATGATTCCGTCTACACGGACAGCGAGGACGAAAGCGCCGGCGACAAACCCGCTCCAGCATCCAATGCAGCCGCTGCGACGCCGAAGCCGCTGCAGCCAGAGATATTGGAACCTCCGGCACATGCCCCGAATGGTGGCTCCTTTATAATCCGGCCTACGTCAGACTCGCTGCTGCCGATGATCAA
Source organism: Drosophila recens (assembly GCA_037043495.1). Taxonomy (NCBI): domain Eukaryota; kingdom Metazoa; phylum Arthropoda; class Insecta; order Diptera; family Drosophilidae; genus Drosophila; species Drosophila recens. The sequence continues at coordinate 119,539 of JBAMBJ010004524.1, forward strand.
TCGACCGCTGTCCGAGGTGCTGGGCATCAAGAAGAATCAGTTCCAGGAGACGCGGGTGAGAGATCAGCTGCCCCCCATGGGCGGCACCGAGGCCACGCCCCGTTCGCTGCTCGCCCAGCCGGCACAGACACAGTCGGAGCAGAAGTCGTCAAGTGGCAATTTGCACTTTCTCACCAAGGTCAATCTGGCCGAGTATCCCACAACGAAGCAGCAGTTGCCCACCGGGCGTGACTTTGATTTCAGTCGGGATAACACCATGCTGGATGAGAGATCGCGAGTGCGGGAACTGGAGCAGCAGCGGGAGCGTGAGCGTGAGCATAATGAGGCCACCAGCAAGGGAGGCGGCGGCACCGAAGCCCATACCATAGCCAATGAGCAGCTGTTGTCCAAGACGGAGGTCATTAATCTGGCCATCATTCCGCAATTCGATGAGGATATGGAGCGATTGCAACGCCTGCACGAGAGCAGCGGCATGGGCAGCCGGCGACATCATCGGGCTCGGCATCGGCACAAGCAGACGGAGGAGGAGCTGTCGGGCATACATTGCGTCATGCAGGTCATGATGGGCATTGCGGCCGTGTCCACCGTCTTTGGCATGCTGGGCACCTTCTTCAAGCAGCGCATTCTGGATCAACTGCGCACGATGCACTGGTAGTACAACAAAGGGTATTCGATCACCATCGAATACCACCTCCCCAACCGAGTCCCAAGTCCAAAACCCTCTCAAGAAGTCACGAAGCCTCGTCATCATCGTCATCATGATCCAATTTCTACTATTACTACTATCACTATCACGCGAGGCATTGCATTTTCATTTACTACTACTACTACTACTACTACTGCTCATATATACTCATACCATATGTCATTATTATATATATAATATATATACTATCTTATAAGTAGAGCTGGACAACAATCGTTGGCACTAACAACATTCAGTTTTCCAATTTCTTCTAAATTTCTTCTTTTGGCTGTTAATCAAACACTGTTTAACTTTTAACATTCTGTTAACTCAGATTAACAGCAGAGCTTAGCATAACAGAGTTTGTCTGCAGAGATTTACAGCAGCGGTGGGCACGAAATCTGAATTCGGGAGCAACAACAACAACCCCATTAGATTCTATCTAAGTTGGGAGCAGCCGCTGCTCCCGGAGCCACTGCGTGCCCACCGCTGATTTACAGCCTTAGCCATTATTTGAGATTTTGTGCCCACGATTTCCAACTTTACTCCCTTATATACACCCATATATATGCATATATATCAACAGCTAATACTTATACTATATTTTATGTATCAAGGAGCGGCCCTTCTCTGCTATTCCCTACAAATTTCACGTATACTTCCGCTTCTTTATATGTGACAACATATACATTACTTTATACATATATATTTATATATATCAAACTATATACTTACTAGCAAGCTACCCAGGCGATGTACATATAACAGCACATTATAAACTGAACCATACTTATATGTATGCATATGACCGCAACTGTAGCCCCTGCCGAAATCCATTGAAAGATTTTCCCAATTTTCCTCTGTTTTCCCCACTGCCAACTCGTTTCTAAATTTAACCACTTTTATATGCTTTCCTAAAATTTCATACTCACTCCAGAAAACACAAACAAACAGACAACATTAAGTGTATAAGCTTTAAGCAAGTCATTGCATGTGCCACGCCCATACCGCACGAACGCCCAAAAAGAAAAATGATAAGAAAATGAAAAAAGAACATTCCTCCCTCCTCTGACTGCGCCCCGTCAAAATGAATTGAATTGTAGTGAACAGTTTCCCCATTGTAGATAGAAAACAGTTGTTTAAAGATTGAAACGATAACGATTAACGATAACGATAACACTACAAAACAGCCGCACACACAACTTGTAACGGTCGTTTTAAACGCGCCGTGCTCTCAAAGAAACGAGTATAAGATAATAATTAATAAGAGTGCATAACGAAAATCAATTTAGTTTAAAAAGTTGCTCAACATAACAACAACAACATCAAACCGAACAACAACAATTTAACGAATTTTCAACAATTGTTGCAAAGTGTTTTTCCTAGTATTAGTTTACAATTTAATATATATAATCTAATATAATAATAATAATGATTATAATAACAATAATAGAAACGGTAACTAAACTAAATGTGTGCTAAACGTAACTAACATTTAAACTAAAGAAAACGAAAGAAAATCCTAATTATAAATCGGATAACAAACATCTAAGCTGGGTAGTCGCATGTAAATCTCTAACAATTAACAATTTACCAACCTAAGTTAGACCTAATTAATTAAAAAAGAAGATAAAAACAAAAACAAAAGAAAAGAAAAAAAACAAATCGAAATGCATTTACCTTAACCTATATATAAATATATAATTATTTATACTAATGCTGTATGTATGTATAACTCTATATGTATTTGTAAAATGTTTTTGACTATTTTTCACTATTTATATGCTACATATATAGTATATATATTATATTGTATATATATGCTATATATGATACGTCTTTTTTTTGTCCGCATTTTTTAGTTGTGTCTTTTGTACATGTACATGCATATATATGTATGTATGTTTATTATATATACTATATATATATTTTTATTAATGTATAACTATGCGCACTAATTATATGCATATTATTGTATATGTATAACCAATTGAAAATATAAAGTGTAATAGCTGTTGCTAAAAAGTTAACTATCAGTTTTTATCATTCTTATCCTTAACATTACTATTATTATTATTATTGTTTTTCTGGTGTTTAACGGCAACAAGTCCAAAACTTTTCGACAGCCAACACCAAAAAAGGTTAAAAAAAAAAGAAAACAAACTCAAATATTGAATATTTTCGAAATTAAAGGCAAATAAAAACGCTTTGATTTATCTGTGTGTAATATTTATTTGGTAATAAAAATGACAAAAATATGTTCAAAAATCAAGTGTTTTAATTTAATCGATGGGGGTTATGCTGATTGATCATTCGATTGATTTAAAATTGATCAACTATCCGAAACGTTAAATTAAAATACGATAAAATTCTCCCTTTTATACCCAAAATTAGGTGCTTTTTACATAATTTTAACTACTAATTAACAGAAAGTTAATTGTGAGAGCAGAATTTAAAAATTGAATTATCTTCCATGCATATTCCTGTTTAATAACTTTAATGATCGTTGTATTTTTCCAAGTCCTCCCTTATTAGAATTCAGGCAACATCTTTATATTAATTTATTTCTAGATGAATATCATATTTATTTTGAAACTGAATTTACATAAATCCACTTAACAAAGACACAAAAAACGCACGCTTAACGATAGTTCATAAACGAAGAGCTGCAATTAAATAAAGAGAATCAATAAAAAACACATAAATTTCAAAGTTGCAAATGTTACTCACCCGCCAAAGCTGGACTTTTGGTTATTGGCGTTGCCAGTTTGAGCCAGATTTCCAAAGGACAGACCGGTATCGGTGCCGCCCAGTGTTTCGAAGATGTTGCCCTCCGCCGGCTTCGGCTGTGCAAAGGCTGGAGCAACTGCACCAGGGCTGTTGCCAAAGGCGCCAAATCCCTTGGGACTGCCGAATGTGGGAGCGCCACCGAAAGTGGGACTCGCCCCGAAGGCCGGAGTGCCGCCAAAGACGGGCTTGGCCCCGAAGCCGCCAGCGGGCGACTGTTGTTGAGTCTGTTGCTGCGGTGAACCAAATCCGGATTGGGCCACTGAAGCGCCAGTGTTCTGGGCAAAGCTGCTGCCAAAGCCGCCGGCTGTCGGAGTTGTTTGGGCAAAGGAACCAAAGCCGCTGCCACCACCACCACCTCCAAAGATGGAACCGCCAGATGCAGCTGGCGAGGATGCATTGCCAGCAGTGCCACCAAATACGGAGCCACCACCAAACGCCGTCGGCTGCGGCTGTGCTGGGCTAGCATTGCCAAATAAATTGCCACCACTGGACGTGGCCGACGCACCAAAGACGCTCTGGCCAAAAATGGAGCCCGTGGGAGCAGCTGCCGTCGGACTCTGTGCGCTGTTGCCGCCACCAAAAATGGAGGCGCCGCCAAAGGGCGAGGCAGTGTTGCTGGCACCGCCGAAAATGGAGCCACCCGCTGGTGCTGGCGACGCTGCCTGCGCACCAAATCCGCTGGGCTTCACCGCTGCTGTTGCCGCTGCCGCCTGGCCAAAGATGTTGCCACCGGAGCTGGCTGCTGCAACTGGAGTGGCTGCTGGACTGCCACCAAAGGGTGAGGGACTGCTCTGGGCAGCGGCTGCTGCAAAAAGACCAGTGGGCGGTGCTGCCGCAGCTGCCGGGGAAGCTCCAAAGACACTTGCCTCGGGCTTGGGCACATTGCCAAATATATTGCCACTGGGCGGAGCAGCTGCTGCCTGGAACGGACTGGCAACGGTTGCAGCGGGCGCAAATGCATTGGCCCCGCCAAAAATCGAAGTGGATGCATTGCTGGCTGTGGATGCTGCCGAGCTGGTGGCGGTCAAGGAGCCAGCTGGCGAGGAGCTGGTCGTGCTCAGGCTGCTGAAAGCATTGGAGAAGGAGAAGCTGCTGCCTGGCGCTGCTGCTGAGGCTGTTGCTGCTGTTGTTGCTGTCGCGGGCACAACAACGTCTGCCACATCGGATGCTGTTGGTCTGGCAAATGTTGCTGTTGTGGCGACTGGTGCGGCAACCGTTGTGGTGGCAACTGTTGAAACAGCTGTCGATGTAACTGACGCTGCGGGTGTTGTGACAACTGTTGCTGCAGGCGATGTGGCAACTATTGCTGCTGGTGTTGTGCCAAATGTGGTTGTTGCTGTTGTTGTTGCGGCAAATGTTGCTGCAGACGTGGCAAATGTTGCTGCTGTCTTGCTGCCGCCAGCAGCGGTGCTTACAGCAGCGCTGCCTCCAAATAATCCCTTCGAGCCATCGCCCAATTGAAAGCTGCCAGCAGCAGGCGCAGAAGTGGCGCCAAATCCACTAAAGATGTTAGCTGGCGGGGCATCTGTGGAGTAGGATATAGATGAATTATTTATTCTAATGTTTTAGCAACAATTGCTCACCTGCAGCATTGTCCTTCGCCTGCGGCTTGCAGATGTTAACCGAGCCAAAGAGATTGTCGATGGGCTCCTCCTTGCCGCCGCTGTTGCTTGCCTCGCCCTGTGGCGCAGGAGATTTGCCCAAGCCGAGTGCAGGCTGTGAGGCAGTGCTGGAGCTGGAGCTGCTGACAGTCGTCTCCTGGCTGACAGTTGTAGCCGTAACAACAGCAATATTTGTTGCCCCCGCTGGCGATTTGGGCGGCGCTGCAGAGTTGCCCAGCGAGGAGCCGAGTCCGCCAAAGCTGAATGGGGAACTGCTGCCGATGGTGGTGCCAGCGTTGCTGCCAAAGCCGGCAAAGCTAAAGGCCTTGCCTGCTGGCTCAGCAGCAGCAACTTTGGGCGTTGCTGGAGTTGGAGTGGCGCTGTTTGTTGGCTCAGCGGCTGCTGCTTTGATCTCCACTTCCTTTTTGACCTCCACTTCCTTGGGCTGCTCCGTTGCTGCTGCTGCTTTGGGTTTTGTGGCATCCATTGGCGCTGCACCAAAGCCGGCAAACAGATTGGACGCGCCGGTGGCGGGAGCCGGCGATAGGCCACCAATGGACAGAGCTGGCTTGTTGCCGCCCAACTGGGCAAAGCTAAAGGAGAACGGGCCACCAGCAGACGCGGTTGTGGTTGCAGCGCTTAAAGTTGTCGTGGGCGCAGCAACTGTTGCTGCTGTGGTCTTGGTAAACGGGCTGCTCTGGAAGAAGCTAAACGGCGAGGGAGCAGCAGATGAAGCAGAAACAGCAGCTGCTGCTGCTGGCGACTTCTCCACGGCAACAACAGTTGCTGCTGGCTTAGAGGCCGTTGGCTTGGCCAGCTGGGAGGGCACATTAGCTGCAGTTGGAGCTGCAACTGGAGCTGGCGCGGCTGCAGCTGCCTGAGCCTGCGTTGCTTTATGCGCCGTCGCTGGCTTCACAGCTGCATTGGCAGCTGCCGTCTTCTTGTGCAGCTCCGCCTTCAGTTTCGTCTCCAAGATGACCTCCGACTTGAGACCGACGCGATCTGGACGCTGTGGACTTATGATTTGTATCTTGTGGCTCTGGAGCAGGTGACGAATGCTCTGCAGTTTGTGCAGCGACAGCTTGGCGCGATTCGTTTCAACAGCTTGATTCAGACTCATCGAGAGTATGGAGTCGGCCAGTGTGTCCACGCTGCAAAAGAGCAGAGATCAGCTGGATATTTAGTTAAAAATACACTTTAATCTATGCTCACGCTTCATTGTTGCGATTGCGATTGTTCTCCTGGTTGAGCAGCGAGGATTGCAGCAGTCCACGCTCCTTCAGCTTGGCCTTGATGCTCGTCTGCTTGATGCGCTGATCGGAGGCGAGATTTTGCAGTCGGGTCAGTCGCTGATAGATGCCCTCCAGGCAAGGCATGTGCATCTTCGACTTGGAGTTGCGACGCAGCACATCCTGGTACTGCTCCCACTGGGTGTCGATGTGCTGCTGGGCCAGACGCAGCTGCGCCTCGTTGGCCGCCAAATAGCTCTGCAGCCGGGACAGCAAGCGTCGTCCAGCTGCATCGAAGCTCGTGGAGCTCATCAGTCGTGTAATGCTGTTCGAATAAAAATTAATATATGTATGAAAAGTGGGATCTACAGCAGCGGTGGGCACGAAATCTGAATTCTAACTAAGTTGGGAGCAGCCGCTGCTCCCGGAGCCACTGCGTGCCCACCGCTGATCTATAGCATATTATCTTTGATAATAAACATGATCAACAGTTGCATCTGATGTGAGAATCTATCCAATGTCTGCACCATTAATCATCAACACTCTTTGACTCTACAGGGTCTCTCCCAGTCGGATTCACTCGACTGTAGCTTTATCCACCAGTCAATACTCACTCTGGGTTTCTGTAGACATCCAGCTTGGCACGGCACTCGGCCATCATGGCGTAGGCTTCGCTCAGCGCATGTCGCAATCCCTGCACATCCAGTTCGAATTCCACATCGTTGGCCTGGTCATTCAGCTCCTGCAGATCATCTAGGCGCTTGGCATAGAACTTGATGGAGGAGGGCGATTCAATCTGCAAGAGATTTCAATTAAAAACGAGCTGAATATATACAACTAGATGGAGATTCCCACCTGGGCGAGCAGCGTCTTCGTTTGCTGCTTTTGCTGCTCGATTTGCTCGCTGAACGCATTGATCTGGACACTCATGATCTCGGCAATGACATCGTCTATTTCCCGGGCACTAATCTCCGAGCTCTTGCCAGCACTTGAGGCTGCTTTGGTGGCGCCAGTTGCCTGACCAGAAGCAGGAACTGGGGTAAATGTGGGCGGCACCGTGTAAAGTGGTTTGCTGTTGTTGCTGGTCTTCATGGGCGCAGCTGGGGATGCAGGAGCAACTGCAGCTGGTTTCTCCAGCTGTCCGAAATTGGGCGCTGCATTGGCAACGGGTAAATTGAAGCGTGGAGCCGTTGTTGTTGTCGTCGTGGCAGCAGCAGCTGCAAATCCGCCAAAGCTGGGAGTAGTCATGGGTTTGGTTGCAGCGGCAAAGTTGAGTGGAGCACTTGACACACTGGGAGCAGCAAAGGTGGGCGGCGCAGCCTTGGTGCCAACGTTGCCAAAGCCGGAAAAGAATGAAGGAGGTTTATCCTTGGTTGGAGCCGGTGTCGAGGTAACCGTGTTGGGCGTGAAGGCAAAGGAAATGTCGGTCGCTGGAGTCGCTGGAGCCGCTGCCAAGGCTGGGGCTGCTCCTGCCGTGGGCTGCTGTTCCTCAGCACCGATTAGCGTACCCAGCGCACAAAACTGTCCAGAGGAATCCGCCACGGGAGGCGGAGGTGAGCAGACAGAGGCGACACCTGGCTGCAGATTGAGGAAATTGAAGGTGAGTAAAGTGCCATCGGTGCCCAGGACATGCACCATGGGCATGCTGGGCAGCTGCTGCTCGTTGATGGTCAACTGATGCGTGGACGAAGTGTCGTAGACAAAGCCGAGGGGAAAGGTCTCGTCCTGGGTCTCCTCGCTCAGCGGCAGCTCGATGCGCGCCTCGTCGAGCAGCGTCAACTGCTGCCAGGTGGGCGTGTCGCCCGCCTCTGTGGTGCCCAGCACGCCCACCTCCACTCCGTTCGCCGAGCTGACCAGGAGCAGATTCCACTGCGGTACGTGGGTGAAATGGAACTGATGATTGCGCGGTCCATTCAGGCTGTAGCAAATGTCGTAGTAGTTGGTATAGGTGGGCGTGCCCGCCTTGGGTGCATTTATAATGTACAACGCCGGATTGCAGTCCTCGCCGTGCTGCAGAAAGATGACGGCAAACTGGAACGTGGACAGCCAGTGGACGGCGATCGTGTCGAAGGGCGCATCGTGCACGTTCGGCGGACACATCAGTGTCTTGGCCGGCGTCAGATCCGGCTTGAACTGCTGCAGCTTCCCGTTGGGAAAGCCCAGGACGAGCTGTTTGCCCTTGGGCGACCAGCAGCCACATTTCACCTGCTGACTCTTGTCCAGCGTGTGCAGCTCGAAGTTGCCGCCCTCCTTCAGCGCATACATGGCCAGTCCGCCGTTGCTGAGCACGACGGCCAAGCTGTTGGGCAGCACGGGATTCCAGAGCAGCTGCACGGCGTGCACAAAGTCCTCGGGCGCCAATCTTATGTTGTACAGAGCACGGACCTCGGGCGTCATAAAGGATTGCACGGCATAGATGAGCAGCAGACTGGTGCCGTTGGCCTGCGTGTAGTTAATGGCCAATAGGTTGCCATCGGCGCTGCAGGACATGTAATTGGGAATGTGTGGCAACGCCACGCGACGCGCCCGCGGCTGCTTGCCGCTCGTCCGGGCAGCGGCCACATCTTTGATAATTATCACTACCGAAGAGAAGAAACAATTAAAACAGGTTTATTTACTGACCACAGTGACAAACCTTTCAACTCCGGCGCCGTTGGATTGCCGGCAAATAAAAGATCGCGACTGCTGGAGACCGCCAGTAATTTCACGTTGCTCCGCAGATCGCCGCATTTCCTAAAGGCCACAAACTTATCCTGCAGCTTGAACTGCACATCCTGCGTAGGCACACATAATAGATTTTAGTTAAAATAACAATTATATTGCGATTATTTGCAGTCAGTCTCTCTCACCTGTGTGTCTTTGCAGTTTGGAGCATTTAGCGCCATTTTTGCAATCGCTTCGTTGCTGCCTTAACACGTGCCGGGGGTAGCTGCTACACAGACGCTGTAAATGTACCAAAACTCAAATGAAAACTTGCTTCTACTCAATATACAATTAAAATGCTGACACTGCAAATTGCATGCAGGAATTTAATACAAAAAAATAAACTAACCGACGACAATTTGCGAATTCGCGTTGTACACAATCGGAAAACAAATGCTGCAGCTATCGATATTATTATTTTAAGTTCGATAACAAAAACATATTTTATGCTGGCAATGCCACACAAACAGCTGTGCTTCGTCGATAGACGATTTCGATATGTTTTCAAAAGCATATACACATCTACAGCTGTGTTGTTGTTTGTCTCCGTTTTTGTTTAACAAAAGCATTGTTCGCGCGCGCAATGCTGCTGAAAAGTGCATTAAATAATATAAACGCTATTCAGCAAAAAATGTAGTGAAAACGACTGGCCAATTAATTCTAGGAGTGCTGCGCAACACGGTGCTATTGCGTTGTAGTTGTTGTTGTTTTAGCTATCGTTGTAATTAGCAAACGGAGAATCAAAGCAACCAACAAAAAGGAAAAAAAATCACCATAAAGCTTCAAAATTTGTTTGTTCTTTTAACGAGTGCACAGAAATAAAGTACGAAATACGTAAGAAAGAAACTAGGTGAACTCTTTCGCAAGGAAATTCTAGCAACAAGGTGAGTAACATTCACAGTTAGTTGTGAACAGAAAGAACGCTGCGCGTTACATTTGTTGTAATTGAATTTTCATTTGTACAATTGACAGCGCCAGAGGCAGCGCAGCAGCAGCACCGAAGCGTAACAACAAAAAGGACGCGCAAAGCTTTCAAAATGATCAGCAGCTTATTTTCACGGCTTATAATGTGAGTAGCAAACGAAATAGAATTTAGTTAAAGGAAAAAGCGAGCTAAGCCGAACTGTAAATACACTTGCAGACTTGTTAGTGTAATAATGTGATAAATGATAATTAGGAAGTAATGTTTGTAATTCGATGCAGTCAAGTAAATGGAGTACCTGATTCATCATTGATTGTTACATGCTTTGCGACTAAATTCGTAATACACTCTGCAAGCGTAGAGTAGAGCAGGTAAAGGAGGCCAGCAACACCAACACACTCTCAACTGCTGTCGTTGTTGTTGCTGTTGTTGTTGTTGCTGACCCCCAAAAATGCTGTGAGCGAGCAAAACTCTTTCAAGTTTCTGGCCTTGCTTTCGGTATAGTTTGGTTAATTTTGGTTGAATTCTGCTTCCTAATTGTGTGGGCGTAACGCTGTGATTTCTCAAGCGTTGCCAGCCGAGCCGAGCCAATTGTTTGTTTATTAATCAGCGTAAGAAGTTACCGTTACCCGTTGTTGTGCATCGTCAAAGTCAATTGAACAAGCGCCATATTTGGTATTGTGTGTATGTGTGTGTGAGTGAGAGAGTGTGAGGTTGACGCACTCGCCTTGCCGCACTGCAATATATGGCACCGACAACAACAACAACAACCAATGGGAGGCCAGTCGATATGTTCCATGTAAACACTTGACGCAAAAACTCCATGCAAATTGTTTTTGCTCATATTTATAGTGTCTCCAATCAAAGCTCAATAGATGCTTGCTCTATGATTTGGGAGCAGCGTCGACTGTCTGCTTCTGTTTCTGCCTGTGCCTCTGTCTCTGGGTCCTCTATTAATAGACGCGTTTCTATGGCGAGCATTAGACGCTCGCTCTCGGGCAGCTGCTGCTGCCAGAATCGTCGTTGAATAGTCAGTGCGCGTCGTTTTAGCTGCGAGGAACAACGACGCTGGGCAATGCACGGCAATCGCCATGAGCCGGCCTAGCTATCTGCAGGAGCAGCTGCTCTATCCGCAGCGACCACCAGCTAATATTAAACGCCTACGTCAGCAGGCATTGCCCATTTACGGACGCAGTTACTCGTTGGAGGAACAGGCAGCGGTTGCTGCTGGGAACTTTGTGCCCGTCTACTCGAAATTTCTCTATCCAAATCAGCAGCAACTGTTGCTGCAACAACAGCAGCAGCAGCAGCAGCAGCTGAGACTGAACGATTCACTCAACTCCCTGGACAGTGACTATACGGACTATGACTATGATGGACCCTATATTGTGGAGCAGCCAGTAGCAGCAGTAGTGCCGCCTCCTGTGGTCCAGAATCTCAATGCGCTGGGACGTCTGTTGGAGCTACTGCAGCGTTGGCCCCTGCCCCGTCTGTCCTTCAACACGGCCTGCATTTGCTCGCTCATCGTTATATTTATAGCGCCACGCACTTGTGCTCAGAGTTTACTGTTTCCCGCTTTCAGATTGTTCTTCGGCACACTCTATCCGGCCTATGCCTCCTACAAGGCGGTGCGCACAAAGAATGTCAAGGAATATGTGAGTAGTAAAAGATAGAGTATCTCAGAGATACACATCAATTTATACATTATTCTAACTGGCTTTTATTTAATTTTTATAGGTCAAATGGATGATGTACTGGATTGTCTTTGCCTTCTTCACCTGCATTGAAACATTCACGGACATTTTCCTATCCTGGTTCCCGTTCTACTATGAGGTCAAAGTGGTAATTGTCTTGTGGCTGCTCTCGCCAGCCACAAAGGGCAGTTCCACTTTGTATCGCAAGTTCGTGCATCCCATGTTGACGCGACGGGAACAGGTGTGATTTTATATATATATATTATATGTATATCTGTGATATATAGGAGTATCTTTCGCTTTGTCTCTTTGTTTGGCAGGAAATTGATGAGTATCTGAATCAGGCACGCGAAAGAGGATACTCAGCGGTGCTTCAACTGGGCTCCAAGGGTGTCAACTATGCCACAAATGTTATCATGCAGACGGCCATAAAGGTAACTCAACTAAACACAAATGCAACACCGTCACACGCATAGCACTCACACACGCACACTCACTCACACACGCACACTCGCACATACACACACATCTATTCATGTGGCACATTTCTCAATTGCTTCTACAACAAATTTGCCACCAGCGACGTTGCATAAAATGAAAACCGGGCAACTAAAAACAACAAACAACAGCAGCAGCCGCCGCCGCCGTCGCCGCCTCGTAATGCCTCAATTTCAATATATAGAAAAGAACAGTGTTTGCGCAATGTTTTCGCTCACTCTGCCCCCGTTTCGGTGATCCATCGACTTTATCATCATCATCCCATCGTCATCATCATCAGCATTATTAAGAGAACATCTTGAGGCAGCTGCCGCGTGCCAAACGCGCGTCGACATCGCATACGTATTTTATTCATTGTTTTCATTAGCTTTTAACTTATCATTTAAACAAACAACATCAGCAACAACAACAACAATTGGAATGATGTTGCTCTCTTTGTGCCATGTTTGTTTCGATACGTTTTAGTTTGTAGTTTTGTTTTAATATCTCTCTCTGTGTGAGTGTAACTAGAAGATAGAAGATTTAAAAGCCATGTAGCAATACAAATTGTAATAAAATTGAATATACATACATATATACTGCCAGACACTATTATAAAACATGCACAACATTCACAAATCTATATCTCTTTATCAAAACAAATCATTTGTTGCGTTAGTCCCGAATTCAGTTCAATCTGAAGCATGTAAACAATTGAGCTGTGGATACAATTTGTTTAGATACTTGCAACGCATCTGTTGGGGTCAATATATATGTTGCTATTTTCCAGTGACTGTTTAGCTATTGAAATTCTTGAATTAAACTTGAGTTGCATACAATGCGCATTAATCATCATGCTTCTTTGTGGCTCGCCACAAATCTTGCATATATAGACGATACATATGTGTATATATTTTAAGTACTTATTTTCTTGACAAAAGTGGCTTTGTTCGGTGGTCAAGGAGTCATTCATTTCAAGCATTTACATTTCTAGAATGAGCTCTTTAAATATATTTCCATTTAAACTTTCGCTTTTTGCAAATTTAATCAAATAGTTCTCTGTTCGCTATGAATTGTTTATACCACATTCTCCACATTGTTATGACAGTTATTTTTATAATTTAGTTGATTGTAATTAATACGGATTTCATTGCATATCTTTTTGATTTGCATTCTTTACTATTTTTTAATCTGATTTGTGTAATTTGAGAGCTTGTGAATGAAAGAACATATGAAATATTTTATACGCTATTGAGGGAAATATTTATTACTATAGAAATCATTTTACGCTTGTGAGTAAATTAGTAGCTAATGCAGAGTCTGGTCTGTGTATATTTATACTTATATATGGAATTCATGTGTAAATTGAGACCTGGTTGCACTGCAATCGCAATTGCAATTCAGATATTTCTGCCTCTGGGCTAGTTCATATAAATAGACACGGGAATTGGCATGACTCGACAAAATGAAGCAAATGTGAGTGTGTGTTGTTGTGTGTGTATCTGCTGTACTCTGTTTTTAAAATGCACTTTTTACCATCTGTTTATTAAATCTTAACTTTTTCGTTGCCCTTAATTTATTAACGTTTTTTCCTTTTTAATTTTCTCACTTACGTTTCTGCGCATTTAACTGACAAAAATAATAATAAAAAACGAAACCAACACCTGCACCGCCTGCCTGCCTGCTCCACTACTACTAACAACCTGCTCCACGACGAATCCTAAGACCATTCAGTTGGCCTCGACATCGACCGGGGAAATGCGCGGCCTGCAAAACTCGCAGTCCGCTAGTGAATTGTCCCGGGATCAGGATATGCTGGATGCCAATGAACTGCTGCTGCCACGTTCCAGTTCGCTGAGTGGCATTGAGACCTACACGAGCCAACGGATGATCATAACCGAGTTCAATGAGGAGCAAGCCATCGCTGAGCTCAATGCCAACGATGCGGGCGCCGCTCGACTCCGTGACATGCCCGTGAGGAAGACGAGAACGACCAGGGCAACGGCATCATCAACATCATCAGCTGCTGCTGGCGTCAAGCGCAACACGCGAGGCGCCTCAAAGACCAAGCTGCACGAGATTGCGTCCGGCGATGCGGGCATAAAAGGACGCCGCAAGTTGCGTGAGGCGACACCCGATGTGGATGTCGAGGGGGACTAGATCGGCGTGGATCAGAGGATGATAGCATCGCATGATACTCAGCACAAGCAAAAGCAAGCACAAAATTAAAGCGAATTTGTCATAGAAACACACACGAAACATTTTAACCATAACGTCATCAACAGCCACAATATTATATATGTTCTATTTTACAATACAATTTAGATTTAGTGAATATTTTTTTATCAACTTTCCTAGTATTCTTAACGATTAGTTGTAATTACACATAATACATTTTATATGTTGCCAAGTCACAAGTTTATCGCTTCTCAATCCCATCGAAAGGGCGGCGGCAACTTGGTCCAGACCATTAAGCGGAGCTACAGCCTCAGCGATCTCAGCGAGCCCGATATGCATCGCACTCAGGACGAGCTGGACGAGGTGATGATGTCCACGTCCGTCATGATGCGACCACAGCCCACGCGTCTGATGCGTCAGCGTCATCAGACACCAGTGGGACGTTCCGCCAGCGGCACACGCCATTCAACCGGCATGTACTTCACCGAGGTGGACGTCACCTCTCCCTCCGCCTCCTCCTCCACATCCGCAGCGACATCGGGCAAGCATGCTGGCGATTTCAAGTGAGTTGCAATAGGTTGACAATTTATGGTCCATCAATTCTGAGCACACACTCTTCCATGCACACACACAGCTACAACATACGCAGCACGGATGACATCAGCTCGGGTTACTCCAGCGCGGAGCCGGTTAGTGCGCCCATGGGCAGCGGCCTCAGTCGCACCTCATCCATGACAAATGCGTCCAAGGCTCGAGTGAAGTCCAAACGCAATGAGGTAGGTTAACCACTTGAATTTATCCGAGGTTTTTTTTATTGATTGGGAATTTACTCGTCATGGAATTAATTTTTATAGATTATGATAAAATTTCTGATTGAAATAGGTTCCAGTAATCCCTAAAATATGTTAAAAATGTAGCAGATTTCAGAATTTTAAAATAGTTATAAATTATTTCCTAGAAAACTGAATTTCACTTGCATTAAAAGTTTAAGCCAAATGCCATTTCATTAGCAACGAAAAAAGTAGTAGTAATGAAAACTTTATATCATTAGAAATTAATAAAATACTAATGAAAACTCCATTTCAATAAAATGCTAGTGAAATATTTTTTAATAATCATTTTAAATCAAAAGTGGTATAAAAACAATTTTTTGTAGTTTAATTCCATTTATTTTTGATTTATTAAAATTTTCGTAGCAAGTTACTAAAATTTTGCTGTTAAAAAATGTAAATATGAAATTAGGCACTGACAATGATCAAATCAGTGCTGATTAGATGAGGTTTCTATTAAAATTATTTAATGCAGAAACCAAGTTTTTATTACTTTTTATTTTCATTTACGAGGGCAGGCTGATAAGTAATCGGCCTTACCAAAAAAAACATCTTAAGCAACCCATAAATATTTTATTCGATTAGTGTTTTCTATCGGCTGATTGCTGAAAAAGTTTTAGGCGTTTTTCTCAACACTGGGAGTTTTAGCATGGTCACTTTTGCATTGTCCCCAAAATGAGTAAAATAGAATATCGAGCTGTCCTTAGATTTCTGTTTTTAAAAAAGAAATCCCACGATGAAATAAAAAATGAGTTAATCGAAGTTTATGGGGAATCAGCTCCATCGATTTCGACCATTAAATATTGGACTGCTGAGTATAGGCGCGGGCGGACAAGCATTTTTGACGAGGACCGTCCGGGACGTCCCAGAGAGGTGACAACTAAAAATTATTTCATTAACACTACTACTTACATATTTCCAAGCCAATGAAATGGGAAATTAATTAAGAATATAGTTCATTAGGTTTGAAACTGATTGATATGATATGATAATGATTTGATTAGCAACTGCTGGAGGATATTCGTGCTGAGGCATATTTGGAAAATGAGCGATACTTTCAAGTGGGCAGAGCACAAGACGGTGCAACTCCAGTTGTCCAAAGGCAGTTGCAGCTACAGATTGTGGAAAGCGAGGAGGAGAATGAGATGCATTCAGAGGAGGATGATGACAGCTTCCATGAGGCACTGCCATTACTGGATGATGATGTAAGCACAAGTGCAGCTCCAGAAGAAGCCACTGAAATAGCTGAAGATCCAGTGGATACAGAGCAACTCAGTGACAACGAAGAGTCCTTCAAGGAAGCCTTAAATGCAGCTCCAGTTGAAACTGAGAAACAACCAGAAGTTGATTTAATCGTGGATCCCTTTCTATTGGTTGTCGCCGAGTCGAGTCTGGAATTGGAGGCACCTCCAGCAGCTGATAACCGAACACGTCCAGTGTCGCCACGTGAGCTGCTGGCAACGCTGGAGGAGATCAAGCACAGTTTTCGTGCTCAATTGGATCCGGAGACGTCGCAAATGTCGCCACAGCGTCCCAGGGCGCAACATGGCAAGGGACGTGCACCAGCTCCTCCTCCTCCGCTGCCGCCTCGCAAGGACTCATCACGCTCGTCACAATCCGCTGACAATGTGAGCATCGCGTCAAACACCTCACAGCAGTCGGAACGGAGCAAGTCAGGTATCGGCCAGCTATTCAAATCTCTAAAAGAAAATATGCTACGCAACAACAAAGCTAATCAGCCGCATGATGAGCTGGATGTGGGGCTGAGTGCAGCTAGAGAAACGCGGATTTGATGTAAGCCCCGAGAGAAAAGTTCAGTTGCGTTCAAGATCATTCGATCATCCGGTCATCCAAGTGTTTGTTGCATCGCCTCCACGTCTGCTCTTAACTACATCGCCTCGTCTTTCCCCGTCTCGTCGCTTGTTTCCCCCCTTTGCGTTGTCTACTAACAAATGTTTTCAGCATGTTATATTCATACGCCTCTTGTATAGTAATCTCCAGTCCCTAATCCCTACTCTCTCATCTCATTGCAGGACAAATCCATGTCCGCTAGCTGCACAACTTTGCCTCGCATCAGCAGCCGCAAGGTGGACAAGGACAAATCTCAGGCAACGATTGCTTCGGGCCAGGCCAAAACACGCAGCAAGCTCGACAAATCGGACAAATGAATGCGTGACAACTAAATTTACCAAATTTACATACATATATCTATCTATAATAAATATTCCTGTCGAGAGTTGTTTTTAAAAAATATTAATTTGCTCGGTGCTCAAATTGGCCAATCAACAAGCAAAGATAAACAAATATAAACCTCATGTTTTAGTTTAAATTGTAATTAAATTAAATACTGATATTATAGGATTGACGTTGATTGAAGAAGATAATGATACATATGATTTGTTTGTGATTCTGTTCATAGTGTTCCATTCAAATTTGCATAGATAAAATACTGATATTTGGATTTCGTAGATTGTTTAGCGTTAAGTGATTGATTGATTGATGGTCCTATTTATGCTACATCCAGGTTATCAAGGCTCTACTGTACTAACCAAAACAACCAAATAAACTATCGATATCTAGTTTAAATTCAATGCATTATAAAAATAAATAATAAATATATGTAAATTATTTAATATTGCGTTGATTTCTATATTTTTTATATCATATGATAATTTTTCCCAAACAGCGAATCCTCCAATCCACCAAATGTGATGTTTAACTAAATATAAAATTAAAATGCTTAAAGTAATAACTTTAACCGCTTTCCTAGCATAAATATCGTAATTACCAGACAGTGTAATCACTTAATAAGTACGTACAACAATTTTAAGTACTTAGACACTTATCAAGAGCATTTAACCATGCCGAGACCTATAAAAACGTGAAAGAATTTCAGTCGATTTCAGAGTACGCGACTTTAAGATTCCCTACAAAGCAAAAATTTATTTAGACTGAAAAATATGCGCTTTACATGTGGGAACTCAGGTTCGAGCTATGGCTAATTGATATCTTGTGATATTTTCTTGCAGAAAACTATTCAAGCTTCTTATTTAAGTCTAAATAAAAACCAAATCAATCACTTTTCCTATACTCTTGACTGTTTTTCCTAAATATAACCTATAAATATCCTATATTATAACGATTATTCCAAACATCGAGAAGAAATTCTTTAAATTTACTTATGTTCATCATTTCAAATCTTATTTTAAACTCTTTTTTTAAATGGGATTGCTTTTTTCGCTAATCTTTGAAGTTTTTTGATGTAGGAAAGACTTACATATATTTGAAATATTAAAGTATTGATATTTTTTAAGGTTTAATTAATCTTTTCCTAAAATTTTTCAGGCTCTGTCCGTTTCTTTTTGAATGTATTGAAAAACAAAAATTGAGTTAAATTTGTAGATTCGATGCAAGAAAAGAGAATTTCCAGTTTCAGCCAGCTCGCATCGTGACTTTAATACAGACCTGCTTACATACGTATGTAAGATAAATATGCACATATCGATGTATACTCCCTTTTATCCATTTGCACCAGCTCTAAACGCATGCAAGGCACAAATACACACACACACATGCTTGCATCCATATACTTAACCAGTGGAGTGTGTGAAATGGCAGACTGCAAGTGAAGAGTGCCACCAGCAGGAGCTTGGAATTAACGTTCGGCTTGGAAGAAACTTGCCGTCTGAGTCGCACATGCGCAGCAGCTGATGCGAATGCTCGCTGACCTTGACCCTCAATCAAAGCGAGCGGAGAGCAGAGCAGAGCGAGGCAGACAACGGTTGAACGCGATGCGCATGCAGCCCCAGTCGCAGACGGGCGAAACTTGTTGCCAAGTGCAGCAAATCAGACGACGCAGTCAAGTTGAAGTTTTGCCCCCAAACCGCAATCGTCTCCAGTCCATACACGCACAACTGTGTGTGTGTATGTGCAGACGTATGTGTGTGTGTGTGTGTCGCTTGCAAGTTTTCACCATTAGCAGCGCATGGCGACGACTGTACTTTGCTTAAAGAATCAGCACATCCATACATACACACGCATATGCTTTATTCCCACGTGTATGTGTGTGTGTACAGTGTACACCGTAGGTATCGTCGTTGCACAAGGAAGCAAAGCAAAGAAAGCGGCGAACAAATACACACACACACACACACAGCAGTACGCTAGAAACAATGGCAGAATTTTTGCTTTATGTGGCGGCACCTCCACCAAGCTGACTCAGAGACACATAACGCGAGCGAGCGAGCGAAAGAGAGAGAGGGAGAGAGAGGCCAGAGACGAGGCCATCAGCTGCCGCGCCATGTGTTCGCGCAAAAATCAGAGGGGGCAGCTGCTGCTGCATTTGCCGGCTCAGAGAACAAGAACTGGAAGCCAAACTGGTTAGCCAGGCATGAGAGCACCCGATGGCAGGCAAGCAAAATGACAAAGATCTGTAAAAAAAAATATATCAAAAGTTCGTTAAATGAAAGAAAAACACATGTATTTGTGGGGTTATTATTATTATTTCTTTTGTCTCAAATCAGCAGCTCCAGCATTTTAATTTACAATTAAAAAACAATCACAGTGATATTTGAATTTACTCATCATCTTCGTAGTTCGCCTTGCTTTTTTTTGTCTCGTACAAGTGAAAAAGTTTTTACAACTGAGTCTGTGTCTGTCTGTCTATTTGCTCAACATTATCATTATGTTTTCATCCTCTTTCTTTCGTCTACTATATCTGCCATTGTTGTAGTTGTTGTTCTTGTTTCTGCTGTTCTTCTTCTTCTATGTAGCCGCTAGCTAGCATAGCTAACCTAGAGATCTTGCTTATTGATGATAGGTGAAGTGCAAAAGCTCGCCGGCCGCAGCTTTATGGAGTAGTAACGTCTCTCTCGTTCAATCTCTCTCGCTCGCTTCTACATCATTAATTTGTAGTTGTTTATCTTCTGCGTGTTTGGAACTCCTAATAGGATACTTTGTAGTACATATTCATATATATGTATATATTAATTTTTTTTTATGTTTTTTTATAGCAATTTTCTTGTTGTTTAAGGTAAATTATATATTCTTATATAGTTTTTGTTTCCATTCGTTATAATTGTAATTAGTAAATTCAAACACGTTTGCAGCATAATCATAAAATAGCTGTTGCTATTGTGGTAGTAGCTACTAAATACAACGACGTCCGTCTCTGTCTTCTACTGCTCCCCCATCTGCACAGCTGCACAGCGCCGGCAGCTTCATCGTTCTGCTTCTTCTTCTTCCGCGGACTGCTGCTGCTGCTCATCGTGCTTTCTCCTTGCTCTCTCGCTCATCTTGTTCATCTTCATCTTCATTCAATTTGTCGACTGCAGGCTCAGAGCTTTTGGAATTAGAGATGTGCTGCTTAGATGATGGTTAAATATATGTAGGTGTGGGTGTAGTTGTAGGCATGTATGTATGTGTGCGTGAGTGTGTGTGTGTTTGGGGTTGTTTTTTTTTCTTTCTTCTTCTGTGTGTGTCTCTGTTGATCTTGACTTGGTTTTACTGATTGGTCGCTTCTTCTTCTTGTTTGCTTTTTGCTGTTGTTGTTGTAGTTGGCTGGCAATTGATTTTTTTCATTAATTTTTTCTTTTCTTTTCTTTTCATTTTTTTTTTATTTGACAAAACATTTTCGTTGATTTCTCAGAGAGCGCTAGCGCAGCTCTCTCCTAGTTGCGTCCTCCCTTCTCGTCGCATTCGCGTCTCAGATGTCCGCTCTTGCCGCAGCCATAGCAAGTCTTTGACGTCTCCGGGCAGTTCTTGGAGATGTGTCCAGTGCGGTTGCACTTGTAGCACGAGACATTGGCCTGTCCGCCGCCACCGCCGCCGCCGCCACCACCACGGCCGTCGCCGCCGCGCGGTCCGGTCTCGTTGACCGCCTCGGGGCAGTTGCGCACCCAATGTCCGGGCTTGTTGCACCTGTAGCACGACGGATTGTCGGCCTGGGTGCAGTCCTTGGAGATGTGGCCAACGCCGTTGCAGCGATAGCATCGCTCGGCCTCCTCTGGGCACGCGCGTGCAAAGTGCCCAAATTGGTTGCATTTGTAGCACTTTTCACGATTGCGACGCATACCGCCGCCACCGCCGCCATCCCGCATGCCGCCGCCACCGGGTCCACCGCCTCCTGGTCCACCTCCGAGACTGCAATCCCGGGCAAAGTGGCCCGGCCGGTTGCACTTGTAGCACGTGGCAGACATCGACATTGTACTGTACTTGAGTTGATTCGATCTGTGTACAACTCTCTTAACCACACGTTTCAATTCTCGGACACACACACGAGTTTAGCTGCTGCTGCCTGCACGAACAAACTGACTTGCGTTAAATGCAAAAAACAAAACTACAGGATATGCGAATTTCGCTCGCCGTAGTTTTTTCGACGCCAAAAATTAAAATGGCTACCACACAAAACTAGTACAATGGTATCGACAGAAATTTAGTATCGAGTATTGAAAAACGCCGCTGAGCATTCACTGCACAACGCTCACACAGGGATGATTTGATTACAATAATGCAACACTGCAACTCCACGAGGTTGACATTGACGCAAAACACGGCGAAACGTGATGAAAATTTCAATTGTTTGAAAAGTCGAAAAAATTTATATGAAACACTCTTAATAAGAGTAAAATTAAACTACAGCTATGATTTTATCTGTAAATTATAATCATACATAAAAATCAAAGTATTTCAAGATTTGTTACAAACGTCATTGATAATAACTGATTATCATAATATTGCGCTGTTGTGGCAGTTCCCTGATAGGCACAAAACATACTGAGCTCTCTACTTGTCTCTCTTGCGCTCTCGCAAATATACCTTCGGCAATCATTCGGATTGTATTTCTCTGCCGGCCATTCTATATATAACAAGAGTGTCATGAGCACAATGTTTTATTTTATCGATTCCGTTTTATTGCTACATTCGTACCACTGTTCTTTGCCCATTGAGCTACCAGACTGTCGTCGACAGCCTTGCCACATGCTGATGAAACCACAAGTTGGCAGGCCATAAAATTCCAGCTAAATTTTTGCATCTAAGCAAAATAAATAATAATAAATACACGCTAGTTATGTGCCCAAAATGTTAATTGTTTTGGTAGTAATTGCCACACTGAGCCAATGCAGAGCCACGTCCACCACAATTCACATGCCAGTGACGACCCAGGACATAATTGCAGGTGACGTGTTCTTTGAAATCATTTCGCCGCAAGACCTCGAATACACCTACAGACTGCGGCCGGCCAAGGACTTTGGCGTGTCCTTCTCGCAGAAGCTGGAGGGCATACCCATGGTCTTGGCTGATCCACCCGAGGCCTGTCACAAGATTCGCAATGCCCGAGAGATGCACGGCAGCATTGCGCTCATGGACAGGGGGTAAGTTTCCCATATCATATACTCGTATGTACATAAAATGTTCTTAACTGATTTCTACTTTTATCTTCAGCGAATGCTCGTTTCTTACCAAAACTCTGCATGCAGAGGCTGCTGGCGCCATTGGCGCCATTATCACGGAGTACAATTCAAATTCACCGGAATTTGAGCACTACATTGAGATGATACACGACAAAACCAATCGAGATGCTAAGATCCCAGCCGGCTTTTTGCTCGGCAAGAATGGCATGATCATACGCAGCACGCTGATGCGGCTGAAGCGTGTGCATGCGCTAATTAACATACCTGTGAACCTGACCTTTACCCCGCCATCGAAAATCAATCATCCGCCTTGGCTGGGCTGGTGAGACGCGGTCGGAAAGTCGCTGAAATCGTCGAAAATTGAAAAATGAGAAACCAAAGTGCACACTTAGTCAGCAGCGCTTTATATTGAACTTTAAGCGTAGTTCCGTATTATATTTGTCAAGGTTGTAAACCATTTTGAAATCTAGGGAAATTCGATAAAGTATTTGTAGAATTTTGTCAAATTTTTAGTCCAATCTTTTTTCTTATAAAATTAATTTTCTACTAAATAATTGAGCATTAATCTTGTCTGCATTTAAACTGAAATTTCGACTATTAACTGAGCTTTGAGACAAGCACTTTCTTTAACAACTAATCATGTATTTTACCTAGAATTCTAAAAAAAACATTTTATTTTCTACACTTTTGTATCTTTCTCTCTAAAATGTAGCTAATTTTTGTAATTTACAATAACATAAAAATGTATATTTTATGATTTGTTTAGAGAAATTCGTGCAGTTTGTGGTTTACAGCCGTTACAGCTCATTAGACTTGACAACAAACTGAAACTGAACTGAATTTAAGTAGTTAAATTGTAAACAAAAGCAATCGCCCCTTAAAAAAACAACAACCACAATACAAAAGCCCAAAGCATACATTGTATATAAAATTGCTTAGCAAAAAGACAGGTCGTAAATTTGTAAGCTAATTAAACAAAATATAAAATACAAAATACAAAAATTACTATGGATAAATCTTTATTAAAGCTAAGTACAAATGTGTTAACTGCGTGTAGAGTAACTGAATGTGCCTCAGAACTTGCCCAATGCACTCAAATTGAGGCACATGCCCAGCGTGAGCACCACAATGGTCACAACGAGTATGGCGAAGCACAGATAGTTGGACTGGATGGGCATGCGGAAGAGCTTGGCGGACATGTCCAGGGAGGAGGCGAACAGCAGCGTTGAGTTGAGATCCTCGGCGGATGTGTTGTGATAGACGAATGGACGGACGCGGATCTGATGGCCATTGGCCTGGGCATTCTGGCAGACACGCGTCACGGAGCCGGCCACAAAGAACGGCAGCAGGCCCAAGAAGAGCCACAGCATGACATTGGCGATGTTCAGGAGGACGAGCTTCAGGGCGCAATAGTGAAAGTCGAAATCCTTGAACAGGTAGACAAGACCTGCAAATGCATAGGCCAGATTCATGACGATCAGGAAGCACACGGGTATGGACACATGTTGATTGACCCGCTCCAGCAGCTTGCGAAACTCGAGAATCTCTCGCATCCAGTCGAGCGAGTCTATCGAATGCATCAGCAGCTTGTGGGACAGTGTCTCCAGATGGACGCGCAGCAGGTAGCATTCGATGTAGTAGCTGCTCAGTATGATTATCTCCACCAGATCCTGCAGCAGTATGGTGCACAGCAATCCAATGCGCAGACACAGCTCCCAGTTGCGCAGGGCATCGGCTAGCCAGGCCACCTTGACGATCTGCGCCGGCTGCATGATGACCACACAGCAGGCGTAGGCAAAGAGCAGCAATAGAAGGGTCAGGGCCACGCCCAGATAGAACCATAGCATGCGGCACAGACGTTTCGGCTTGGCTGAGATCAGGAACACGCGCTCGATGAGATTCTGCAGCTGCTCATGCTCGATCACCTTGCAGACGAGCACCGCAGAGACGAAGCTCATCAGGTTGAGGACACTGGGCACCACATAGCCAAAGAGCAGTTCTCCAATGGTATTCGATGCTGTCGAGCCGGCGGAGGAGGAGCAAACATCGGAGCCATTGCCGGGTCGTATGTCCCGATAACTGCTGAATCCTCGATCTCCACTAGAAAAGCAAAAGGTAAGGGATTAGTAGTTGCTATTGTTGCTTGATTTGCCCACTCACCGATAGCCACATAGATAGCGAAGCACATAGCCGACGAGCAGCACACAGAGCACCATCAAGGCTTGGACATAGCTGCAGCAGGCCCGCGCATTGCTCATGTCCGTCGAGATGGGATTGAGGCCGACGAGCGTCAGAATGGCCACATAGGGACGCAGAAACTGATCAATATAAGAAAAAAGAAAGTTAATGCTTGGCACGCCGAAGATTTGACACCCTTGCAGAGCCGTGTGTTAAATTTTTGATAGATCGTTCCTATGGGAGCTATATGATATAGTACTCCGATTTTGGAAAAAATTGTTTAGAATGTATTAGACAATGTTAATTGCATATACTGTAAGTTTGGTTGACATATCACCAGGACCAACAGGAAATTACATTTTTTATACTTAATTTTGGATCGATCGTTTCTATGGAAGCTATCTGATATAGTGGACCGAATTGAACCGATTTGAAATTTAGGCAGGACGTTTAAGACAAAATAAAATGCATATTCTGTGAGTTTTATTGAGAAGTCTTTAGAAACAACAAGTAATATAATAAAACTTCATTTTTGAAAGATCGTTTTTATGGAAGATTATTATTAGAGAACCGATTTGCACTAAATTGAGATATCTTTAGAAACAACATACTTTTTTATACTAGCCACCTTTTTTTTATCAACCGTTTCTGTTATCTCCAGGAGTAACAAAAAATTTCATACTAAAACTTATTTTTTGACCGATCGTTTAGAATCTAAACTTTAGATGGCAGCTTCATACAAGATATATTTGAAAATTTTATATGGATGTATGACAATATCAAATGCCTATTCTGTGAGTTTGGTTCAGATATCAGAAAAAGCACGGACCTGTAACAATTCTTATCTGGAATGAATGTTTAGTTTGCCTAGAAACAGACAGACTGACGGACATAAGTATATCTAAGTATATTGACTCAGCTCATTATCCTAATCAAAAATATATTAACTTTATAGACTACTTTAAAGAATTACACACTTTGTAACAAAATTAAACTACCCTCGGCAAGGGTATACTAAATATGGCTTATATAGTGGGAGTTGTCTGGAAAATAGACTGGAATAGAGATTGGAATACGCACCTTGCGCTTGCAGTAGTTGAGGAGCGCGGATGTCGGCTCATGCTCTCCGGGCTGCTGCAGTTCATCGTGGACGCCGCCATTTAAGCGATTGATAAAACAAAAAGAACTATCCGCATTATTACGATACATGACAACACTTGGAGACAAAGAAGTTGACTACATGCAGCGACAACGACAACGACAACAAAAACAACAGTAGCAACAATTACACAAGCACACACACATAACGCGACGTTGATGTTGATGTTGTTGTTTTTGTACGTGCTGATGACAATGACAGTGACTGGAACTGGAACTCAAAATGGAACAGCAGAAACTGGAGCGAATGGAAGACGATCGACTGCCGCCGGCGGCACAGCAACAACTGAGCGCTTACCGAAATGTCGGAGCAAACAACTAGAGCGAGAGCGAGTTGGACTTACGGCGAGTTCGTGCAGCCAGGATGAGGCGGCGGATGTGGCGCGGCTGCTCCACAGCAGCGATGGCGACTCACTGAGCTGTGCAACTGTCGTTGTCGCAGTCACTGTTGTTGTATTCGCCTCAGTTGTTGTCGTTCTCGCCGTCACCGTCGCGGTCGCCGTCTTTGTCGCCGTCGCCGTCGCTGTCGTCACGTTCATCAATTGTAACTATAACGGTAAATTGAATAAATTGAAACTCGAGCCGCGACAGCGACGCCGAATGCAAGCCGAAGCTTTCCTGTCACAATTTAAGCTCTCTTCGAGCTTTGCTCACTTTGCTCACTCGCTCGCCGTGCTCTCCTCCGAAGGCCCGTTATCAATGAAATTTATCTCGGTAACAAAACAGCGACGCCTGCTCAACGCTGCTGTGCACCTGTTACAGTTTAGATAGGAATCAGCTTGTTATCGTGCTCGCTATCTATCCAAATTACAAGCTGCGGCATGTTCTACATATGCATATCATACAAACACGTGTGTATATGTACATATACATATGTGTGTATATAGAATCAGTTTTCGTTTTTATGCTTTTCTTTGTTGCGTTCTCGCGATCCGTTGACTCCGTTTATTCTATTTTATTTGTGTGCTTTGTGAGAATTATATGGATGTTATCTGTACGACTGCAGCTTTGCGAGTATTGTAATGTCAGTACACTGCGGCTCAACGCTGCATTTTTCAGCTGACTCGGAACATAAGCAGCTCAGCTCTCTGATAACCCAGAGGATCGGCATGACACTTCCATGAACCGCTTGTTGCGCTACATGACAAAGGTTCGACTCTTTGAACTGTCCAAGTTTTATTTTATTACTTATTGATCGCATAATATTTGTAGCACACTTATTAGCTCTTTTAATATAAAAAAAACCCGAATTTTTATTTAATTTTATTACGTGTTCTTACGACTTATGCTATTTTAAAAATCGTATTTCTATAATAAAATGAAATTTAAAAAATATAACCTATTAAGTTTTAATGAAAAATTCACCTACTTCGAACTTTTATAACTTTGTCAAAACTAAATCGAGTGCATTTTAACCATGGTTTGACCTGTAAACTCATTCTGAATAAAAATTATGAATTAATTACGATCATATAATTTTTTTTTTGCCAGATATGATGATGTGTTTTCAAAAATTCAATGCTTTAAATTATTTAAAAATGAACAGAATATTAAACATCGTAAATGGCTCAAAATTAAAAACTTGCATCCTTTAAATTTGTATCATAAGGCACTTAAGCACATTGTCAGTGTAGCGCATTGCTAGATCGTCAGAGCCGAAACCCAAACCCGAATTGCCGTCTCTTTCGTTGCTGTTATCTTAAACAGAATGCGAAAAGCAATAACAAAACCTAGTCCACAAAAACAACAAAAAAAAAATACATACGGTCAGTCAATAAAGTTTGTATGCACCCTTATTTTTGCTTTAACTGCTATGTTAGTCAAGTTATCACAATAAAAAAAATATATTTGGAAAGGTCGTCTAAATTCCGTTTGAACTACACAAAACTTTCCTTAACCCATTGAGTGCCCTTGGAAAATTTCGAATTTATGTAAAAGTCACTTTTCAAAACTTTTTTCCTCGATTTTTTCCAAAAAATTTTGGGATGCAAAAAAATTCTTGGAACAATTCAAGGAGTAACTGCAAAAGAAAATTTTCAAAAATATTTTTGCTAGTATTTTGTATAATACTATAAAAGGGTGCATACAAACTTTATTGACTGACTGTATATAATATAAAGCGATACTCAAATTTGCTTTTCTCGTTTCCCAGTTTTGCTGAGATTCGCTTTACGCTGCCCTTCAGATGATCAGATCACTGTGGATCGTTGTTGGTGTTGTTGCTGCTGCTGCTGTTGTTTTTTGTTGCTGTTGCTGGTGTCATGAGTGTAACAATTGTTGTCTGTGCTCCCTGTCACACACGCAAGGCAATAAAGTATTGAAATTAATGTTGAAAGCAATTAAATTAAATTAAAGACAAGTCGCCGAAGTTGTTTCAACTTTTTCGTGATGCGGCTCAACTTGAATTGAAATTGTTGCCCGAACGTCGATTTGCATGATGGGCCGAAGCCGCAGTTGACGTTGACATTTCCATGCCCCGCAGCAACCACCAACTATTGGAGGAGTGGAAGTGGGGACGGGGACGGGGGCGTGGTATGTGGGTGGTCATTGCTGACATTGCCTGAAACACTCTCTGGTCACTCATGTAAATTAGCTGCGTTGTCAAATAATGCTGATTTGTTGTTGGTTCGTTGGCAGACTAATAAAAGCAAAGTTGTCCCATGCCCCATTCCCTTTGCCACAAGCCCTGCAAACTTGTCAGATCCAAACTGACCAGTGGACATCACTTGACGCATATCTCGAACCGAGTGTCCGGACAGTGTTCAGTGTTCAACGTGCAGCTTTTTGTTTAAAAATCAAATCAAATATTACGAGAAAATTTCAATGCGGTTAAATGCATAGAAAATTTGATGCCTCTCCAAAAAACCGCAACCGCAAAAACGCAAATGTTGACTCGACACTCGGCCGGAGAGGGAATATCGATATATGGATGGGACTGTTCTCGATTTAAGCCAAATTTATCATGTATTATTTAATCAAAACTCATTTACATTACGTACCTTAATTTCTTATACAAGAGAAAATTGGAAGATGGATTCCATCAAAAATAATCAAGTCAGTTGTTTTAAAAAATTACAGTCATTAGCTTTACG
Source organism: Drosophila recens (assembly GCA_037043495.1). Lineage (NCBI taxonomy): Eukaryota > Metazoa > Arthropoda > Insecta > Diptera > Drosophilidae > Drosophila > Drosophila recens. The sequence goes on from JBAMBJ010004524.1 coordinate 148,488, forward strand.
TTTTTTTAAATGAATTTCCTTATTGTTCCTTTAATATCACGACCCGAATATCAATTTTATATTCAAAATTTATTCGGGTATTCCGTTTGCCTTTAAATATCTTTGCTTTTTCTTTCTCCCATCGAAAGTCGAAAAAGTCATTAGTTTTTATAAAGATATTTTATGATGATTTTAAAATTACTTTTCAATAAGTTTCTTTAAATAAAATTGGGCACATATTCTTAATTGAATATTCTTAAGTAAATAGTTTTTATAAGGAAACGTTAGTTTTTTTTTTTGGCGTTTTAAATTTAAATTTTTTCAAATTCTTTTCTGCAAATGGTAGTAATGTTTTCCTAGGAATTCAACAATACAGTAGTATTAGTATAGGAATTTTATTCATTCAGGAATTTTGACAATGCACTTCCGTTTGGTTGTTGTGCTCTCATCGAAAGTGAAATTGTGAACCTGGAATCAAATTGTGCCCAGTGAATATAGAAACAAAAGGTAGGTATATTTTGTGTGTATGTGTGGCTGATGACACATATAGAAGTTCTTCTTAAAGGCTTTTAAAGTGCTGCACAGTGAGTGCAACATGCCGCTTGCTGCACGCCCCAAAAAGATCAGATTGTGCGACGTGTCAAGTGTCCGAAATTCAATTAGACTTCATTAGCATTAGCAGCCGGTGGCACATTGTTGTTGTTATTATTATTGTTGTTGCTTACGTTGTTGTTGTAGCTATTGTAGTTGTTGTTAGTGTCTGTCTGGTTGGCAGGTTGTGGCTGTGGCGTGCACAGATTTAACCGTTTGCAGATTAGCATAAATGAGATCATTAAAATGCGCTTACGTTTGTTTTGGGTGGGTGGTGTTTGAGTAGTTGGGTGTTTGGGTGACTTGGGTCGACTCTAGGTGTCTCCACATCTCCGTGTCTCCGTTTCTCCGGGTGTGCAAGGTGCGATTTCCTTTCGCACGTAGCAGACGCAGCCTGCAAATTGCCTGTCTGAAGGTGTCACGGCTGTTGCTGTTGGTGTTGGTTCGTGTCCTGGCTACGCTTCTACATACACGAATATAACCGAAATTTGCATAATTATTGCTGCCATCTCTGGCATTAATGTTTAATATAGCAACTAGTTTTCGGGCTCTTCCATTTTCTTTTCTCTCTGTATTTTTAGCTAAATTGCTCATTACATTTTGTATAACGAGTCAGTCAACAAGCAGACAGTTTACATTGTCGCACAAGTTTTGAGGCGCTTGGAGAATAAATGTTTTAAATTATATATTTGCTATAGTGTCTATTTAAGATGGTAATTTAAATACAATTAATATATTGAATTTTATAAATGAATATCATTATTAAGGGCATGACTTTATATCAAATTGCGTATGTTTAAAATTGTTATATAATTTATTAACGTATCTATACTTTAGACGAGCTTAATTAAAGTAAAAGATATTTAACAATATTAAATATATACTTTTTAATATTTTCTGATCTCGTTTCGTAATTGTTTATCTAATATTTTTGTTGCCAATATAAAAAGACATGTTCTATAACAACATTGAAGTCGCCAGCTGGTTCTGACTAAAATTCTGCATAAAAAAAAGATTTTGTTGATTTTCATTTTTAATTTTTTTATTTTAGTTGTAGAAAGTAAGTTCGTAGAATAAGTTAAAAATAAAAGTTAAAAAAAGTGAGATATTTTTTAAATCCGAAAAGAATTATCAATATAGTTTATATTGTCGGAATAATTACTTGATTACTGTACATTTGAATCTTCAACTAGTTGCACTCAAATTTCTTTTCATTTTATTGATACACATTTTATAAATAAAGATCGTAATGTATTAAGTTAATAGTTAGCACTATTCATACCGAAATTTCATAGTTAGTTTCTTAGTTTTTTATTTAATTTTTATTCATTTTTTTTAATTTTAATTGAATAATTTGGCTTACTTGCACTCAAAATTGATTTACCTGCGTATAATATTTATTTATTTAACTTTAATCACAAAACCGAATAAGAAATTTCATTTACTTACATTATGTTTTTCTTTGATATTTTAATTGAATAATTTGGCTTGGGGAAAAGAGCACAAAATTCTATAAAATTATTTGGCATTAGGAAAAATGCAAAGAACTTTTTTTAGAGACATTTAAAATTGATAAATGTGCGTATATTGTTGCTTACGGGTTTACGGCCAAGAGTACGGATTTTGTGTATTATATGCAAATATCGAACCTAGTTAATTGGTCTGTCATAAACCTGTTGCTATTTGACGTTTTTTTCCCTAGAGAAATGCAGCTGTTGCTGTTGTTGTTGTTGTTCTTGTGTGGCAAAAGTGGTATGTGGCAAATGCCCGTATATGTATGTATGTTAGATATGTATTTATGTGTGTGTGTGTAAGTGTTACATGAACTTTTGACTGTGCAGCTGAAGAGCTCGAAGAGTTGAGGGGTTTGGGGAGGGGCAGGTAAACCCTTTCCGCACTCGACAAACGAGCTAATTTTGGATGATATCCACGGGGCCAAGCAGTCAGAACATTTTGGACAGTACTTTCGGGTGGGGGGTGGGTGGTTCTGCAGAGGGTGGTGCACTCACTAAAAGCCTGTCGCAGCCTGCAAATTGAATCAGTCGTCGTTTCGAGTGCATTTGTGTGTGTGTGTGTGCGAGTGTGTGTGTGTTGGCCCAGAGGGCGACGTGCGCGCTCTCATGAAATGTGACCGCAATTGCGGTTCGTTAGCTGCATTTCAGCTAGGAGTCCACTGGCAATGGACTCTCACACTCAGCGTGCCCAGTGTCGAAACAGTGTCGGCAACCCGCTGATGCACACACACACCTAGAGAGAGAGACACACACACACACACGCCAACACTTATATATACAGGTGCAAAACGTGCAACGGGCCGCCAAAACAAACCGACTCCTGGTTCCAGGACAATGCAAAATCATTGTGCTTAAGTGGTCAGCTGACCAAAAGCACTTTGACCATGCGGTGGTGCTGGATAGGGATCTCGGTGAATGCTCAGTTAGACCTTTAAATCGTCGCCAGCTTTATTATTTATAAACAAAATACGTGTATCAAAATGGCAATGCCAAGTTTATCCAAGGCACTTAGCGCCAATTAGCAGCTAAAAAGAGATAGACATTGAGACAGAGAGTGGGAGAGTGGAAGAGAGAGAGAAACACCTGTTGCTCTGGCCGCAATCACAGCCAGGGGCAAGGTTTAAGGGGTGGGGGGGGGAACAGTGTCAACGTCTGGGATTTGCGCGCTCCAGCGAGCAGCATCAAATGTGGCATTGGAGGCAACTTGCAGGTAATTACGACAAAAGACGCACATCCTCGGCACATCCGGTCGACGGCACGCACTAAAGAACACAAAAACTTGTACCAGCCAACCAGCTTGCCCCCCCTCCCCCTCTGTCCACTGACCTCTCTCTTCTTTGTGCTCTTTCTGCCCCCTGCTTGGTTTGACTTTTCAACGCTCGACAAAAACGTGACAAGCATTGAAAATCAGCGGGCAAGCTGCAAGCTGAAATTTAAGGATGGGCGGAGGTGGAAGGGGGGAGGGGGGCGGCAACAACTCCGAAGGATATGTCGCCGAAAAATGTGTTGTTGGCCTGGCCTTAACGGTCTGTGACCTACTCATGAGTGCCAAATGAGTTGTTAGACCAAAAACTACACGACACGGCTCTCCAGAGAAGTTTCCCCCCTCAAACCAAGACTGTTGCATGCTTCTTCTTGATGCTCCTGCTACTACTGTGTGTGTGTGTGTGTGTGTGTGTATCTGTGTCTCAATGTTAGCCTGGCTTTTGTTGGCTAACTAAATATTGTTAGGTAAAGTAAACGACTTTGTAGACATTGGCAAGCGACCTACCTAGCCGCAATCTGTGGCCAGGGGCGTAGTTGTGTGCAGGGGCAAGAGGGGGAGGGGGTTCAAGTTTACCTCTTCGACTAAGTGGCAATTAAATTACCGATAACGTTTATAGCAGTTGATGACAACTTTAAACTGAGTTTCCGAAAGTACATTAAAGCAATCTTAGTTTAATTTAATCAAAGTTGAAATTAATGTGTTATATCTTGGGAATGAATAAGAATTTGAGTTAGGAAATTGTGGTACTTGTATATAAATTATTAATAAAGATTATAAGTAGCAGTTGATAGGAACTATAAACAGAGGTTGAAAAGCACGTCAGGATAAATTTTGATGTGATTTACAGAGGCAACGAAAAGATATTTCAGATCTCTTGAGTCTTTGAAATTAACTCAATTAAACGAAGATTACGTGTACAATAGAGTGGGTCAATTTTTTCGATTTTAAGCGGTTGTCAAAATCGCAATCTACGACGAATTCTAAGAAGATTTGCCCAAGAAACCATCGGTCTAAAGTCAAAATCGAGCTTCCGATTTTTAACGAGAAATTATGATAATTTTTGACTTTTCATACGATTTCCCATATTTCACGCTAAAAATCGGAAGCTCGATTTTGACTTTAGACCCATGGTTTCTTGGGCAAATCTTCTTAGAATTCGTCGTAGATTACGATTTTGACAACCGCTTAAAATCGAAAAAAATTTATTTTTGCTCCATACAAATTGACTCACTCTAGTGTACATATATAAATAATTTTTAACAGTGGCAATTAAAAAACTTAGAAAGCACATCATATCTTTAAAATGTGAGTTTATAAGCTGGATATAAATATATCCGATATTTGAGAATGGATGACAGTTTTACAATTGAATTTTCTGAATAGAAGTTATGGGATTTTTATAATTTTTATTAGATTAGATTCTTAGATAAGACTTTGAATATTATTTATTCTTAATAGTGACAGAAAATGGATCTCCTTATTGTTTTTTACTTTCTCCAAGAACCATAAGCAACTATAGCAAAGTATGAAAAAAAAATAAAAAATCCATAAATTTAATATTTTTTTACAAAATAAACTGTGACTGAATGTAAATGTTTTTAAGCTCTAATATAGAAACAAAAGTATACTCTTATTATTATTATTTTGTTATAAGGACTCCGAGCACTACAAGTATATACTTATTTTTTAATGTGCAAATCACAATGTGTTCTGAAGCTATATTTTATTTTAAAACTATACTTTGTTTATAATTCATTTTGATTTAATTATCACATAATTGTTGAATTAATCTAGTGTCTGTAAGCTTAATGCTAAATTGCGCTTAAGTATATTTTTTATTCTTTCCCTCTCCTCACATTAATTTTTGGACGACGCCACTGGCTTCTGATCCACCTGCCCAACCCATCCTTCAACCAGCCTATTATCGTGCTTGATATACAACGCCCGACTCCATTGGAGTCGTCATCCTGTAGTCATCCTGTCATGGGTGCTGCTGCTTAGTAGCTGCCGCTTATTAGAAAATTTTCCTTCCTTGTTACCGTTATATTTTCATACTACTTTCCTTCCACTACTTTTTGTGAAGCAGAAGCCAACCATCGTCTTAGAGGTTTTGCTTGCAGTCCGGGACACAGTGCAGCTGTGTGGCAGACACACACACCCAGAAACACACTCACACAGGTATTGAGGAAATGTCTAACTAAGGTTTCAAGCTGCATAGGCAGGATATATATTTTTTTTATATATGTACTGGTATCCTGGTCTCTTCGTCTTTCTTCTTGCCTTCCTCTTTTCGCTTCCTGTGTTGACGCAACTTGCTCATTAATTTTTTACGCTTAATGTGTTTTTTCTAATGATTTTCAAATTGCTTCTCAGATTTCAAATTTTTCGGATTTACCGCATTGTGCAATAGGCTTCTTATACTTCTTTTGTTTGCCTTACAGTGTTCTTTCGTCCTTCGACTTTTCGGGGGAAAACCCAAAACTGAGCTCACTGGACGTCAAAGTCAAAAGGCGGCTCATTAGCGACTCATGCGTGGATATATAGGTATGTGTATATAAACACATATTTGTATGGTTGTAATTGTATGATATTGAATATATGTTAATTTACAGTTTATTCAAAAGCCAAACGAATGAACGAATAAATGCTGAATGCAATAATTAAAATGCGATAACAACAACAATTGCAACTGAAAACAAGTTGTGGTTGAGAGTGGTGGACTACGAGATACCCTGTGCATGCCATTTGAGTTATGGCTTTAATATTTCCGAAAATGTTCTAGTAATTGAAAAACAAATAAATAAAACAATGTCTTTTGAATATTACAGCAAAATAGGAAAGTCTTGGTTTCCTATCAACCACAAAGATAATTTTCTTATCAACACAATACAATTAATAATTTTTAATAATGTGTGAAGCTGATGTTTTTTAAATTATGATCATTTGCATAGGCTTGAAATATTCATTTTCAATGGGTACAGAGTATAAAAACAACAAGCTGTTAGACAGAAATCCAAGCCTTATTTTGTACCCTTTTCCATTTTACTAATGGGGTATACACAGCTAAGCAGATCAAACAAAACTAATAAACAATCGTTTTGAGATGGAATAAATAAATAAGAAATGTAAATAATTCTAAATCTATAAAAAAATCTATAAAATGTTTATAAACCTAATTAAAATTAAAAAGAATTTCACCATCATAATATAATAATAATAATTTTGATAAATACAAATAAGCTAAACTTTTAATAATTTTCACATGCGCTTAAAAGTAGGCAATCATATTGTAATCGAGCATATTACAGTGCGGCATTTGGTAGACTTCCGCTTAAAATCTTCTTACTTATCCGACTCACTTTCTTTCTTTCCTTCTCTCTTCTTTCTCTGTGTGTGCAGAGACAAAGACACACAGACACGCGCACATGCCGATCTTATGGTATCACGCATCACGTATACGACGCGTTGTGCACTTTGCCAGCTTGCCACTTCTTTGGGGCAACGTTTTGTCTGACTGACAAATTTAATTACTGCTCTGCCTGCCTGCATGTGTGTGTGAGTGTGTGTGTGTGTTTGTTCCGTTACTCCTCCGGCAATGGGCTGTGTTGTTTGCGTCGTTACTGATACGGCACTTGGACAGAGGAGGCAGGACACAAGCAGACAAGAGCAGCAGGACAAGAGAGCGAGAAAGGACCTGGCAGCTCTGAAGTCACTTCATTTGATGCGTCAATCAGCACAATCAAAAACTGCAGCCATGAAAATCAATTAAAAAGCCGTTGACATACTGCCCAGGCCAATGATGGGGAGAGAGGCAGACTTCTCATCGGATTGTCTCCTGGGCAGTCCTGGGAGTACTGGCAGTTCAAAATGTCCTGCCCCGCCTGGACAATGCTGTCAACAGCTCTGAACGTTTTTGCAATTGACGCTGCTGGGATTAACATATTTATATTTCAGCAGCCATCGGAGCCCGTCCCACTATATTTACCTTTTTGTTTTTATTTTTCTTTCTTTTTTTTCTTTCTGTTTCATTGTTTTTGTTGCTGTTGTTATTCCTCTGTTTGGCAGTGTAATTCATTTGAAATGCAAATTCCTTTGTAGCGGATATAACAACACACTTGCAAAACAAATCAAAGGCGTCGTCATGATGCGGCATTTTCGATAGGAGCTGGAGTTGGAGCTGGATGATATCAGCGTATTGCATAGTTAATTGCCGACCCGCTGAGTTGCCAAAAAAAGGAAAAACATATATATAGGAAACTGGTAACAAGAAATGGTCAGAGGCGCCACTTAATAAATGAAATGTCATTGAGGCGTGCGGCAATCAACAAAACAAAAATCCAAACGGATTTAACACCAGGCAGAGGCGGAGCAAATGACGTATGAACGTATGAATGGCAATGAGTGTGGGGCAATCAAATTGTGGGTGGTAACTGTAAATGAACGCAGGCACTGACTCTGACTGAATGACTGACTGACTGGTTAACTGACCAGGCCCCGTCTGACTAACTGACAGCGCACAGTGGGGCCATTGCTCATTTTACTTTGCAAAAATCATAACTTTTGAACCAAATGAGATAATCGAATAATTTTAATAGCATATGATAGATAATTCTTCAACCTATGAAATAAGTGCTTAAGAAAAGTGCCACGCCCCCAAAATGCTTACTCAGGGGCTATCAAAGTTGAAATTTGTAAAATTTGTGCAAAAAATAAATTGTTTTGCACCTAAAAATAAATTTTTTTTTAAATTTTTGATTTTTTTTGGTTTATTTTTAAGGTTTTTATATTTAAAAATTACTTTCAAAAAGGTTAGATAAAAAAAATTTTTTTTTCAAAAATTATTTTTTATTTTTTGGAGTGAATCATCAGAATTGCATATATCGACCTAATTCCTATGGCTGTATATGATATAGTAGGCCGATTTCAACCAATCTGACATATGATGAAGCTGCGGTAGTCTTCTACATCCAGAGACCAAATTTGGTTCAAATCGGATTACTATATTATATAGCTGCCATAGGAGCAATCGATCGAACTATGCAATTATGCCGCGTGTTTTTTTTGTGAGGTTGAATTAGTTTTTATAGATTTAACCTTCTTAGGCGGGTCCGGGCGGGTCTGAAACCATATATAGCTATAAAGAGAAATCAATTGTGAAGCGTTTTTTAGCTATGGGAACTCAATGCATTTTAATTCATGAGACTTTTCGTCTACCAAAGTTCAAAAATAGTCAAAATTTAGTGTTCTTTAAATTTAAATGGGTCAACCTTTAAAGGTTGTACTATCCACAATTTTTACTTGATCTGAAAATCCTATTTGGATTCTTAATCATTGAAGAATTCTCTATCGAATCCGTATATTACTTTTTCCGAACGCTTACCCAAAAAAAATTATTTTTGCCAAGTTGTTCGGCCTGCGGTCCTACAAAACACTAGATCTGGACTATTTTTGAACTTTGGTAGACAAAAACTCAATTTGTACAAAAAAACACCTCTTTAGAATAACTAAAAAACGCTTCAGAATTCATTTCACTTAATAACTATATATGGTTTTGTACCCGCCCGGATCCGCCTAAGAAGGTTAAATCTAAAAAAACTAAATCAACCTCACAAAAAAAACACGCGGCATAATTGCATAGTTCGATCGATTGCTCCTATGGCAGCTATATAATATAGTAATCCGATTTGAACCAAATTTGGTCTGGATGTAGAAGACTACCGCAGCTTCATCATACGTCAGATTGGTTGAAATCGGCCTACTATATCATATACAGCCATAGGAATTAGGTCGAAATATGCAATTTTGATAATTCACACCAAAAAACAAAAAATAATTTTTTGAAAAAAAAAAAATTGTTTTTAAATTTTTTGAAAATAATTTTAAAATATATAAACCTTAAAAATAAAACAAAAAAATCAAAAATTTTAAAAAAAAATTATTTTTAGGTGCCATAAAATTTTTTTTTTTCACAAATTTCTCAAATTTCAACTTTGATAGCCCCGTAAGTAAGTAATTAGGGGGCGTGGCACCTTTTTTAAATGCTAATTTCATAGGTTGAACAGTTATCTATCATATGCCATTAAAATTATTCGCTTATCTCATTTGGTTTAAAAGTTACGATTTTTGCAACGTAAAATGAGCAATGGCCCCACTGTGCAGCGTCCAGGCGAGCGCTGAGCGTTGCTTTATCAGCTCTTAAGGCTCGCACTCAAATACACATACACGCTTACGCACACCACTTGTCATGGACACCCGCTGCAGGGCACCAGCGTCCACTGATCGACTTTCGATTACTCTACAATGCTCTACAATTTTTTCAAATTGCACCAATCACTTCATACATTTTTTTTTTAAATTATTAAGTTCACACTTTTAATACAATTTTATTTGGATAGTATATAAAATGTTATTAAAATTTTTTAATATAATTTTTAAATTTATTCCCAAACAAACATTTTTAAATATTTAAAATTTAAAAAAAAAAACTTACAAAAAACCATTTCATCTGTTCGTTAAATTCCAAACAGGAATTTAACTTATCAATGTTCCGACCTTAGTTAATCCAGGGAATATTATTGTAGTTTTTCCTCTTTACATATCTTTACTTACTGTTTTCTCTGCGACTTATTGGATTGATTTTTCTTCAAATATTTTTAATTATTTTTTACTATGAGTATAAATTTGTTCTATTGTTTATTTTTTCTTGTTTGATTATTTTAAATCATTTGCCAAAAATATTATTTGAATACTACAAAAATTTAAGGTATTTAACTATTTTTATTGTATTTTTCTTGGTATAAAAAATAAATAAATTAATAAATGCAATAATTTGTGGATTACATACATATGTACTTATATCGCATATAATATACATATATAATATAATACTGCACAATAAAAAGTTTATGAAATATACCCAACTTAAGCTACAAGAATAGGGAGTTCAGGGAACACAAAAAAAAAGGACACGACCAACTGCAACTACAGCTGCAACTGCTCCACCTCTTCCCCTTCTTTCTCCTCTTTTCCTCTCTCCACCATCTTCCTTGGCAGTAGTGCTGATGCTACAGTGACTGTTACTCGTATGCGTACGTCTGCTGCGTCAGCTGCAACTGATGACATTGTCAGACAGCAAGGCGCAGGCAGGACAGAGGACAGAGGACTATAAAAGGACTAACAGGGCTGACAGTCACTCAGCGTCAGTCAGTCAGGCTCTGGCCAGGCTCTGGCTCTGCCTTCTCTGCCAGGACGTTGTGCAAATTAAAAGTTTGGCTCACACTTGACACGTGCTTAGAGGTTAGCACTGCCCCAACACACACCACCACCACTGATACCACACACCACGGTTGATTTTTTGGCCCGGCATGTTTGCGGCTTGTGCCAGCGTTTTTTGTTTTTTTATTTGTTTTTTGCACTCTTTGTCAGGGGATTTTAGGAGCGCTGCACACTGGTTCCTGTTGTATGGGGAAGGCGGCCAAAAATACTTCTTGTAGAGGTAGAGGCTTAAAACTTAACTCAAAATTTTTATAAATTTATAGTAAGATTATGTATAAAAATCAGCCGGATCGGAACACCATATCATATAGCTGTCATATGAACTATCGGTCTGAAATCAGGTATTTGTATGAAAAACTTTTTTGTTGTTTGACACATCTGAACCAAACTTACAGAATTTGCATATGGGATGGTCCCATACAGCCTGACTAAATTTGGTTAAATTCGGACCTCTATATCTTATAGCTGCCATAGGAACGATCAGTCGAAAATCGAGTTTTTGATGAAAAACATTTTTGTTGTTTCATATATCTGAACCAAACTGACAGAACATGCATATGGGATGGTTCCATACATCCTCACCAAATTTGGTTGAAATCGGACCACTATATCATATTATTATGAACGATCAGTCGAAAATCAAGTCTTAGTATGAACAACTTTTTTGTTGTTTGAGATATCTCAACCAAACTGACACAATATGCATATGAGATGGCTTAATGCATTCTGACCAAATTTGGTCGAGGCCAGACCACTATATCATATAGCTGCCATAGAAAATACATGTGTTTTTTTAAAGTTGACGTTAGGTTACATTTTTGTATACAGCAAGAGCCTGGGCGCCTATCGGCACTTGAAATTAACATCACATAATCTTCAAATGTTATTTCATAATATACAAAAAGATTTTTTGATTCCTGACTTTACCTTCATAACGAAAACTCTAACGAAACACAGCAAAGACAAACACAGAACGTCTAAAATAACGTACTTAACACAATACCGACTTACACAAAACACAGCAGGAAGTACATATACTTTTTGTTGTATAAATATAGATAATACTTTTGTTTATAAAATTAAACCCTTCCATTGCACAATAACTTTGTTTTAAATGGGTTTTTAATTTTTTTTTTACTTGCAAGTTGCTCACGCTGCAATACCAAAATAATATTATGTTGTGTCTTTTGATGCTATTCAGCATCAAAAACAAGAATACAGTTTAATAGCTAGACCAATTCAAAAACAGTGTTGACACATTTAAAGTCCAAATTTCAACTTGAACTTTTTATTTTTGGCCTATGGGAGGAACCACTGTGCGCTGCCAGTGAAATTTATGAGACCACGCCAAACGTCAACTTGCGTGCAGCTGCATAAACTTGTTGCATACTTTGGGGCGGCGCAAAGAAAGCATAGGGGAAGAGAGAGCGATGCCTCTGCTGACTAAGCGACTGTTGAAATTTATGTGCAAAACGCTAGATGGCGCCACCAGCAGGCCAAAAGGTTGTAAGTCGTTTTCGGCAATTGTTTGTGTTAAAAGCCAAGCCACTTCAATAAGAGTTACCATATTCTAGAAAACCATAAAACGTTTATAAATAACATAATCTCTCAAATTAATTTAAAATCAACAGATACATTTTGTTGTATTTTTGGTTTTTTAATTTAACAATTTTACAAAGAACTTTTTGGAAACAAAAAAACAAACAAACAAACAAAAGTTAAGTTAAGTCTATACAATCCACGGGAGTTCGGGAATCCGATATAAAAATTAGACTGCCCTCTTCATCGCTTAAGTCTATAAAATCCATGGGAGTTCGGGAATCCGATATAAAAATTAGACTGCCCTCTCCATCGCTTTGATTTGGCGATGCATTTTGGGAGTTATTCTCAATGTTGAGCGATTTAGCCTTTTTATTTTGTTTCCGCTTTGGAGTCCTCTTTTTAGCTGCACTACAGTCCACAGTCCGATTTCTGAGGTTCATGTAGATTTTCTCATCCATTTCGTTTGGAGTTGTTTGAGTTGTGAATTGATGTGGACACAAAATTGTTGCTTCTAAAATTTCAATGTGAACTTTGATTTGAGAGATTTTAAAATTGAATTTTGTTTAAAAAATTTAAATAATATTTGATAAATCAAAAAAAGACAAACTATTGAAAGGATATAAGGATTTTTTTGTGATTCTGGAATAGTAATAAAATGATTGAAATTAATACGAGATGATTTCTTTGCTTTCTGTAATTAAACCTTTAAGCTAAGACGTGGCTAAATTTAAAATGGTTCAACAAATGAATTGAAATAAACAAAACAAAAGCGAACATATAAAACATTAAACAAAACTATTTTCGACTCTGCAGTTCCTTTAGTAGTTTCTCATCCTCTATAATACATTCCAAATAGGACTTAAAGTGAAATATCAACTCGTTTAAAGACCGTGAAGTTGCTGGCAAGAACTGAGCAAGACTAGCACTTGGGATCTTTTGAAACTTCTCAGCCGAAGAAAGCAATCTTTCCAAGTCAAGCAGCAGCTGAAAGATGTGGCCAAGATCCGCCTGGAGTATGCCATATTTGTCCTCCTTGAGAGATCTTTGGCAAATGCAGACAAGTCCTTGAATCAACCAGATGAATGAAAGGCCACAGTTCAGCTCGTACTCCAAGTTATTCTGCGAGGTCCAAATTTGTATCTTGCTCTGAATGCAGCAACGACATAGGCATAACCACCAACTAGATTCAGGCATTGCTTTCCAAGGCTGACAGACAGGTTGATTAGACAGTTCACGATGGCGGCAGCTAAAGAATCTTTTAGATTTTGGTGAACTACGCATTAATGGCCGCATTTTGGAATGATCTTTTGTTGGTTTCTCAACGCCAGTTGGTTCTTTATTGATGGCCAGACAATTCTCCAGTTGACGCATAAAATACTTAATCCTGCCCAGCAGAATATCTCGCACAATTTCCCAATTATTTTTATGTCTATGATCGAGTTCATAGAGATTAAAAAGATGGCGACATTCCTTATTACGAGTGTTGGCCATATCATCATAAAAGTCCTTGGCCACTTGCAGCTGAAAGCCATGCAAAGAAGTTGTGCTCAGTGCCAAGATCAATGGCAATTCCAGTTCTTGATGCTGATACCGAGTCTTAGTTCGGAGTGTCATCGGCAACTTGCGAAGCATTAATGTTCCATAGATGCTTTTGATGTCGTTGAGCTTGGTTGTGATCAAAATGCCGAGGCAACAGCCTTGACCAAGCAATTGCCAACTGGGCCAGTAGAAGACGGACACGAGTAGCATAGGAATTACACTTTTCTGAAGACCCAGCCGAATGTTGGGCCATTTTAACCAGTATATTAGAAATGGAGTTTCTGGCTGACGCACCACAGGCAGCGGCCATATCTCACAGTCCAGACGACAGTGCTCTATCAAAAAGTGGTACAAACCGCAGACGACACCACTGACCACCAGATAATGGCTGGTTAAACTCTCGTCCAAGTTCATGTCCATTTTACTCAAGTAACTAAGATATATGCAGCTGTTGAAGTAGCCCAAATTGATCAGCACGGTCAGCAGACAGAACTTAAGTGGCAGCTCCTGCATGGCAAATACCTGCCAAGAGCTGTGGCAAATGGGCATCCGTTGGTGCATGTGGCACAGCAGCATCCCATAGGCAACCGCAATGAGCATCAGCACCGACAGACAACTCCAAGTGTACACGGAGAATATCGACCAGTAGACAACGTCCCTCACATAATTAATGGGATGGGCGACATCGAAGCGCATAAAGAGCAAAAAAAGGATTAGCAGCTGATATTCCAGATGGTAACACTTGCAGGTGGCATACAGAAAGCGATGCAACAATAGATCACTTATTTTTGGGTGCAGCCCCCACATTTTGAAGTGGAAATTCAGTTTGAACGAATTTTATAAAATGTACTTAAAATATTAAAATTTTTCTGTTATTCTGAAGTCTAGTTGATTTTTCAATTTTTACGAGCTCCCTAATTACTTTGAATTTGGAAGATAAGAGCGTTTTCCATAGCTTACTTAGCTTTATCTACATAGTTAAAAAACGATTGAATGAATTCTACAAATATATTCGATTTGTGTCTACCTTACACTTTTTTGTGAATTTTAAAGTAAGCTGAGATTTTCAACATTCAAAACATTCTATTTCTGTGTTTTCAGCTTATTTGATAAATAATTTATATATTTGAGATGCACAGTTAGTTGATTTGCTTTACCTTTGTTAAAGTTCAGTTGAATTACTAGGAGCGTTTTTTCGCTAATTCTATTCAGTATATATTACATTCTTTCGCAATGAGCCCAGATTTCTAGTTCGCTTTAACTCTAAAAAAGAATGTATTTCTATGAATTTGTTTTGACAGTGGAATTTCTTTCCATTTCCCTTCTCTTTCTTCTTCATTTTCATGATGTTTGTTTGGATTTTGTAAAATGCATTTAAACTATAACACGAAGTTAATCTTTGTTTATGCTGTTTGCCATATAGTTTTTAG
Organism: Drosophila recens; assembly: GCA_037043495.1. Taxonomy (NCBI): domain Eukaryota; kingdom Metazoa; phylum Arthropoda; class Insecta; order Diptera; family Drosophilidae; genus Drosophila; species Drosophila recens. Next base: position 163,625 of record JBAMBJ010004524.1, read on the forward strand.
GGCAAAAATGTGCAACAGTTGCATAAAATATTTGGCAACTGTAACTATTTTTAATACTATGTATTGCTTTAACTAACAGATTTTTGCAAAACGCCAAAAACTGAATCAAATATTATTTATGGCTCCACTTTTGCACACTTGCAAGCGATGCAAAACACATTTTTTGTTAGGCAAAATTCCACACATGGAATTGCATAATTTGGAGGTATAATTTTAAAAACCAACTGACGGCCTTTTAAGCCAACCGGAGTGGGTTGGGAGTTGTTGGGATTTGGGTGTGGGGCTTAGACAGTCCAGGAGAGAGGGGAAAGGGGTTTCACTTTGGCACTTAACCCGCTTGCAGGCACACACATTTGTTTTTGCTTTTTGTTTTTCTTTTTTGTTTGTTGTCTTCGCAATGCGTTGCTGTTTTTTTAGCGCATGTTGAGCGTGAATGTTTATATACTGTATATTGCTTGAATGTAGAGGCTATATGCGACTTGTGCAGATATGGATTCTATTTGAATTTATATTTTGGACAATTTTGATATTAAATCCTGGATCTTAGAGCCTTTTTGGAGATCCAGACTGCTTTTTGAGGATGAAGTACCACGTTTACAAAGTGGCAAAATCTTATCATCCGAGAATCAATGTTTATTGCATAAATGAATCTATAACTTATATATATAAATATTAATATAATCATGTGCATTTTTAAATTTTTTTTAAAACTTTTATTAAATATGTTATTTAATATTTGTGAATTCGTCCATGTATATATTGCTAGTCGCCTCTCGCACCCTTCGTGCTGCCTTCGTCACTAGCGTAGACTGCCGTCCACAATGATTATATGTATATATTGAATTTCTTTTTTGGGAAATAAACACAAAAGCAATTCAATCTTTTATAATATTTTGACTTTGAAATTGAATGACTAGGGTATCTCATAGTCGTACACGCTCGACGAGATGTTAGTTACTTGTTATTTGCTGCTTCTGTTGGGGTTTTTAGTTGTCAACAAAAATATCACTTGTTTGCAGGCAAATCTCAGCTGCTGGATGGATACCCACCAAGTGGTGCTGCTGGTGCTGTATCTGTATCTGTATCCGTAGTACATGAGGTGGTTGAATGCGCCCATCCATCTGTTTGGTGTCATTCACGATTCACGATTCACACAGTGGCACCATGATAAAGAGACAGAGACTGAGACAAAAGGCAACGTTTGTGTCGCTTTTTGCGTTTGCTTGCTAACAAAAATAGCAAACGCGTGCGGAATTGAGCAATTTTTATGAATAGCAATAGTCAGAAAGGAGTTGAAGTGGGAGTCAAAGGGGGGGTGGGGCATATGCCTCATCCCTTGTAGGCAGTTAGTGCGGCCAGAGCCGTTAGTTCATCTGTCAAGTCCTGAACTGGGACTGGGGGGTGCTTGACAGTTTGACGCCCCGTAATTCATGGCATGATGAACGCCAACTCTAAAACCCTTTTTTTCTAGCCATATTTTGTTGCTGCTGTTGTTTTTGTGCTGACATTTTACTTGTGACAAAGAGGGCCTAGAGCATATGTTAGCATTTAACATGGGTTTATCATCTGACGTTTGTTTTTTCCTCTGTTCGCTGCAAATTAAATTAAACATATTAAAAATGTTGCTAATTTCATTTCGCTGGCGCATCAAATTCAATTTTTATCAAATGAGCCGCAGCAGAGTAAATGGCTAACAGAAATACGAGTACGAGTATTGGCAAAAGGGTTTCGGCTGCTCATAATTTATTACCTGCAGTTGGCCAACTTAATTATGCGCTTAACGCAATTATCCCGAAGCGAAAAATCGAAGCACAAATTGCGCAAATGCCAAACGCAGTCGCAAGCAAAGTCCACAAATTTCTGAATTTCATGCAAAGACTTTTAAATACTCCGTCAATGTGTAATACGCGTTTCAAAAAAATATTAAATTTCTGTTGAATTAATTGAGTTTAAATTTTTTTTTACGCAACGTTCCAAGCTCAGTCAAATATGAAAAAAAGTTTCCTTTTTTAATTAAACATACAATTTGATACATTTTATAAAAAATTTCTAGGATCTTAATTAGATATAGAGAAAATTACTCAAATTACTCGAAAAATCTGTATTTTAAAATGTGCGTTTCAATCTCAACTGATCTTTTATGTACATAATTTATTTGATAAAAAATATTTAAGTTTCAATTTAGTTATTTATTGAAGAAGCTCCCATATTACATTTTACAGGATTAACAATCTTTTAGCTCCAATTTAGTTGTTTTTCCTGTATTATTTTCAAATTAAAAAATGCTTCCTTAACTTCGTTTGTTCCTAAATTTTCTTTAAGCGTTTGTCTGCTAAAATTGCAGTATTGTCCATAAAAATAATTAATTAATTACCTATGCTTAGTTGGTACACTTAAATCTATGCCTTGAATTCATTCGTTTCTTTAAGCACGACTTCAAATAATTCCTCGATGCCAATTGCCTCTCTGCAGTAAAGTTCTCTGACAGTCAAAAAGGGTATGCCAAAAATATAAAAAAAAAACTGCAGTCGTTGCAGACGTCGCGACGTCCCGTCGTTGGCGCTTTGCAAAATTTGCTGGCCATTCATAAAAGCTGATAATTGAGTCGACGGTGGCGCCGACAGCGGCGTCGACTGCGGCGTCGCAGCGTTGACCGCATCGTGCAATTTTTATTCAGCTGCGTAATGGCCGCGTCGACAACTGTCCCGATTCGGGTTTCACGACTCTCGATTCCCCTTTCCCCTTTCGATTTTAATACAGATCCCTTTGGCCGAGATACCAAAGTATAGCAGCTCCAGCTGCGAGTTGAACTAATTTAATTAATTGAATTCATTTGGTGACGTTGCCAGCAACCAAAATTCACCAACTCACGTATGTATGTTTGTGTGTGTCTCTGTGTGTGTGTACATGTATAACACCAAATTAACGGTGCAATTTGCCGCCTACCGCACTAACCCAGCCAATCTCCAGTTCATCCACATCCACATCCATGTCCAATTGTATTGCGCGTGAAAGAGTGCATTTCTGGTTTCGGCTTTTGAGGTTGCAACGGTTTTTTCTACCAATCACAGAGAGCAGATAGCATCAGGTAGCATTTGGCAATACCAGCAGCAACTGTCGATTGTCCACTATCCACTGAACTGAACTGCGGCTTCAGTCCTTCAAAGTCCGTCAATTGCCGTTACCAACCAACTTGGCTGTCACTCTGAAATTCATGCCATTTCCTGTCTATATTTTGTTAAAACCCTTCATGATATGCTTATGATAATCAGACTGTAATAGAAACAGATACGAATTTAAGCTCAAACCAAAGGTAAAAAAGTATTACTTATAGAAGCCGATTCAATTTCGTCTGACTCGACAATGCGGATTGTATAATAAACTGAATATTTCATTTTCAAAAACTACAAAATGTCATAGCCTTGTCAAATCCTAACCGATTTCCTTGCAGATTATAAATTTTTTCATTGCCTAGCCTCTAATTGGCCTCAGCATTTTATCTATATGAAAAATTTGACTTTTTTCCAATAATATTCCTTTTATCCCGAAAATTATTTCAAAAACTTCAAAATGTCAAAGCTTTGTCAAAACTGTACAGATTTCCAATTGCGAATTGTCAATTTTTTCAACATTTTATCTGTTTGAAATAGTTTTTTTTTTCAATGTTTAATTTTTCCAAACGTACCCTTAAAAACTTTAAGCTGTCAAAGCTTTGCCAAAAGTTGACCGATTTCCGATTGCGAAATGTCAAATTCTTTAATTATTTTATCTCTACATATGTTGATAAAATTTTATTTATTGAGAAATTTTTTTTTTCAGCACTGTCCACTTCCTTAACATTTTAAATGTAATAAAATTGAATTGGGAATACTCGATGTAACGATAGTATTTGCCGATTAATTGACAACTCGACTGTCGATTTCTACATTGCGATTTTGAACTGGATTAACAGTTTCGATTTTCAACACAGGATAAAGTCTACAAAGATTATTACTTAATGCTTACACTGTGTAACATAACATGTCGAAGTTACACCTTTCATTCATTGAAAATAATTGCAATCAATGGCCAGACAGGAGTCGATGGCTTTGCGGCCATTTCAAATTAGCGCTTCGCTGGTTGCAATTCAAATTATTTTTCGCAACAGCTGAACATTTTACACTGTTTAAAGAGCATTTTCACTTTTTAAATCTTCAATTTTTGAGGGACTGCGTTGAACCGTTAAACCTTTCATGGCACCGCAAACAAATTGCACAAATAAAGAGCTCTTGTCTTGGCTTATTGTGGTGAGAAATACCCTGTAACTAAAATTTGAAAACAAATTTAAGGTTCATGCAAAATTTAAATATGTTTGTGAAAAATCTTGAAGTATAGATACAATTTTAAATGATCATAGAGCTGAAGTTTATGATTTGCCTTGTCTTTAGAGGGTAACTCATAGTTAAGCCTCATTAGAGTCGTTTAGGGCAATTGCTTTGTAATTTTGTTCATTTTGCAGCATCTGCAACTGGGCTCACAGTTTTAATTATCATATTCCCCCAACGTCAACTTGATTAAAATTCAATACGCAAATTGATGGCATTGTTCTAAACATTGATGAGGCGAATCGGAAAGGGATGCGACAATGACTGGCTGGCAGGATAGCTGGATGGCAGGATACGAGGAGAATTGGCAGAACTTACAGCTGGCGGCAATCAGCGCACCGCGGGCAAGGATGATATCCAAACCGGTGCCATGTCGATGTCCCTATCCCTAACCGTGTCCCTGTTCCTGTCCCTGTCACGGGTTTTCATGTATGTGTCCTTGCTGTCAATGATGCCATCTCAATTTCAGTTTCAGCTAAAATGATTTCAATGGCCGGGCAACAACAAAAGCAGCCACCGCGGAAATGTTGTCAATTATGCGTGTGCGTTTACCAATTCTTCTCCGTCTCCGTCTCTATTCCTCTCTCTCTCCTCCTTATCTCCTGCTCCTGTTACAACATGTGCCGGATGTGCTGGCTCATGTCGATTGACTCACTCACTCAGAGAGACAGAAAGAGAGACAACTGTCAGCCCCAATTGACTGCAACTGCTTTTCAGCTGTCAAAGAAACACCCGACTGCATGTTTTTGGCCCAGTTAATGGCTGTTTATGGCTCTTAAATTGCAGTCTCGGGTAACTGAAATCCATTTTCAATTTGAGAACTGCTTTAAATCACAGGCTTTAACTATTTTTGTACATATATGTAGTTAATGCATATTTAGTTGAGCTTTATTAATCAATTGCTTAAATATTTAATGTTGCCGAAATTTCCACGTAAGCCTGCAAGCGTTTCAGCAGCGCAGCCAATTTCCAACCGGTTCTGCAGCTGTTTCTTAAAGTGACTAAATTGAAGGCAATTGTTCATCTGCAAATAGACAGTTGATCGTCGCTGTAGAAATAGTCTAACGAGCAACAACCAACTTTCGATCGGTTTTCAATTGCAAATATGCATTCCTAGTGCTGATTTTTTGCCAGCCCATTTCGAGTCTTTAATTTTTGTAATGAGCTTTGTGCCCTTTTTGGCTTTGTGGCACAGTCAAAGACTGCTTTTTGCCGCTTTGACATGTGCTTGAGTCCTTTAGACGTTTGTAAGCTAAAATTTGCATGGCGCAGTTTAAAACGCAATTGCAATCGGATTGGGAATGGGATTGAGAATGGAAATGGGAATGGAAGGAGAATTGAAAATGGAGAATCGGAATCTGTACGGGAATCCTTAACCAACTGCTTGGCATGTAAACATTGTAGCCGCTGCCTTTGCGGCTGCCCGCAATTTATGAAGTTGCAGCCGTAATGCGCTTTTAACCTGCAGCGTCGAATGCTCCAGAGACGCCGCAGTCGGTGGCGTTTATTATGCCGGGCACGTGGGCCAAAACTAAACAGAGCCACATACACTCATACATATAAACCAGGGGCATAAATAGCACACACACACACATAAGTCTAGAAGAAGTCCCGGAGAAGGAGTCTGAGTATTTGGGAAGGCCAAAAACAACATAAAATGTTACACGAGCTCTGCATGTGCCGTGCACAATAAATACGCGCTGAAGGAATCGGAGAAGGGCTGCAAACTTCAGGGAGGCACTGTCAAATAGCATGGTCAAGTAGTTGGCGCTGTTTAAAATTTCAAACGCACACGCATAAATAACAAACATGAGTTAGTAGAGCCAAAGGGAAAGGTCGGGGCGAACTTTGTCTGAAACTCGGACAAACTAAAAGCCACAGAGTTCAAGTCCATTGCTATTTGGGCGAGAGTGTAGGAGCATGTCTCTCATTGACACAATTAAAGCTAAACAAAAAAGCGAGTGAGGCGTGAAAGTGTTGCGCCTGAAAGTATGCACAAATATTTTGACAAAAGCAAATGTTTATCAACTTTATGCTCTTTGGCCTTTGCATGCGATTAAGAGTGACACACAAACACACACAGCGACAGTGAGAGAAGAGAAGAGCAGAGCAAAGAGCACTGACAGGCAAAAAGGAACAAGAAGAAGAAGGGGCGAAGTAAGGGCGCGCTCTAGAGTGCAGGGTGAAGGCAGAGTTAGAAAGTCAAAGTCAAAGTTGTTTGTTTGTTTGCGGCCTTTTGTGCTGCTGCATTTGCTCACAAATATGTAAGTGGGGCATATTGATTTATGCAAGCAATTGAATAGTTGTTTTAAAATTTAAACTCTAAAAATTTAATTGATATATTAGAGTTTTATGTGTGATGTGTTATATTATAAAGAAATATTATTAAAAAAATTGGAATTGCATTGTTCAAAAATACGGAAATGTTCAAATAATCAATTGGTGTATTAAGTTGGTAGCTTGATGAATTCATTGTTTAACTCATATATTACAATTAATTTTTATGTGTAAAGCTATTGTATTAATAAACAATTCAGTTGTAGTGCAAGTATGCGTTGAATTTGAGCACGCCATCTCTATTTTAAATATATTACAATTTTAACAAACCACACTGAAATGATAATGTTTGTTTTTTTAAACCAATCAGTTAATGCTTAGTTTTAACTATGAGAGCTTATGATTTTAAAAATGAAAGCTAAAATAATAAAGCTGAATTTATGAAAGCTTTTAAAAATATTAAATTAATAAAAAATAATTCTTAAAAAATAAATATTTATTTATATTTAAGTTTTGTTCTTGAATTAATAATTATGCCTGTATTAAATACTTTTGTGTTAATTAATAAAATTTAATAACATTTTATAGGCAATGCCTTTTTGTCAATAAAACTTTATGATGGCGATAAACATAGATTAAAGCATTTATACTTATTTTTAGGAGGTGCTCGATTAATTGAAAAAAATCTTTGCCATTATATTTTATTTAAATTTTTTAAAACATATTAAAATATAAATTATTTAGTTATCTTGTTTATTTATTTTTTTTTATGTTTTTGCGTAGGGTATTTGATATTTCTATTGGTCAGAACTGCAGTTTTTGTTGCCTGCTACTGTTTTTTTTCACACTAGAATCGAGTAAAGTGCAAGGCACACGCTTGGACGAGTGTGCAAAAACCCAATAACCTAAAGCTCAAGGTGACAATGATGAAGATGACGACGAGGACGCAAAAGACGATGAGGATGACGAAGAGGACGAGGATGAGGGCGAGGTTAAGGATGAGAGCATGTTGTGAAGAAGGATGCAAGGGACATTCAGTCACTCAGTCATACACACACTCGGTAAGTCAGTCAGTCAGTCAGAGGGGTGTGTGTGTGTGTGTGTTGTTTGTTTGTTTACCCTTGTTGCTGTTGTTGTTGCCTTATTATATTTCAGAAGTAGTCGTAGTCGCATGGGGCACAAAGCGTTTGTTGGCAGCCTTTTCATTGTTGGACAATGAGACAGTGAGGACTTGGGAGGGCTGTGGGGGGTCGGGGGATTGGGGCAGGTAGAGTAAGCTATTCATTTTTGATACAGTTGCTTGTTTGTTTGCCAACCCCTTTGGCGGCAAGTGCATAAGTTCAGGTTGTCGTTGTTGTAGTTAACCTTTTTATTCCGCATTTTTTTTTTATGATTTTCTCGAGGTCACCTTATGCTCACATGGCCGCATGCAGTTGAATAAATTTGTACAATGTCACGGCAATTATGTAAAACAGCGCCATTAGTGCAAAGATTTTCACCTCGAGCGACTTTACCTGAAACGGACGGATGGACAGCGATCCGGAATTGCAACCCCTTGGCTGACGGACTGGCAAACTGACTGACTGACTGACGGACAGACTGACTGACTGACGGACTGACAGACAGACTGAGTGAGTGAGTGACGTCGCTGCATTTGTTGAAATTTATGAGGCATGATGCTGCCTGCAACGCAAGGACAATGCAAATGTGTGTGTGTGTGCACATGTGAATCTCTCTCTCTCTCTACGTGTGTGTGTTTGTATATGTTGATGATGTTGCCATTGCTATGATGTTGAAGCTGTGATGCTGGTAAATTATTTATGCCAAGCTTGACATTTACTTAGGCAACGTTGCAACGCAATTTGTTCTTGAATATACTAGATGTATGTATATATGTATTTTTTAGTGCATACTTTAGGGCGCATTTACTATTTATTAATTGCGAGAATGGCCTGGTGTGAAATGTGAAATATATACGACTCTCCGTAGATTCAGATTACAACAATCTATATCGGATTTTCATAACGGTTCAAAAGTCAGCCAAGTCTTAGCCAAGGCAGCAGCAGCAGCAGCCGCAATGCTTAAATTCATTTTAAATATTCATAATTCAATTTTGACTTGGTTTTTCGCACAAGTTTTGTGGGCAGTCAACGCTGTAAGCTCTTCTTCTTTTTCTTCATTTTGTTGCAGTTGTTGTTGTTGTTAATGTTGTTGTTGTTACTGTTGCAAGCTGTGTTGTTCTGCTCTTGGTTTATGTTATTAATGAGCAAAAGTCGAAATGCATGTCGCAGACAGCTGAAAATAGAGAAGGAAAGCAACAACAGCCCAAAGAGATGAGATGGCAGTAGTTAAGAAGTGACTGAGAGGCGGTTTAATAGATAGATAGGTAGTCGAAAATATACATATATAAATGAGAATAGTTAGCGCATGCTGGCAATTGCATGAGCTACAGGATTTACTTACTTATTAGTAAATGAAATTAAAGAGAATTGTTTCTTCCTTTTAATATCACTGGCTATACTTTAATTATGGCCCAATTAAAAATAAAATAATTACCTTGTTAAATAAATATTAAAATACATAAGTATTTTGTTAAGTTCAATCCGATGCAATGTAATGAAATTTGAAAATAAAAGATTTATTCTCTTACATTAAAATAAGGGAAATTTAATTAGTTACTCAAATTTTTACTACAAAACTAAAATCTTATTACAATTGAAATTTATAATAAATATTGAAAATTATAATTTAAACTGTTCCAGATACCACATCCCAACAATTGTAACAGGGATTTTCTTATTCATTCAGAAAACATTTTTCAAATTTCAAAATAAATATCTTTTATTTGCAATTTAATGAATTTATATATTTTAAAATAAACATGGCTTGAATTCATAAAAATGCCAATAGTTTATTAAGAGTTAAGCTTCAGGTTGCATTTCTTAACTGCCGTCTTTGTAGGTACTTCAATTTGAAACCACAACCAGCCTGGCGGCTACAGGACTTTTTTCTGCTTACAGTCCAGTCCAGTGCAGTTCGGACCAAGAGAAGGCCGCCTGGCCTGAAGCTGGCAACAGTAACAGTAGCGCGTTTGTTAAATGCAACGAAAACAAAGCAAAGTAATAATTTCCAAAGTTCTGACGTTGCCTCCACTATCTGCAAAACATGCTGCAACATCCCCCCATCTCCCCTCTATTTCTCAAACTCCCCTCGCATTCTGTTGCACTTCGTTCAGTGATGCACTTAAATATGTATACTGTATTTTTAATATGGCCGCGTGGCCATTACTTTGCGCTAAATAAAGAATGGAAAATATGGAAAATTGAAAGGCCGACAGTAGACTTAAAAAAACAAAAAAAAAAATTAAATAATACTTTGCCCCCCACTCCACATCTAAGGAACCTGAAACTGAAGAAAACTGCGGAAATAAGCAAACTTGAAACTTGAAAATGATTTTGTCGTTTGCCAAAGCGAACTTTGACTTTTCTTTGGCTTTAGATTTCAAGTCGGATTTATGCATATATAAAAACGGCAGGAGCCGTTTAAGCCTTTAGCCGTCAGACACAGCTGGGCAAATAATCATAATAATAATAAGCATAATAATGCATGACTCAGATTCTTACACATTTTTTTTCACTTTGCAAAAAAAGTCGCACAAAAGCCGCGCGTGTATCTAAATAAATAGCTCAGCGATTTTACATTCTGCTCAACGGCTCAGTGAAGTTTCTCTAAGTTCCCAAGTAAAGAGTGTATCTGTATCTATGAACTTCAGGTTCCAGGTAGATCTTGGGCTTGAGCTGCTTCGCTTCTTTGACTGCTTTGGCTGCTTGGGGGATTTATGTTGTGAAAAGTGAAACATAAGCACACTGGATTGCAGCGACTTTAGCAGGCCAACAACAACAACAACAACAACACTAGGTACTATCTACTTATATAAAAGCAACGACACGTGCCATTTCATGAGGCAGGAGCATAAACGCTGAGCAGCAACCCCAACCACATGGCCCCAATCCTCATCCAAGACCAGATAGCTAACAGATAGCTAGTCGCAGATATAGCTCGTATATGAAGTTGAAATGAGTTCAAAAATGTTTATATCCGTTGCAATTGCCGGCAGGGAGCAGCGAACACTGCGCACGGATCATAAATCGCAAAAAAATGCGCTGGCAAATATTGCGGAAAGTGCGCAAAAATAAGTAAGAAATCGACAATAAGCACAGGAAATAAGCTGAGCACTTGAGCACATAAATATAAGTATGAAAATATAAATATGTATATATATAATATATCCTAGTTACACACACACACCACCGCACACACACACACACACTAGATACTGTAGTTATTATATTGCGCTCACCTGAAATGTCTGTCTGACTGGATTGTCCTGCCTGCCGTTGATCTGAGGCATCTAAGGGTAAGCAACTGATTCATGTGTTTAAGCACAGACCAACTAAATTTTTAATTGACTTCAAAATTAGTTTTGCCTTGCATAAAAACACAAAAAACACAGAACAAATACAAATAATCGTACAGAACTATTGCATACTTTTAGGGATCGCTAACAAAAGGTCAAAAACTGCTGCGGAGGCTGATTTAAAAATTGCTAAGACTTGAATTGAGCTAATGTTCATCACATTATGATAATGTTAATGTGACCGGCAATATCATGTATGAGGGTGAAAACGAATTCTTAGAGTACTTTTTACTCAAACTCCACGCAATAAAAACGCCACACAATGTTTATTATATTCTATATTATAACTTTCGGTGTCAAACGTATTTAATAGGTGTTTAAAGTAGTGAGCGAAGCGAGAGCTTAAAAAATATTTCGTGTTGTTTTCCTCTTTTCTGATGGCCAAGTGCCGCTTAAAATTATCGAGCATGTTCGATACAAATTTTGATAATTCGATACATGGAAACTTAGATAACAACTATCGATACAACTAACAATTCAAATATATCGATACAGTAAAATGAAATTTAAATGAAAATTAAAGCAAATTGAAACATGTTGGTATCGGCGGCAACATTCCCTCCTCCGTAAATGATCCTACTCTGGAATCGTTTACTTATGGTTTGCCGACGTCAAGAACGGCGACCTTTGTGGCTGGTCTCTCCATGGTTCCTTTGCTAGTTTCAATGGTCACGCGTCTGACCTGTCCATCCTTGGCAGTGATAGTGTTGATAATACGACCCTTTGGCCACATGTTCCTCGGCAAGTTCTCATCAACGACGACGACGACACTCCCGATTTGTATTGGAGTCGTCTTCTCAAACCATTTTGAGCGTTTCGTGAGGACTGGTGCGTATTCCTTGACCCAACGCTTCCAGAACTGGTCACCAAACGTCTGAGATTGATGCCATCGCTGGCGCAGGTCCAATTCGTCACTGCAGATTGGTTTGTAGCCATCCACTGTGCCCAGCAACAGATGATTCGGCGTTAGAGCGACGTCATCCGCCGTCTCAAGACTGACGAATGTGAGAGGACGAGAATTGATGATCAGTTCCGCCTCCATTAGTGCGCAGCGCAGAGTTTCATCGTTAAATGAATAATTTGGGCTTATTGCTTTGAGGATTCCTTTTGTAGTCCTGATGAGCCGCTCCCAAGCTCCACCCATGTGTGGTGCGCCTGGTGGGTTGAAGCGCCATTTAATCCGGTCGTACTTCACCACGATGTCGTCGAAATCGATTTTTAGCAGCTCTTCCTTCAGTGCCTTTTCCGTTGATCTGAGATTGGTTCCGTTATCCGAGAATATTTCTGCAGGAGTGCCGCGTCTCGCCATAAAGTTGCGCAAGCACATTATGCAGGAACTGGTGTCCAAGCTGTACGCGATCTCGAAGTGCACTGCTCTCAGCGTCATGCATGTGAAGATCACACCCCATCTCTTTTCCTTGTGCCGGCCCACGTTTACAAGAATTGGCCCAAAATAGTCGATTCCAGTGAAGGTGAATGGTCTTGTGAAGCTGGCCATTCTAGCTGCTGGAACTGGAGCCATTTGTGGTGGCACTGGAATTGCTGCGTCGTTTTTGCATTTTTGGCATCTTTGGCGTACAGATTTGTACAGTACACGCAGCTTCGGGATACAGTAAACGGATTTTACATTGTTAATCACCGTTTCATGCGCTTGATGATGGTGATCCTCGTGGAACGCTTTAACAATGAGGAATGTTATATAATCCTGTCTTGGTAATACGATGGCGTCTTCTCTGCAGTTCATTTCGCTGAATCTCCCCTGAGTGCGCAAGATTCCGCTGGCGTCGATGTACACGTTTAGTCCTCTCAAATTACTTTGCTTTGGTAGCGGTAATTTTGCCGACAGCTTGCTGATTTCGTTGGAATATCCATGGGCCTGCGCCTGCTTGAAGAGTAGGTTCTGCGCCCGGTTGATCAGCTCCAGGTTAACCTTGTCCGGTTTAGTTTGGGTATTTTGCTGAGCCTTTAGCCGGTCAACATACAGCAGGAACGTTGCTACTGCTCTGTATAATCGTCGCCATTGCGAAAAGTATTCGACGTTTATAGTGATGCTCGGCTTCGTTGATGTCACGTAAACATGTTTCCTCAGCTCGACAGTGTCAGTTTCATCGATGATGATTTCATCCATTGGCCACTCAGCATCTGGGCTTTGCAGAAAATCTGGTCCTTGAAGCCAATTTGCGATGTCCACTGCACTCGAGACTTTGGTTGCTTTGTCTGCCACGTTTAGTTTGGTTGGAATCCAGCGCCATTGCTTGACATCTGAGGACTCCAGTATTTCGCCAATCCGATGCATTACAAATTGCTGGAATTTTCTGGGATCCATCTTCAACCATTGTAATACGGTCTTTGAGTCCGACCAGTACGTGATGTTGTTGATTTTAAGACCGCGGGTTTTCGTGATCTTTTGTCCCAGACGTAGTCCTGCTACTGCAGCTTGCAGCTCCATCCTGGGAATGGACAGCGGCCTGAGAGGAGCCACTTTGCTCTTGGCTGCGACCAAAGCGACATGCACAATATCATGCAGCTGGACTCGAGCGTAACAAACTGCTGCGTAGGCGTATTCGCTGGCATCGACGAAGATGTGAAGATCTGCCTGCGTCGCCTTGTTGAGGTTTCGGGAATAGCATCGGGGAATTTCCAGCATCTGGATTTGTGGAAGTAAGCGCTTCCAATTTTCCCAATCGTTGCTTAGCTCGTGAGGGAGCTCTTCATCCCAGCCTACTTTGGAGCGCCACACATGCTGCAGAAGTATCTTCAGTCCGATGGTGAAGCAGGATACCAATCCCAGAGGGTCGAAAACTGACATTAGGACTTGAAGTAGCTCTCTTTTGGTCGGAACGATGCCATCACTCAGAACATCTCGTCTTAAGCGTGCGAATCTGAGAACATATCGAAAGCAGTCAGTTTGTGGCTCCCAATACATACCAAGGATTTTCTCAGTGTCTCCAAATTGGACTGGTGATTGTCCAATTGATTTGCCATCTTCCAGAAGCTCGCCTAACACCTTGGCAGAGTTGGACGACCAGTTACGTATTTCAAAGCCTCCTTCTTTGTGGACCTTGCGGACTAATTTTGACATCTCCAATGCCTCCTGCTCGGTGTCCATACTGTCGATATAATCATCGACGTAGTGGGCCTTCTGGATAGCTTCATATAAACGTGGCTGTAGTTGTCGGTATGGCTCGACATTTTTGTTGCGTACATAGTGCGCGATGCATGGCGCACAGCTTATCCCAAATGTCATAGCATGCATGACGTATGCCTTTACTTTGCCGCTGCCTTGGTCGTACCACAAGAAACGCTGTGCTTGCCTGTCTTCTTCGCGAATGGTAATCCTATGGAACATTTCGGCGATGTCGCCGCAGACGGCAACTTGACCCACTCGAAATGCTAGAAGAATCTCAAGAAGTGGAGTCAGCAGGTCCGGTCCAGTGAGAATAAAATCATTTAAGGCTGCTCCGTGAGATTTGGCGGCTGCGTCCCAAACGAGACGAACTTTATTTGGCTTGTTTGGATTTAATGTTATGAAGATCGGCAAGTACCAAGTCAACCTGGGAGGATTAGCTATTTCTGTCTCCGTGAGCTCAACTGCGTATCCCTTTTGCACCAAGTTGTTTACTTGATCTTCAATTTTGTTGTACAGATCTGGTTCTCGTTGAATCTTCTTCTTCAAGCAGTTGAGACGATTGAGTGCAGTTTGGTAGCTTTCTGGCAGCACATTGTTAATGTTGCGCCACAAAAGTCCAATCTCGAATCGCCCGTTGACCTTAGTACACGTTTTGTCCAGAATTTCAACAGCCATTTTGTCGTCCTCTGAAAGTAAACTTCGAGGTTTGACTTCATCCAGGTTGAAACTCTCCTTCACCATGTCATGTAGTTCCTGTCACTGACAGTCGCAATGATGCATCGCCCAGTTTGTTGTCGTCTTTGATGTGCCTTGAATGCTCCAACCAAGCAAACATTTTGATGCAATTGGTTCGTCATTTTTTCCTTCGAGCAGCTTACGTGGTACGGCAATCTTCCAGTTGTCAGCACCGATGAGCAACACAGGTCGTATGTTGGGATAGGACTGCAGTGGTACCCCTTTCACATACGGATACTTGATGCACAGCTCATCTGCGTTCAGCGATTGCCATGGAAGAGACAGATTGCGAATGGTATGGACATTGTTTAGTTGATGACATCTTTTGCTCCTTATTCCAGAAACGCGCATTGATGCCCGTTTGGATGAGCTCTCAGTGCGTGTGGCTTCATTGGTCCACTGTAGGCAAATAGGACTTGGCACGCCCTTGATGCCCAGCGTGCTGAAGGTCTCCTCATCCATTAGGGTCACAGAAGAACCTTCGTCCAGGAATGCGTACACCAGTGTAGTTTTGTTGCCTACGTGAATGTTAACTGGAACGATACGGAAGTAATTATTTTTATTTACGTTGCTGTGTGCACCCACGACAACTTGATCCGGAAGATCATCCTTTGGAGTGCTGCTTTTGCTGGGGTCATCTTTATGCAGTAATGGGTGATGCTTATAGGTACATCCATTTATACCACACGTCGTCTTCATGAAACAGCCCTTGCGGTGATTCTTGAGGCAACGATAGCAAGCCCTTGCTGACTTTGCTTTTGTCCATCTTTCGTCTACGGACATCTTGTTGAAGCTTTCGCATTGTGGAGCAGAGTGCTCCTGTGATCCGCATGCCATACATTTGGATGTGACTTGCTTTGGAGTAGGCGTGTTTGTAGCTGCAGCTACTTTCTGATTGGAAGAACTGGCCTGGCTCGGATCCTCGTAGTGTGAATTGACTGGGCTCGCCTTATAGGTGGATGGACAGATTACAGTTGATGCCGCCTCGGCAATCTTGTAGATCCAGTCGCTGAACTCCTTAACTGGTGGTTGACAGGATTTTGGATACATCGCCCAATCGAGTTTGTGCTTATTGGGCAATTTGTCAACCAGTTCTTTCACTAACATTGGATTGTTAAGATGCGCCTGCAAGTTGCTGGCTTCCATCATGGCGCATACGTTGCGCACAGCCAAAGCAAAGTCGATAAACGACTCCAATCGATCCTTAGGTGGTGGCAGCTTCCTGACTCTCTCAATCATTCTTTCCAGAATATGCTCTGGTCTTCCGAAAAACATTTTTAAGGTTGCGATGACGTCCGCAACCATTGAAGGAATGAGAAGCTTATCCTTGACTAGCTCTCTGGCTTTTCCTCCTAGGCATTTCTGGAGACGCAACATGTTTTCTACGTCTGAGAGCCCTGCGACCGAAGTACTGTGTTCAAATGTGCTGATAAAGCATGGCCAGTCTTCTGGATCGCCACTAAACTTTGGAAGCTCCTTTGGGATTGCATGTCTTGCCGCCAACTGAAAACTTGATGGGCCTCCGATCCCTACAACTGGAGGTGGTGCGTAGATGGGAAGAGTGAACTCTTGACCGTTCATTTGAGCAAGAAGTTTATATTTTTGCTCGATGTAGCGTTCCTCCGTAGCCCTCTTCTCCTCCAGCATGGCCAACATCAATTGCTGTTGATTCAAAGCGCCATGCGCGTTTGTGTTTACGTTTGTATTGATGCTGAATGCTGACGGCTGTTGTTGCATTTCTTGAGTGATGTGGGATTGCGCTTGGGCAGCGCCGGCAGCTTCAGTGGACTCCTTGGTCAAGGACATGTTCGTTTTGACAGGTGAATGCATAACATGGCTTGAAATATTGATCAGCTTTTCACAGTTATTGCATCTCCAAGGTTTGTAGACGATGTCTTCGTCTACTCCAACGCATGCAAAATGAAACCATTCCTTGCATTGGTCACACTGAACCCAGTTTTCCGTGGTGCTACCTTTCTTTTTACACACTCCGCACAGAGACATGATTATTGTTTTTTGTTCAATTAATTTCGGCGCAATTATTTACTTAAATTTTCAACTGTCCAAGTTCGATGTTGATTTTATAAGAATTCGAGCGAACCGATTTTCATATGTACCATTTCGAAGAATTGTGAAATTCGCTTGTGTATGTATACGTACAAGCTTACACGCACTATGTTGTGATGACGAAATAATTTGTCGAATTGCGCAATTCGAATTATTGTCTTGCTTACTTTTGTATGCAGTTTTTTGCATACATGCAAACACACACACAACACTAGTAACACTTCGCAGTTAGTTTTGTACAGTTATGAATTGTTTTGTCTTGCTTGTCCGCACTTTCAATTCTTTTTCATGGAAGAAATATTTTTTAAGAATTGTGACCGGCAATATCATGTATGAGGGTGAAAACGAATTCTTAGAGCAACTTTTACTCAAACTCCACGCAATAAAAACGCCACACAATGTTTATTATATTCTATATTATAACTTTCGGTGTCAAACGTATTTAATAGGTGTTTAAAGTAGTGAGCGCAAGCGAGCGCTTAAAAAATATTTCGTGTTGTTTTCCTCTTTTCTGATCGCCAAGTGACGCTTAAAATTATCGAGCATGTTCGATACAAATTTTGATAATTCGATACATGGAAACTTAGATAACAACTATCGATATGGCTAACAATTCAAATATATCGATACAGTAAATAAAATGAAATTTAAATGAAATTTAAAACAAATTAAAATATGTTGGTATCGGCGGCAACAGTTAATTTATTTATTGATTTAGCGTGAATTAAAAGCAACTGACATAAAATTATTCAAAAATAAAAAATTTATTACAACTAAAATTATATACAAAATTAAAAAGTTTAAGAATAATATCCACATTTTATAAAGTTGCATGCAACTTAGTTGAACATAATTTACAAATAAACTTTTAATTTTTGTGAAATATTATTTTCATTCTTATTTATGTTCAATCTTTCGATTGACCCTCGCGGCAACATTTTTCTCACTCAAATGCACAACAAATGTAATAAAAACTAAACACAACAGCAAATAACATTTAAACTTTTTCTTTTGTATGCCATGTAAAGGCAAAAAGGGGGAAATGGAATTGAAAATGGGATTGGGAATGGGGCAAGGATTCGCTTTACGTGCCGCAAATGCAGCGAATTGGAAAACGTGTGCGGCCATTTGTCTGGCCACTGGATACTACACACAACGAGTACTATGTACTAGATGCTGCCATTTTGCATAGCTTTGAAAGTTAAATTTGATATTTGTGCCAACGGGTTGCACATAATTATGAACTTGAGGTGCCAAGTCGACCCACAAAATTTCGGTGGGGGAATTGCTTTGAAATCTAAACAAGTCAATTGTGAAACTCATGTGTGGCAATTACAGTTCTTGACACTTGTGATTTGTTTCATTTGTTGTTAATTAACTTTTAGATTTCACAATTTCTCTCTAATAAACAATAATACAATATGTTAAGTCTAGACTAATAATTCTCTCTTAAATAGGAAGCTCTAGCTCGCAGCTCATTCTAATCTCTTGTTTTAAGCCTGTTGATAACATTCGAAATTCCAAATATTAGTATATGATTTGAATGTAATCTAACAGTTGTTGCTTATCAATCTCGCTTTGTTTGCTTTCTCTTTCGATTTTTGAAATCAGTCTTTGTTAAAGCCAAGTAGAGAACGCAACATCAGAATGCAAAATCTATTGTTATGGATTTTAATGTCAGGGCTTTGTCGCCGTGTCTTGCCTAGCTTTGCTTTGGAGCCGCCCATGGAGAATATGGTGAGTAATTCTAATGTAATCAAATCAGATTTGTATAAATACTATATGCCGATTTTGAAATGTAATTAATTAAAATTCATAGAATACTATATGGCAATCGGTAAGGTGAACACTTTATTCGCATGAAAAGTTCATTCTAACTTTTAATATTAACAAATTCAGATAATAAACAGAATATACTTTTTAAAGTAGAATATGTCTATTTTAAATTAGTATTTGTAGAATCCAAACATAAATTCCTAGTTCAAACAACTACATTCATACAAAAAAAAAAAAAAAATAGAATAGGCGAATTTAATGTAATGTAAAATTTATAAAATATAAAAATATTTATATAAATTAAAAGGTAAAAAGATAGCAACAATAAATACAATAACAATTATTGGGTTCCGACGCAGTAATTATACGAAACAAAAATCTTAATTTGTTATCTTTTCTTAATTTGTTATCAGTGTGGCAAATTCTCTTTAAGAGACAACTTTAAAAGTTTTATACACTAGGGTGTCAGATTTTTAGTGTTCGATAATTAATTAACATCACTTATCTAATTGCATTTATTTCAAAACAGAACTGCTATTTATCCAAACAAATGGAAAATCAATGTGGAATTTACTGTCATAAGGCCATGAAGCCTCTGCTGGAGATTGCGCACCAAAGTCTACAGAAGGATGTGAAGTTGGCAAATCTAGTGGAGGAGTTGGCGGAGTTGAAAGTGCAGTTGTCTTTATACAAGGAAAGGGAGTCCAAGAACAAGGAACTACTCGAAATGGCAGCTAATGTAGTCGCTATAAGGGAACAACTTTCAAATATGGAATCTAAATTTCAGAATCAATTTGAACAACAGACAACGGAGAAAGTGTTGATAGAGGAACCCAACAGTTGCATGTCCTCGGGTAGCTCATCCTTACTTCAAAAGATCAAAGTGCCTGGTATGGAACCTTTTTTAGTGTCCTGCAACAATGAGATTGCCGGTCCGGGTTGGACTCTAATTCAGCAGCGATTGAATGGCAGCAGAAGCTTTTACCGCAATTGGGATGCCTATCGCAACGGTTTCGGAGATCCCAATGCTGAGTTCTTCATCGGTCTAGAGAAGCTCCATCACATTTTAAACAGTCGACCCCATGAGTTGTATATAAGGATGGAGCATATAAATAACAAAATTCGGTTTGCACATTACGACAACTTTAGGGTGGGTGATGAGAACTCCGAGTACAAGCTACATTCCCTGGGAAACTATTCAGGTAATTCCACAGATGCGTTGCGCCGAAACTTGGGCATGAAGTTCTCCACCTACGATCGCGATAATGATGTGCATAAAACTGCGAACTGTGCTCAGATCCACAACGATGCCTGGTGGCATGCAGCTTGTTCCGATAGGTTCGTATGTAGATCATAATCAATCCACTGACTATACTAATTATTGCGCTTATCTTTTCAGCAATCTAAATGGAATATATAATGACGCAATGCATTGCATCTATTGGTATTTTCCGAGCCTGAAAAGCAATTCGGATTGCCTGAAAACAGTTCAAATGCTTATACGACCTAAAGCTAATTAGAAACTGAAATATACAATAACAATATCTTATACCCTCCAAGAGAATTCTGTTTTTTGTTCTTTTTGCTAAGTAAACTTAACTTAAAATATTTTAATTAAATTTAAGTTTTAGACCAAAATAACCCAAATTCGCAGTTGTATCGGCACCGTCTCGCCCTCTAGTGAAAAAATATCTCAACTGTTCAATCTGCAGAATTTCGAGCTTAAGCATAAAAGTATGCAACGATTTTTATTGATGACAATCTATGCAGTTAACTCTAACGAAATTACCCAAAATTAAGCGGATTTTGTTCTACAATTCAATATATATTTATCCAGGGAAATTTAAAGTCAAATACTCTTGATTCAATCCGAAATTTCCCTTACCATCAACCTTAAATATCAAATTTCATTTATGAGCAATTTTCATTTGCGCCCAGCCGATGATGAACTCTCTCTCTCTCTCTCTCTCTCTCTCTCTATTTCTCTCTCTCTCTTGTGGCCCTTTTTCCAAATATAGAGCTGGGCAAAAAAAAAAACCACCAGCCCATTTTAGTTAATTTTTTGCTAGAGCATTTTTTAATTTCCCAGCATCATTGTCGGCAATGCATTTTGACCAACCAGTTGCCCGAGTTTTGGGCCAATGGCTCGTTTTGCCTGGTGTTTCGACGGCAGCAGCTTTAGTTACAGCTCTAAACAGGGCAACGTTCCAAGTGGCAACGGTGTTGCTGGAGCTGGAGCTGGCTCTGGAGCAGGAGCGGGAGCAGAAGATGGAGCATCGGTAGCAAGAAATGCGGTTACAGTGTCCAAAGGCCGCTCTGGAATGCCATAAATAACGTTGTCGGCAAAGCGAGTCCAAAGTCCGAGATCGTTGGGTGCTGGTTGCAAGGGATGCCCATCTGCCCCTCTGTCTTCACTTCTCCCCTCCTATCCCCCCTCGTCGTTGCAATGTGCAACGGATAGCGGCACGCTGCGTTACGTTTTTGGCTCTAAATTAAATTTTTGCCAACGCGCCAAAGAAGCTGCAACATTTTTGTGCTGTGCATTGCACTGATGCGGCGGAAGCTAAGAGCCATTAGCAGAGCTCCCTAGTTCCAGTTGCTATCCAGTTCCCTCTCCCTATTCCCGTGCAGCTCCTGTAACTATTTCTCTAGTGCTGGATTTGCTTTGTGGCCACGGCTCATTATGACTATGTGTGTGTGTGTGTGTGTGTGTGCTTGGATATGTGTGTGTGCAATTAGTAGCGCTTTTTAGTGTCTTTGCACCCTGGCAAATATCCAAAGGGCAAGTGATACGAGCTATCACAGGACTCATTGAAATTTACTTAGTATCCATAAGAGACAGAGGAAAAGAGACTTTTCTTGATGTTGCCACATAATTCTACAGACAATGGCACCGGCAGCTAGACAGTTGGACTGACAGATAGCTTGACATGGCCATAAACTGTTGGACATGACAAGTTGGTGTGATATTTGCGACAATCCTCCTCCTCTCCAGTTGTTTCTTCTCTTTTGTTGTTCCGCTGTCTCTCTCTCTCTCTCTTTGACAAAAAGCCGCACGTTATCCCTGCTAAGTGCAAAAGTGGATTGCAGTCAGGCTGCTGCTGCAACAGGAATAAAAATAGAAAAAAATATAAATAAATGGCAGCCAGACAAGGACACTTGCAAATGAACTGAGAGAACAGTTAGGCGCCAGGTAGAGTTATGCGCTGCATGCAACAAAGCCAACAAGGCAACGAGGCAACAAGGCAACCGTGCAACATGGGGAGGCATATAAATGATGCTCGCAGCGCTGCCGTGAAGTGCATAACGTGGTAGCCAACATTATTAAATAGTTGAGCTGCAGCTACAAACAACTCGCTGTCTGGGCAACTACTAAGCCAGGAGCAGAAAAGAAGTAGAAGTAAGTACCATAAAAGTGTTCAAAATACAACCTTAGACAAGGGCAGCTTGACAGGGGTTGCTGTAGGGGAAGGCTGGAGGATAGGGAAAGAGGGGAAAAGGTGATGGGTTAATGTGCAACTTGACTGAGTTATGTTGTGTCAAGGCAGTCATGATGTGACCGCTAAGAAAGTGCCAAGTGTCACAAGTTCAGCACTAAAGTATGATTGAAATAAAATGCAACCCTCATTGTACAAGGGACTATGTGTATAGCAGAGCATAACCCTAATTTTTAAGTGAGCATCGAGGATCTGAGGACTATTGAACGTTGAAGAAATTAAGCGAATCAAGAATCAAGCAATTAAGCAGTAATTTATTAATTTAACTGTGGAGCATTTTACGGAAACTCTAACTTTAATGTTGATTTTTGCTAAAAACAATTTAGAGAAAACTTTACGCAAAATGTAATGAATGAGAAATGTTGCTTAAATGTAGTAAAAAATATATAATATTTAAAATAATATTAAATAAAATAAAACATATTTTAAAATAAAAAATTTCTTAATTTTCTGTCAACTTGCTGCTTGAAATTGTGTCACAATCATGTATATATTTTTTTTACATTGGATATTAGTCTTTTTTTTTGTTGATCGTAAGCAGAACATCTCTTAACTGTCTCGTCTTTAATGCAAATAAATTATAATTAAATATACTTAAGCCAAATGTGAAAAGGACATTCGCTTATTGTTGTTGCATTATTTGGACTAAGTACATCATTTGGTTTGAAAATAGACCCAAGAAATAGACTTAAGAATTCAGACTTATCAAGCTCACGTAACTGGGCAACAGTATCAGGAAGAAGAGTGTCCCATCCCCGCAACGCATTTCGCATCTAAAAAAAAATACAATGAAATTGAATTTAGAGTAAGGTACCCGTCACGTACTCCTAGATATGGCCGGCAAACTTTTTTTTCACAAATTATTTTTGAGGAAAACTTTTGCTGCGAAAGTTTACTGCATAATAAAAAATGAACAAACGAACAACGAACGAACGAGCTACTAAGAAAAAAAGAGAATAAATGCCAAAGCAAAGGCAAAAACACAAAAGAAATGGTCCCCGTTCACCGTTCTGCACTTGGCTTTGAAATGGCAGCGCAAATCAAAATTCTGTGTATGATACACACGGTGGGGGTTGAGGTTGATATTTTGGGGGTAGATAGCACTGAACAAACTTTAAGGAATTTAAGAATGCTAGGCTAATTGGGGATGCGATGGCGTATGCGTAATGTTCGACGACAAATCAAGCATACGCCACGTAAACGACTTTGCATTTGCGGCTACTGATTTTGCTTGGAATTTGAATTGCTTGGATCGTCAGCTAAAACAAACAGCGCGTCAGGCATGCAAAGCATTTCGATAATGAAAGCAGATACAGCAAAAGAGGAAAAAAGAGGATGATGATGAAACAATAATACAGCATTCGCTTCTTCCGCCACAGAATTCGAGGTTACCCTAACCAAAAATAAAAGAATGAAGCATAAATTTTTCACTTATTTGGACTGCCATTGAATTTTCATTTCGTTTCATAGAGTCTGCATTGTTGTTGGCCGTACACATAAGCTTGTATTCATCAGCCACATACACATATCACTCATATATGTGTATGTATTTATATGTACATATATGTACATATATATATGTAAATATACATATATTTAACAAACGGCGGGCGGCGCTATGAAGCCAACGTCTCATATGAATTTTAACATTTTCTGCACAAATGAATGAGTTTTAATTTAAGCATAATTGCTTTTTGTGGGTTTTTTGTTGCCACATTTCTCTTGAACTCTTTTGCCCAACCTCCCCCGTTCTGTTAAGGCTACCCATATATATATAATATGTATATTATTAACGCCTTTTTAAAAGTTGCACGATAGATAATGCAATGGGTATTGTAAACTGTTTGTTTACCCTGTTGCATTTATTGAGAGTGCTCGCTGTTGGTTTTAATATTGAATTGCAGCATTTAAAATCGATTTTTTCATCATTTAAATTTTTGGTTTGTTTATATATTTTGAAGTCTAATTTAAAACTATTTAAGCTTACAGAAATTTTAACTTTTATGTTTTCATTAGTTGCTTAAACTATTTAAAACATTTCAAAATAATTTTCTTTGGAAATCCAATTTCGGCTCATTAATTAATTTTAATAGTTATGGCTCTTGAAACTATTTTTTTATCTAATAATATATTTAATACTTTTTATTTAATAAACTTTATTATTATTTAAATATATTTTTAATAATTCTTACATATATGTTAATCATATTTAAATCTATTTAAATACAGCTGTAATTACTAACGTGATTGGAAGTTTATATTATATTTAAGAATTTTTCATTTATCAATAATTTTCTAACAACCTTTCGACTTTATAATTTGTGTAATTTATATACCATAAAAGTGTATAATTATATAATTACCAAAAGCAAAACTTAAATATTGAGTAATTTCCAAAGTATCTTTTGGTCGTTGTTGTGCATGTTGTTGTTGCTCCTGCTGCTGTTGTTATTGTTGCTGTTGATGGCAAATGTAGCGCATGCTTAACAAGGCTCTACAGAGATTAACTTTGACTAGTGGCTTGAAAATTAATAAGAGCATAATTACAGTGCAGCATTAAGGATCGAGAGTTGACGCTTTAAAGCCGAAAACTTTTTTCGTGTCATCTGCAGCAGCAGTTGTGAATGTGTAGATTGAAATAAATCCTGTTGGAGCAGGCAGGAAGTTGTCCTGCAGACAGAAGACATTTGTCTTGCTGATGTTGTTGCTGCTGTGGTTGTTGTTGTTGTGGCACTGTTGGCTGTTGCTGCCACCGCAGGACGCAGGACGCAATTCCCTGCACGCTCAGCTCAGCTCGGGCTAAGCTCGTCGAGCATTCGCTGTGCCATAACCAAAACAATCATCATTTGGACACTTTTAATACTTTGTGTGCAAGCTCTGGCTCTGGCTCTAGTAGAAGTGGCACTGTTGAAGCCTTTGCCGATCCCGAGGCAACAGCGGTAACAAGTGGCATCAACAGTGACAGCCAACAAGCAACAGCCAACGGCCAAAAGTTGACACTGTCTCTGTCTGTCTGTCTGTCGTTCCCTAATTTCATGCGACATAAAGTGTCGTCGGACTCGGGCAGTCAAAACTTTGCAGCTGAAATTCGTTGCGTCTCTCTCCCGGGATTGAAATTTATTCGTCCTGGGAAGTTTTAAAGGCACACACACACACACAAACACACACTAACACATATATTCGCGCAAGAAAAAGCAATAACCAAAAACTTGGCGTGCTGATTAGTTATGTGGTTGGTCAACACACACACATACAAGCTTGTGTGTGCATGTTGCAGCAACATGTGGCAATATGTACACAGGAAAAAAATATTATTTTAAAATTCAAGTTTAAAATTCTTCATTTAAGACTGTATTTCTTAGGAATGTATTTGGGATATTATTGTTAAATTAACACAAATTAATTCGGATCAAACGGCGTCTTAGCAGGACTAAAATAGTCCATTAAGATAGTCTTAAAACAAATGATTTCGCAATTTTTTTTTGTGTGTAGACATGTTTTTTAATTGCCACAAGACATGATTGGCAGATTGGACTTATGTTGCACAGCACAGATAATTACTTCTAATCACTTCAAATTATTTTAGAACTTTTTATAGTTTTTAATTTTTCATTATAATATGGCTGAAAAGAGTTTAAACGATTTTGATTAAGAGATACCCTACAGTTTTCTGATTGTTGTTTATTTTAAGAGTTAAGTTGGAATTTTATTTTAGCTGCCATTTAAGTCTGTATGCAATTTGCAGTATTTAAAGGATTTCACTTGAGTCTATTAAAGGTAAACCCCAACTAAGAGGCGTTTGTTAAATGGGCCTTGGCTGGCAATTGTAGTTGCACTTGCCCCCGTTGTTAGTTTGCTCCTAGCCCCTCTCTCCCCCCTCTTTCTCACTCTCTCTCGTACCTATTTCTATTGCCTTGTGGCACACATTGCAGCGAGTGCTGCTTTATTTTAGAGAATTTAGAAGGGACTGCCGCACGCTGTGCACTCAGAGCACAACTATTTCTCTATTTCTCTAGACCGCTCTACTATACAACAACAAAAATAGCTGAAAGTTGTTAATTTTTACGTAATGGGAAAAGTTTTTAATCTCTTGTTTTGCTTTTTTTTTATCCTTGGTTTTTTTTTCTCTTGTTTTGTTTTGTTTTTGGCACGCATTGAGAGCGCAACAGAGCAAACACAATAAAATCAGGCTTTATGGCAACTCTGGCTAAAACCTCAAAAATAGTAAACCAAATACAGTTGGCCGTTACAAAGCTGCAACCGTAACTGCAACACAATTACAACAACAACAACAACAACTAACTGCTAAACTGCCAAATAACCTCAACGATTTTCAATAAAATGTATGATAGGAAGAGTACTCGACTTGCAGATATCCTGTAATATGTTTTAAAGGTATTTTTTTCAATTCTTATTTATCCCTAACAGGAATTTCCTTCAATGAATGCTCTAGTCATACATTAAACTGTATTTAATTTATTTTTGTTTACTTATATTTATTTTTTTTTTGATTTAGTAATTTTTAAAATTTTATTTGGTATAGGTTTTTTGTTTTATATGATTATATCAGATTTATAATGAATTTATTTTGTAGCTAATATTTCATTTTATTTATTTATTAAATATCTTAAAACTTATTTTGATTTTAATAAATTTATTATGTAGAAGTTGTCTGTCTATTTTTACGTAGTACTTGTCTGCCTTTTATACCCTTTTCTTTTCAACTTTAGTGGATATTGAATATACATACATAGTTATAAAATGTGTTGTGGCATTCTCGTTTACCGATTGCCATTTAGAATTAACGCAACGGTCCCAAAACTAATTTAGTTGCCAACCTCATAATCAGTTATTCGCCGAAATTCGATTGCCAGGCCATAAATTGTGCCGAACTCCCGCCTCGTCGAAGCTGCGACGCCGACAGCGCTGTCATTATCATCAATAAGTGATAAACTTTAGACAAATTTGTCAAAATTAACTGTCACAACATTGAAATTTGCGGTTGCGGATGCAACTGTTGCCGCCGAAGAAGCCGCAGCTGCCACAGCTGCAGCTGTTTTTGGGCAGCCACATGTTGCTGACTCTAAGCAACATGTTGCAGTCAAATATTGAATATAATAATAGGAAGAATTTTTGTTTTATCTTCTTTGGTTATTTAAGGGTATAATAATATTGCTATTGTCTGTAAGTCAAGATAATAAAAATATGCGCAATTACATTTTTTAAAGACATGAAAGATTAGACTAAAGCTTTGTACTTGTTAGTACTAGGACATGTTATTCAAAAATACTTAGAATTACAATAGAATTAGAAAACCAAAATGAGAAATTAACGATTAAATTATATTTAAAGCAACTTTAATTCGTAACTGAAAATATAGAAAATACATTTATTAAATTTAATAAATTTTATTATTACAAATTAGTATAATTTATCCAATATTAGTTTCAAGTATAAGGAAAACTCTGAAAAACCCAATCATAAGGAAAAAAACTAAGTATTTTTATTTTTATTTATTAAAATGGATCTATGAATGCATTTCAGTTTATCAACTATTCGAAGAAACTAAAAAGCATATACGTAGTTATGTAATTTAAAGTTGCCCTCGACATTCGTTTGTCTGCAATGGCTCAAGAGGTCCGCAGGGCGTCAGGTGAGAGTGCTGAGAGTGTTAAGAGTGCTGAGAATGCTGCATGCTAATGGGTTTACACCTTTAGGGCCGAAGGGAAAGTTCCCTTGGCCTTGTGCTGATGTCGTTGTTGTGCTGGACAAGTGGGTGCTGCAGGGCCTTGTTAGACTTGACATTGTCCTTCAGGATTGCACTCGGTAGGCATTCGCCTAATTTGCTCTTGTGAACTGACTGTGACTGTTACTGGGCTCAACTTTAGGCCAAATGCAAAGCGGATGTTGGCCAGAAAAGACGACAATGTGTCGCCAATTTGCAGCAATCGTAAGTGGCGCTTGGAAATTGTTTTACTAGTGGCAATAAAATGGCAAACAAGTGAGAAAGAGAGAGAGTTAGAAAGAGAGACAGACTGACAGACTGACTGAATGAGGAAATGACTGAATGTCAGAGTCGTTGTAGCATTGTGAAGGCTATAAATGGCTTTTGGCTGTTGCTTATACTTTCAGCTGGGGGCGTGGCAAGTAGTGTCATTGGAGAGTGGAGAGGAGAGGAGAGGGAAGGGTAGATGGGCTGGCATGTGAGCTCTCAGCATACGCTGACTTAAACAAATGACTTCGGGTAACGTCCTTTTGCTTGTTTATGCATAAATTCTAAATAATCCTGAAAAGTGAAATGCGCCAAAAACTGCGCTGCTTTTTCGTTAGCTGAAATTGCGCTTTACTCTAATGTTTGGCTGCCGGATTTGACGGCATTAGTCCCCCACCTCCCCTCCCCATCGAACTAACCCCATATTTAAAGTGGGCTGGACTATAGCGTCGTAGAACGTAAGTGTACACTGAGAAAAAAAATTATTCTGAAACTAAAATTTAAAGGTGTTGATATAACATTGTATTTTTTAAGCGTGTATTCTGGATATTATTGTTAAATTAACACAATTTGCGCAAAAAATGTCAATTAAAATATTACATAAAGCCTAACACTTTTTGATTTCACTAAAAAAATTCGTAAAGAGCCTTAAAAAACAAAATATCAGCAAATAGGGAATTGAAAAATCGTACTTGAATCAAGTATTTCATACTCTATTTAAGAAAATTGAGATTACCGAACTGAATTCAGGGTATTTTTTCTGTGTATATGCATTTGTATCTGTATGTGTTTGTATCTGTGTCTGTTGCCCAGGCAGCGTATGCGTAATAATGCTGTGTTATCAATTTACATTCGAGGACTCTGCCTTAGTGAAATTTACTTGCAAATTTCGAATTACGTCAAAAAATATCATGTGAACCGCAATTTCCATCTTTATTTTCCGTCTGCCACTCTGTGTTGTTGTTGCTGTTGTTGTTGTTGCTGTATTTTGTTGGATTTTGATGGCAGCTCTCGGCAAATTTTCAATCAATTGCTACTCTTCCAATTTCATGCATGAGAGCTGCTTAAAAGGTAAAATGCCAGTTGACCGGCAACAGCAGTTGTGCCTCATGTTGCATGCAACGCACATGCTTGTGCATGTGTGTGTGGGTGTGGGTGTGTGTGTGAGTCTCTGAAATTGAGGTATTCAAAAGTTTTGGCAGCCTTGACGATGCCATGCGGCGATTGTTCATTTGAAGTCTGCCAGTCTCCGTTTATTGTTTTAATTTTGCACACAGTCCAAAGCATTGGACATTGTTTACCACTTTGCCATTTGGCTTAGGGTGCAACAGCAACTCAACAACAGCAACAACAGCAACAACAGCAACAACTACAACAATTGCAATTGACATTTGCCTTAAGTGAAATTTTGGGTGGCTCCTCAACATATGAAATACAAAATTTGTATGTGAGACAATTGCCTAAGCCAAGAATGAGATGAGTTTTAATCAATGATGAACTCGTCTATGGATACCCTGTAATCAGTTTTAATTCTCATTTCGACAGCTTTATAATGTGTCGAATTGTTGTATAGTTAATGTTTGCCATGATGCCTTTTCTAACGCACTTAAAGGGTATTCAATACATTTGCAATAGCTGAAGGTTAAACGAGGGAAGCTAGGAATGGAAAAGAGAGGGATATGTGTTACTTGGCTATGGCAAACTGGTCAGTTAGCTTTTGGGAAACGAGTGGTAACAGGTTAAAAAAAAAGGAGACAAATGTGAGACTACATAGATAATGAAATATTTATTTTATTAAATTAGATATATTTTGGAATATTAAATCTCAAAGGGGCAATACAGATTTCAGGGAGTACTTGCAGCTAATAAGGCCTTCAACTCTATCCGTTCCACATAGATAATGAAATAGTAATGGAATATAATAATTAATCAAGTGTTAATAGTAATAAACTGAGAGGAGCAACTAAAAGTATAGGGTGTACACTGTACAACTACAATAAGATCTACTTAGTAAATAGTTAGTTCACTAGGCTATATTTATTAAAAAAAGATAAACAAATAAATCTAAAAATAAATATATAGTCTTCTAATACAAAATTTTACTGTCTTACAAATCAAAATAATAAAAAAAAAATAAAACAAAATGTTATAAAACTAATTTAGGTCTATGTCAAATCCCTTTGATTTAGCTGAAATAAATACTTTAGTAAAAAAGTTTTTAAAAAATGTATAGAAATTTTATAAATAGATCATAAAAATAAATGAAATTGAGAGTATTAAATCATAAAAGCCCGTATTGAAATCTTGGTTTCTGCCTTGATTTAAAGAATTGATTCAGCTTTAACTTGTGACCCATTTGCATTCCGTGAAACGGAAGTAAATTGCCTCATCAGGTTGTCAAAGTTGTTAGCTCGTCTGGTTATTTGTTGGCTTTAACAAGCGTACTAATTGTTAGCCGAAAAGTTGCCTTTTAGTCAACATTAGACGTTGAGGTTTGAGGCGAGCGAGCGAGCGAGCATACGTTGCGTATACGTCATATGCTGCTTGTACGTATGTAAGAGCGTATGTAATAACTCTTTGTGCCGCGCAAGGGAAACTATAAGTGCAATTCAAGTTCCTTGGCAGAGCCTCAAGATTGCTCCACTCAATGTCCTTTGCGCGCGCTCTCTCTCTTTCTCTCTCTTTCTTCCTCTCTGTGTGCACACTGACAAGCCGTCGAGCAGGACTCAGTCAGAGTCAGAGTCAGAGCTCAATGTTCAGAAGCTGAGTTGAGCTGCCTGACAGAAACTTGCTGCAATTTTCGACTTGACTGCCAAGGAGTTGAACTTGCACTCCTGCTCGTTGTTTTTGTCGTCGTCGACAAGTTATTTTATTGATAAACTTTTTGTGGAGTGGCAGACAGCGAAGCTGATTCTATCGACGAGGAGGAAGAGGAGTTTTGTGGGGACTCTTTGACGGTTGCTCTGCGCTCGGCGCTGTCTTCACATTGTTTGGCTTAAATGGCATTAAATCCTTTTAATGCTGGGTGCCAGCGACGACGAGGGAGGTCGCCGACAACTTGCCGGCACTTTGGGGAAATCAATTGTGCTGATTGTCCTGCAATTGAGCTGCCTCGACTCGACTCGACTCGACAGCTGGCCAAGGGATTGTCATTGAGATCGGGGCTAGTTGTATCCTTTTTAGCTGCTGCTATTGCTTGATTTTCTCTTTAGCTGAGTATTTATTTTAGCTATGCGCCGGCACTTGGCACTTTTTTATTCCTTATTTTGTATATTTTTACTTATTTGCCATTTGTTATTTGGCATGGCTTGCTGGCTCCATTTCAGTTTGGCTTCTTCTTCTGTCCAGTTGCTTTTTGGGACATTATCCTGGTCCAGGCAAATTGAAAGATTTTCGCACTGTTGTTTAAAGACATTTCAACCATTGGCAAACTGTTGCTGGCATGCCAGCACGACGACGCAGGTGAATGTCAATCCAAATGCGAATGCGAATGTGAATGCGAATGCGGATGCTATTGTGAGTTGCTTTATTATCCTGTAAGCGGGAGAGGGAAAGGGTTAAAGCGTTGCCAGGACATCGCAGTAGCTGCTGCAATGCGGCTGGCATCGCAGGACTGGCATCTCCGGCTGGCATACCTTGCCACGTTTATTGCCACTTTCAAGTTGCATGAAATTAAACCCGCTTTTACGAGCAGCTATGCGAGGCCTTCAAACGTCTCTCGATATTCGTGCAACTTCTTGCCGCCTTACAACCTTGCAACTTAAATCTTTAAGACATTTTTCCCACTCACCGCTGAGACTTTTTATTTTTTATTATTTTAATTATTCAAATGTGCGGCGGGCATTGCATTTGAGGGTTATTAATTGCAAGTGCTCAAGGATTTTCAGCTTTTCAGCTTTTTGAGCTTTAAGGCTCTCGGTTAGGCCGCAGTCGCCCATTAGGCGGCCTCAGTCGCAACTGCAGCATTAATACAAAAGGCTCAAAACAGCCAAAGTCAGCGGCAAAACAAAAGCAAAAGCCAAAGTGGCCAAAAGAACCAAAAAACTGTCGACTGCCAGCAGAAATCTTTTAGTGCAATCTGAAAAGCGGCTCTAGCGCGGTCACGTCGCCTTTTTGCACTCTCTTTCGGTTGATAAGGAAAACGCTTAGAAAAGCGTGACCACAGCAGCCAAAGAAGCTGTGGCAACTGGAAAAGGAGGAGCCGGAGGAGGAGCTGAGGTCGAGCCTCGACCAGGTGCAGGCTGCCGCAAGATAAACTCCGTGTTGCGGAAGGCGAGTGAAAAGAGCTGCAGAGTTTTAAGAAAACGCAACTTTAGCAAATTTTCGTTTGTGCTGAAAAGTTTTTTCTTTTTTTTTTCTGGTATTTTTTTCTTATTGCCGCTGAATAAATCATTTTTGTTGTGCGCTTTTCTGTGCCTTTTGTTTGCATTTTCTCTGTGATTTTTCTAGTTGATGTTGCTGCCATTGTTTTTGCCCAAGTCATAAAACAATTGCAGTTAAGTGTTGTTAAATGCACGTGAAGCAAGTTGCAGTCTCCCGGTTGCAAGTTGCACGTTCTTGTTGCACAAACAGATTTTGGGCGCTTTTTGTTTGAGTGAAAAATAAACTGTTGCTTGCTTTTAGGCTGCGACTGTATCATATTGTAAATATTTATTATCTAAGAGCCAAAGAGTGAGTTGAACAGCTTAGCTATAAGTGATAAATATTTTACTGTGATTTAGCTATTTGTTTATAATTTAGCTTGAGAAAAAACCTGCATTATTCGCTGAGGGAAAAGTTTAAATATTTGTACAAATATTTTTAGAATACTAATCCAAAATTTCTAAGTATTAGAAACAGCTGACTTTACATCCATGCACTTCTCAAACTTTTAAAAGTTAAACATTTATCTATAAGTGGTACAAATTTTACTGCGATTTATCTGATTGTCTTTAATTTAGCTTGTAAAATAGCTGAATTTTTTGCTGATATATGTACATAGAAATATTTTTAAATATTTATATTTTATGTTTCGAAATATTTTTAAATATTTAAATATTATATTAAGAAGTACTTTTAAATATTCTTAGAAATATTTTCAGAGATTCTAGTTAATGTTTTTAGTTTAAGAAATAGCTTAACTTAAACCCTTTCAATTCTTAAACTTTTCCTCAGTTTATTATTTCAGAATCTTATTTTTCATGCACTTAAGAAGTCTGTTTTCCTTCGTTTTCTTACACTACTTACTACACACATTTGCTGAAGACTCTCTTATTAGTCCAATTGTTAGCACTTTAAGCTGTTCGCTTTGATTTATGCCTGAAATTGTAAGTATATATTTAAGTGATGTCTGCTTTTCTGGCTTTCTGCTGTTGCTTATAAGTCAGAGTCTTACACACACACACTGACACACATTTTAGCCTTTTAATTGCCTTTAATTTTCAACACCAACGGCCACAGCACGTAGTCAGTCCTCACTTGGCCAATGTTTTGGCGCTTAAGGCCTTTTCGGCTGACTGTCAGTCGTCAGTCGAGTGTGCCAGAGTCAACATATAGACATAGACACATACGGCCAAAATAAGCACAGTTACAGTGACACACACATACACATATATACAGTGGGCAAGAAGAAGGGATCTTGGCTTGTTGGCTTCTTGTGACTTGGCCGTAACCGTAACGCGCTCCTTGGCGCTGCTCAAATATTTACATTCCATTTAGGCGTCGGTCTGTCTGGTCTGGTCTGGGCCAACTCAGAGGCTGCCACTGCCACTGCCAACAGCTACTACCAAAAGCTGCTGATGCTGTTGACTGAAGCACTTCATCTTCATTTCACAGTTATTTTCAACTTCATTTGCGTGGTAAATAGGTGAACAAATACGCTCAGCCAGCCGTGTACTGCCTCTCTGACACCTTCTCCTCCTCATCCTCTCCATACTCTTGACTTGTGGGCTGTGGGTTCAGTTTTCGGGTTGAATTTAGCGAGTTGAGTTGCGTCTTTTGGGCAGCACGCCGCCTTGGCATTAATATTTGCCCTCGTAACTGTGTCACGGTGTCGTTTAACTTATTAGCCTGGCCAGCTCTGTGGCCTATTTGCATTAACTTTAACATTTTCGTTGCTTTTAAATACTCTACGCCAAAAAGTTCATTCGCTTTTCAGGTGCTGTTGGTATTGCAAGGTGAATAAAACGAAAATAAGATATAAATAAAAATGCATAAAGCTTTTTTTAATTTACCGAAAATGTATGCATTTTTAATGTATTGTCTGTTACATTATAAAAAAATAAAAATTTAATCTGAAATGATTTACTTTTAATAAAATTACAATTATTTTAAATTACATTTATTGACATTTTATGATTTTTTTGAGATGAAGAAGCAATAGATTTCAGTTTAGAAAAATATTATTAATCACTTATTTTTACAATTATTATTATTATTTATTATTACGAAAATATTCATATGAACTTAATTCATTTTTTATTATATTTTTCATAATTTATTCTAATTTATAATTTTTAATTAATGTTTTAATTTTATTTCAAAATTAATCATTTTTGTCGACTGCTTTTCTTTGACGTTTAATTTATTCAAAAAAAATAAATGTATCTAAGAGGTATATGAATAAACATAGAGGTAGAAATACCTTCATCGTTAGATAAGTATAGAAATCTAGAAATCTACAGAAAGAGAGATATGTTTTTTTTTATTTTGTGAGGAAACAGATTGAAGCTATAAAAGAATTAAAAAACCAAAACAGAAAGTAACAAAAAAAGATAAATAAAGAAAACTTGAAAGAGAATGAGCTGAATGTATTTAAATTTACTTAATTACTACAACTCTGTAGTGTAGTGTATTGCAGGGTCGCTGTGCTATTTATTTATGCAAAACTTTGAGATGGGGTTGACAAGTCGAGCGCAAAAAATGTTGGTTAAAAGAGCAAAATTCAGTTTGCTGCGGGAAGATGCAGCGCAGATTAAATAATTCATTAAGAAAAACTTGCAGAGTGCCTTTGCCACCCACTTAACCCTCCACTACCTTCGTCCTCGCCTTCGTCTTCGTCTTCTTCGTCGTCTTTAACCCCCAACAAATGTTGTCATCAGCGTCATCGCCTCGTAGATGTTTTGATAAGCTTGGGTAATTAAGCGCTGAGTGTTGGCGTCGTCGTCGGCGTTGACGTCGGCGTTGCTGTAAAATATAGCCGTAACTAGCAAAGTTTTTAGCGGGCGAATAGACGACATGAATTTAAATAGAAATTAAACTAAAATGAGTAACAGCAGCAGGAGTAACAACGACAACGAGAGCAACAACAACAACAATTGGCGCTTAAATTGTGCAACCAATTTGGCTTTTGGGCCCGAGCATCGCTGGGGATATTGCAAATATTAAATACAATTTAATAGCAGCGCGAAATTGGCGCAACTTGTAAACAAGCCAAGGCAACAGGACAACAGCAATTAAAGCCGAGTACGTGTGGCAGTGTGTGTGTGAGTGTGTGTGTGAGTGTGGCCAGAAAGGCACTTCATATGCATGACAATGTCATGGCAACTTGTAAGCAGCCACGCCTTGCCACAGTCGCCCACAGTGCCACTTTTTGCACTGTTGCAACTGCAGATTTATTGCAGGAAAACAGACTCTCTCTCTCCCTCCCTCGCTCTATCTCTCTTTCTCACTCTCTGTGTGATTGTGTTTATCCAACAGTATTTTTTTCAATATATTCGGAGATTGGCCATTGTTGGCCTTGGCTCGAAAGCTTTTTCTTTTGTCGGCGTTAAAACCGCTGTAAGTAACTAAGTTGCAGTCACTGTTACAGTGGCAGTTGCAAGTTGCTGTTGCAGTTGCAGTTACGAGTGCTTGTGCATTGTTTTCCCTGCTTGTGGGATTGCTGTCGGCCTCTGTTTTCAATAACAATTCCCATACATTTATTTGGGAACAAATTGTGATAAAGTTTCTTATCGCATTAAATAAATATATCTGTTGAATATTCAGATTTGTTTTTCTACTTTGACATCCGACTCAATTCAAAGGGAATAATTAATACTTTTATATGGCAAAGTTCAATTCTGAATACAACTGCACTAATTATCATATGAATATACAATATTATTTACTTCACTTCAATTGAGCTTTTATGACAATTAACTCTATTTTTCTTCAATAAATAATTGCTATTGATTGCTATTTTTACAGATTACATTTTTCTTAGCCATTTATTATTAATTTTTTTATACTAAACTGTTTTCCGAACTGTTAATTGAATTAAGTTCTATTTATAGTTTTAATTAAATTTATAATTGCAGCTTAACATAACTCGCTGCTCGAATTTAGCACATATTTTCCTAAACATTTATATTAAAATGCAGCTAAATATTAAGAGTGGAGTTTGCTTTGCTCATTTCAAATACATTATAGATATCTGGGCTTAAATTCACTTTAACAATGAACCATAATACCATTTAATTCCTCACTCGTCTGTTTTGTTTTGTTGTATGTAAGGATAACATGAATTTTGCCAAGGTTGCCAAGGATTTGCTCTGGTTTCACCTGCATTATTGCAGTATTGAATTATATACGTATTTATTAACACGTTTTTAATTGTTTAATAATTGTAATCAGACAAACTTTTTTTGTGACTCTTTGTATGCAAGCTAAAAAAAGTGTTCATACCCATTAGGCGACTGCATTAAATTGCCAACGTCAGACTTAAAAAAGAAAAAAGGTTTTAGTACAAAATACAAGTTCGCATTGATTTATTGCCGTGTTGGGACTCTGTCCTCTAACTCTTCCGCCGATAGATGTCGCTTTCTCCTCCTCTAGTTGCTCGCTGGTGCATGAATGTCACCGCTGAGCCAAACGGACAAGACAACGAACGAACAGCGGGCAGAGAACATTGGCGAACATTGGCAAAAGGCAATGCCAAAGGCGAACGGCAACAAATAACAACAGAAAGAGCCGTAAAAAGTGTAGCAAAGAAATCAGCGCACGTTAGCAATTAATAATGGCCAAAAGTAGTGGGAATAAACAGACAACAGACAACGGGCATCGGACAGACACAGACATTTGGCGGCCTGCGTATGGGGACTGAAACCAAACCAAAAAAAAATAAAAGAATGGAATAGAAGGAGAATCCAAATGTGATATGGGCATACACAAAAGATGGCTGAAAAGGTCACAGCTGCAGCCTGTCCAACCGATGTTAGCCGCATACAATGGCTTAAAGTGCTGGCTGAATTGTCTATTGTAAATTCTCGTAAACTGAGTAAAATTGCAATAATTAAAAAAATGTGAAAAATTTAATTAAATTTATAATAAGTATTTGGCTTATATTTAATGCTTTATGGATTTATTTTATATTACTTTTATTTGTAAAATATTTAATAAATAACTTGAAATGATTCAGCTTGTTTAATAAACTTTTTAATTTGCTTAGTAGAATTTTTTGAAATTTATTATACTCATATTTTCATTTTGTTTTCCATTGTCAAAATGTGAACTTTAATTTCATTTTGGCATTTAACAGTCTGTGAAATTTAAATGGCCATTAAAGTCAGTTGGACTGTGAACGCGGGATAGATGCATAATATAAAAAATTAAATGTCACGTACGCGGGCACGCCCCCACACACACACATTGCGCTGTCATATGTAATTATTAATTTCTAAAAAGCCATTCAAAATATAATATAATTTTAAAATGCGCGCTAGTCGATGACGTGCCTGCAACCCGGACACCGGATGAAGAGAGAGAGAGGGGGACATAAGCGGGAAGGAGATCCAACTGGTAGCTGGCAAACAAATGGTCAATGGTCAATGGTCAGCGGGCTGCTGCTGCTTGGTTACAAATGTCGTTAGACTCGTTTGGGAATTAATTTATGTATGTTGCACTGTCCGAAATCAATATGCCCGCAGCGTAAAGAAAATCGCCAACTGGTTAAATATTATAGTGGGTGCTACATTTGCCATTTCCATTTCCTTCATTCGCCGAATCGGCCATGTGTGCTGCATTAACATTTTGCATATGTTTCAATATTACACACATACATTGACACACTCAACTAATCCTAATTTAAATGCTCTGTTCACATTACGCATACGCCGCGTGTCCCCAACTCGTTCTACTTTTATTTTGTGCGTTCGTTTTAATGTTATGAACCCAAAAATTTAATTGTTGTGCGAAAATTAGCGAAATATACAAACGATTGCAGCAAAAAAAGAGCACAACAAAATCGCTTTGCATAACAGATTCAATTAAATATATATAGTGCCAGTATTAAAACGCCATTAAACATAATTGGAAATGAAAATTACGTTAAAATATTGTCAATATTATATTATGACTGAAATTAAATCTATATAATTTTATAAATGCCATAAAGCTCTTAAAACGTGAAAAAATATTAAGTTATAATTATTAGACACTTTTTAACAGATCTATCAATCATCTCTCAAAACTTCTACGAAAATGGCTTTTTATAATCCTTTTTTTTTATTTATTTTTTTGTTATTAATATAGCACGACTAAAAGCAGTCGGCAAATAGTAAAATAATTTTTAAAATAAAATTCAAATTATAAAATAATAAAATAAATTGATGTAAAATTTAAATTATAAACTGAAAAGAAAAAGTTAAATTAACTTAAGTTAAGCCTGGGATGGAAAGTCTTTAAAGTTCTTTATTTATCTTTTTATTATTTTTATATTATTTATTTATTAATTTATTATAATTTATGTTATTATTTATTTATTATTATTTTTCTTCTTTTATAAATAATTATAATCTTAATGCATTTTTAAAATTTATCCCGCAATTTTGTTGGGTTTGTCTCAAAAATGTTTGACAACTTTAAAGTATCTCAAATAATTTGGGCAATATCATAAATTGAAGCATATTGCAAGTATGTGTACGTGCATTGGTATTGTTGCAACAATGTGCAAATGTGTGTGTGTGTGTGCCACAAATCTCTAAATTCCCACAATAGTTTTTAAAGGGCGAAACAAATTTATTTGCGCGCTGCAACAAATTATTGTGCAAAGTTTTAGCGCCAACAAGTTAAATCAAATATATGGCACACACACGCCCCACAGCCTTTCACCCTTGTTGTTGTTATTGTTTTCACATTTGTTGTAATTGCTGTCATTAATGTTGTTATTGTTGTTGTTGTTGCATTGGCAACACCCAGTACAACAGCAATTAAAATTGCCAAAAAGAAATAAATACAAGTTGGACAGCAAAGTAACAACAACAACAAGAAAAAGAAGAAGAACAGCAACAACAACACGGCTGCTCATCTTAAGTTGCACTGGTTAACAAGCAACAGCAACAACAACAACGTCAATGTGTTGGAGTCATAGCCAGGACAACAACCCGTGAAACTTTGCTAACATTTTGTTGGGCGTCCAAAATTTGTTCGGTTCCCGAAGCAATAAAAATGTTTCAGCACGCGAAATGTTTAGGCGAAGGAGTTGAGGGAGGGAGTGAACACACTGAATGTGCAGTAGTATGTGTGTGTGGGTGTTTGTGTGTGTGCAGAACGTAAATCGTTGTAATAGAAACATTGCATTTTATTGCATTTGTTCTCGTTTCTGGCTTTCTGCCTTCACTTGCTTCGTTTAGTTTTTCGTTTTGTTTGCTTTGTTTCTTTTGCCTTTTTTCCTTTTTTTCGTTTTTCGTCTTTTTTGTTCGGCCAATAACACACATAGAACTGATAAATGGTCAAAACGGCTTTGTGTCGATGTCTCTGTGCCAGCTGTGGCAGCAGCAGCTCAGTGTCCATATTTGTCTTTGGGCCAAGAAGCTGCACAAATGGCCAATGAGAATTTGACAAAAAAAAACACTTTTCAATTTGCGCTAAAAGCGTTTGCTCAACTAAGAAAATCCATGTCCCAATCCCAGTTACAATGAACAGTTAACATTTACCAGTTGCCAGTTACCAACTTCTAGTTACCAGATTCATATGTGGTAAGCTGTCAAGCTGCAGCAACTGCAACTTCATTACCTGCCGCGGTTGCACACAAATGAATGAATGGCAGCTCTCTGGGCTTATAAATGATGCCCAATGTGCCGCATTGTATATCAACCGGCCAGCTGCTGCTCTGTGTCTCTGTCTTTGTCTTTGGCTTGACATTTTAGAGCTTGCCCTGAAAAAGTAAAGTGTAAACTTTAATTAAGTTAAGTACAGGGCTCCAGGCCATCTTTCGGTTCGAACAAGCTGCCAAAAAGCGAACGTTGCCACCAAGATGAATAATGCAGAGGACACTGTAGTCAAGCCAGCAACATTTGCATTGCATTTGCAACGCCGTCCATCCAGCTGGAGGCTGGAACCGAGCTGAACTGACCGCACCCAGAGGAACAGAGGAACAGCGGCCAACGCAAACACATTTGTGTTAGCTGATAATGATATGGACACAGGAGAGTGTGTGTGTGCCATAAAAAAATAGAAAGGAAAGGAGCAGCTAAATGTGATGTATATCCAAGAGGAAAAGAAAACGTTATTGTTAATAAATTATTCACGCCTAAATTTTGACTTGTTAAATTTGCTAGGTCAACGATGTGAACAACTTTAAACTTTATCATAACTCAACTGATTTTCACGCGATTTTTCAATTTTTTCATAGCTTTACCTCTATTTTGATACTGCATCAACATTTTATTATTTTGCAAAAGTATATTTGTTTCCATTTATTAAGCTAACCATTGGAATATTTAAATTGAACAAGATATTGTGCAGTGTAAAGTCAAACCTATGCTGACATTGTGTTGAAATTGTTGCTGGTGTCATGGCGACTGCATTCCGTATTTCTGTTAGAACTAAAATCGAATAAAAAAAAAATAATAGTAAAGTGTAAACTGCACAAAGAACTGCAAATAACAGAGTCGCCGTCACAATCATGTCACAATCATGGCAAAAGTAAATGGAAAATAATTTTAAGCATTGATGAAATGCGATTCGATGCGAGTGAAAAGGTCTCTTTTTTTTGTTGGTATCCACAGTCCATCGTCGTTGGGTATTATCAAATAATTCGCATGTAATCTGTTTTAATCTGTCCGTATTTGCCGCTATGTGCGTACGGAAAATCATCAGGAAAATGTTGTTTGCCACAGGTTGACTACTCGTATTTAGCATATTTGTATGTATGATGTGTATGCAACCAACCAACCATCCAACGAGCTATGAATGCATTTATTTCGCCATTTTACTAAACACCATGCTGCATTAAATCGGTGACAGAAGGCACAACAACTAACACACACACACACCATCAGATATACGATGCATATGTTTATACGATATATGTATGTAGAATGGGTGATTACGAGTATTGATAGAGCTGTCAAAAAATGTTTGCAAATTCACAGTTTTTCTATGCAGAAATATGCAGCTGATTAAATGCACTCAAAGCGGCTTAGTGTAATGGACAAATCTAAGCGAAAAAATCACCCTGTGGTGGCTTAAATTACAAAGTATAATTTTGCCATGAATTAAACAAGCGAATGGCTTCTAAATAATTAATATAAACCAAGCAACTAACTATAGCTTTTAACTTTATATAGTTGCAGCTGCAATTGAAACTTTTGCAATGTCAAAATTTACAAGTTTTTAAGTTTTTCGAAAAAATTTAAAGGAGAAGAAGAAGTATAAATTTTCAAATTCACATTTTACATCACTTGTTGCAACTAATCAGAATTACTATACTTATATCGATTTCTCAATCTGAATGAAATCCATAATTCAATCTGTCAGGTTCTATTTCTCAGTTTTCTCTCTTCAATTCAATGTGGCAAATGCTGCCAATTTTCACTTGTGCAGCAATTACTCAAAGGCTACAACGACCCTGGGCGCTGTTTACAGTTTCAGTTACAGTTTCCGAGGGTCACATCGGCATTTTGGGGGCAGCAAAACAAACCAAAGCACAACACAACAAAATAGAACAATTGTTGACAAAAATATTTGCATGCACTTTGGGGTGCACTTGGCAAGTGGCAGCAACAGCAGCAGCCGAGGCAGCATCGCATTCAATATGCAACATCTATGACAGGCGCTCGCTAGACATTTGAAATCGTGGCCTCCAGTGGCCACCAGGGAGTACAAACTGAAAGTGTTGCATAAAACAGGGTGCAGCTGCCCAGAGAGGAGAAGGAGGCTGAGTTCCAGCAGAGACAGAGACAAAGTTAACTGCAAACTTTAACTGCTGCACACCTTTGCGTCCGAAATCTGTCAGCAATTTGCTGCTGCATTTGTCAAGAGTCAGAGTCAAGAAAAATTAGAAAAAATTATGACTTCCGCAATTGTTGGCGAACAAAGGATCAGGAACTAATGTAACCAAAAAGTTCTAAGCCAGGCAACTGTTGCTTTTCCAGACACTACGATGGGAGTGAGAGAGAGTGAGACACTCGCACACACACATTCGCACGTTTGCAAAGTTTTCAAATAGAAAATGTTTAATTTCCCCAAAGACAACGTCGATGCGGCTTCAGTTTCAGCTTCAGCTTCTGCTGGCATTGCCAAAACGCAGCGTTTTCAAGCCAAGCTAAGAAAACTTTCTTTATATTTTACAATGTGTGGGTGTGCCAGTATCTCAGTGTGTGTATGTGTGTGTGTGCGAGTGTCCAAGTCTCCAGCATAGCTGCAACAGTGCAGGCGAAAAGTTTTCAAGTTGTTCGAACGCGCGCCCCAGCGTCAAAGTCGAACTTGCTAGTTTGCCATCGCGTTGAAAATTATATTATTTTCGAACTTTTCAAATGTCGCCAGAGAGTCCAAAAATTCTCGCTCAACACCAGTGACAAATTGTTGCTAGTCTCCGTGTGTGTGTGTTAATTAAACGTATACAGCTAATGAAGCATCTAACAACTTGTTTATAAATATTTAAATAGCAGTCTCAAATCATAAAGTCAAGTTATGTGTGGCACCAAACAACTTGACTGAAGTCTTTAGCTTGTTTCTGGCAACTCTCAGACCTTGGTTTACT
The DNA here is from genome assembly GCA_037043495.1 of Drosophila recens. Classification (NCBI taxonomy): domain Eukaryota; kingdom Metazoa; phylum Arthropoda; class Insecta; order Diptera; family Drosophilidae; genus Drosophila; species Drosophila recens. The sequence goes on from JBAMBJ010004524.1 coordinate 206,881, forward strand.
AACTAGGCTAAGTGCTGCAAGTATAGTCAAGTTTTGTCTAACTCTATTTAAAAGAGAATCTTGCGTGTCACAAAAGTGAAAAGATATTTCAATAAAATTTTTAATGGATCATTTAAAATAAGCTAAAATACAGTCAAAAAGGTTAAAAAAGGCGAAGGAGAAATCATAGATTAGTTCTGTAGGAAACTCAGCATAGAGAAGTTTATAGAGATTTTGATGAGCCTGGTGAGATAGATTTTTTTAGCAACTAAAACTACTGCTTAGTTTAGTAGCTATTGGTTCTCCTTAGAAATTCTGTAATAATAAATTGTAACTTAAACTAGTTCTTCAATATTAATTACATTAAAATGTAGGGCATTAAAATAAATTTTATCTAAGTTAAGTTATCAATATTTTTCCAAGTAAATGTAACTATAGATAAATGGCAACTTAAAGCAACTAATTCAACTTATATACGTAGTAACTGAAAATTTTGAAATGTTAGATAGTTACATTTAGGGTGTTCAGAAACTCTAATATTTGTGTTATGTGGCAAAGTGTTATATGTTGTAATGACAACAAACACACAGAAAAAAGATTAAAAATGTTTTTTTTTGGCGAATTTTTTATACATATCCCAGGGCATGTTTTTTGTGATAATCTATTTTCTGTGTGTTTGTTGTCATTACAACATATAACACTTTGCCACATAACACAAATATTAGAGTTTCTGAATACCCTAATTATCTACGAAAGTTGAGAATTTGTAATTTATGTAACTATAGAAAGTAATTCAAGTTATCGTTATAAATCTACGACTGTTAATCAGTAAAGTGTATTCAAAATTACAACAATTATCGATACTAACTATAGTTATTTGAATTATAATTATCGATATTAGCAAAACATTGAAAGCTTAAAAACCGATTGCCATTGTGCAAGTTTGTATTTGCCAATGGCCTAAAGAGCCTTTTGAGCCAGAGTTTCGTTCGAAAGCATTTTGATTATCTGTCATCATATTCACTTTGATATTTAGCTTTCTATTTCATAGTTACTTGGGGAGATTAAATGGCCAACCTGCTGCTGCTGATGCTTGCGGTTTGGCCATACAGGACGTGGCTCTACAAATGCACAGCTAACCAGTTGACGGGGTGTAGAGGGGGATCGGAGATTGAATGTGGGAGTTGGGGTTCAATGCGTGTCTGAGTTTGGTAAATGAATGGAAGGGCATCGAAACTGCCAAACTGAAGTGCAAGCGGCTTCGTCAGCTGTGTTGGCCATATGCAATGCGTACATGATAATCATGTTTTGGTCATATGCCTGCTTCTTCTTGTTGTTGTTGTTGGTGCTCTCGTTGTTGCTGCTGTTGTTGTTGTTGGGGTTGCATTTGCATTTGGGGCCTGCTATGGCATGACGTGGTGTGGTTTTATAGCAACATCTTGTCCAATTTATTACCACTTTCATTTGGTAGCATAATAGGCAATGTCCATATACACACACACACACACGTACAGACAGAGAGAGACTGACGCACTTGCGGTAAATGTGCATATCTATAACACGTTGCACTCAAAAATACTAAAACTGACTCTCCCCCAATTGAGGCTCAAACTGTAGCAGAGGCTTGTCTGCTGCATTTCTGCTTCATCAGTTACATGTTTTGAATAATTGAAGCGTATTTAGGCCACCTGTCGAGCCTGTACTCCTATACACTTATGTGTATATATATAGGCCTTTTTTCCTCTGATGTGCACAAGTTATTAAATTATTTGGCCATACTTAAGCCATAAAAGGCCAGTGCGATTCAACAAATTTCTCTTTTGGCTGCCAAACTGCAATTTGACGAATTTGCCAGCTCAATCTATTCGTATACCTCTTTCTACGGCTTCATCACTTTGCTGATTGTTGCAAAAACTGCAATTATTGCATATTAAGCGTGTTGCATTAGCATATGGCACTGGTTGACTGGTTGTGTGGCAGTGCTGCAAGTTCAACAGCCTGCTCATAAATTACGTATACGACTGTGTTCAAAATGCCATTTTTACTGCATATCCCCAGGCGCACTTAGAGCGTCATCGCTGCCGCCTTTTGAATCCAGCAGCATGTGAAAAGTGTCACACAGCCAGCTAAAAACTAGCGAACAGATTTTGTTTTAGCCAAACTTACTCTGAATGTGGTAATGACTTTAAACTACCCGGCCACAAACTCACTTCAATTGAACTTTTGAAATAGTATTTCTTTTTGTATTTATTAATTTAATTATAAATTATTTTTTTATTGTACTAATGACAGTAATTATGTTTAGCTTTAGCCTAATTCAATATTGGATTAATATATTTTTATTTTATTAAATATTATCCCTAAATTTATTTTAAACTTTAATTTTGGTTTAAACTATATCCATTTCTTGCTATATGTTATTTCTGACATCAGTTGCTTTTTTAAAATATTTTAGTTAACTTAAATAAAATAATCTGTCTTCAAATCTTTCTATTTCCTTTTTTCTCTCAGTTATAATGGGTTCTTACCTACAATTTAATTGCTTCATCTTATACATATGTATATCAAATTTCATAATGGTAATGATGAAAATCTAAGGCAAAACCCACATCGATTTGACCACTTTTGAACATTGCAATAACTTATTACTCACACTGAAATGGTTTCAATTTGGTTACTATCATCTTCTTTAACAAATGTTATGGTCGTAATTCAATTTATTTTATTTTAAAATATGTTTTAAACCATTATTCTGCTACCATTGAAATAGTTGCAATAAATTCTGACTCAAAGTGTAGTTACTTCATTCAAGATATCAAATATCATTGGCCACTAAGTTTCACAACTTTCACAAACTTGCATATTGTAAATAAACTCAGTTGGAATCGAATTTGCTTAGAATACTTAGTCAATATACCCGTTTAGCCATGTTCGGATACGCGAAGAGCAGAACAGCTCTCGAGTGTTGGACGTGGCACTTTGTGGGGCTTGTCCCATGGTTGTTGGCGAATCTGGTGGCTTTGTGTTCGTCTTTTGTGGCTGCTTGTTGTTTGTTTGCTTGTTTGTTTGTCGGCAGCGACAACGACAGCAACAACAACAGCAACAACACTTGAACGCAGCTGTGCGTTTTAATTGCAGTGAAAACAAAATGCTAAACACTTGTTGGCTGCCCCGTTAAGCCCCGCGGCTACTTTACCCGGCGAGGTGTCAAAGCTGTGACGCCTACTCCCCCTCTTTCCCCTCTCTCTCTCACTCTCTTCTGCTGCTTTGATTGTGCCATATCTGAAGGCAGTTTCAGCTTTGCCACTGCTGCAATTGTGCTCAAGTGTCCGCCGTTTGCTTTGATCGCTGTCAACATTTTACGACTGTTTCAGTTTGTTAGTTTCCTACGGGGGAAAGTCGTGTCTGACTTTCACAGCATCCAAAGATCTATTTCAATTAAATTCGAATACAAGCACAAAAATTCCATTCGACAGACGACATCAATTGTGCGGGAAACAGGAAATCTGAAAGCTCTATTGAATGACAGCCATTTCATTGAATGTAACTTCTTGGTTTTTATTTTATGCCAAAAAAAAAAGTAAAAGTTAACAAGTGAAAATATAGCAGTTACAAGTGCTTTTTGACTGACTGTAAATACAACAAGAATTTTGAAAAATAAATAATATGCAAGTGTGTAAAGACTGGTCCAATTTGATTCTGAAGATCCTTAAAAGTCACTCTATAATTCTGAATTTTGTGACTACATAAATGCATGTGCTCTTTTAAAACTGTATCCTCAATTAAAATTAATCTTTCTTCCCAGTTATATTTTCTGTGAATATTAAATTTATTTTATTTACAAAAAATAACGAAAATGATTTATTCATATCATAGCAATTAAACCCATTTAAATTTGATTAATCTGTTGTCAATATCAATGGTATTGTGGCTTTTAAATGATGCTCAGGTTAGCTTAACAAGAGCTTAAGCAATTTCACTTTCACAACTGTCCAAAACAACAATGGAGATTTTGTGCTCAACTTTGGCTGTAAACGAAAATCGGCAGTAATCGTGTGGCAAGTCTCTAATTAACTTTGATTTGTACACGATGTAGATGCAACAATGGCACAGGCAACAGTTCCGAATGCCACATCAACAACAACGGCAACAAAGAGAGAGAGATACACACATACTCCATACGCCCCGTTGGCCA
>JBAMBJ010004526.1:0-41372 GCA_037043495.1 Drosophila recens
TTTCAGGATCATTGAACTTTTGACACTGCCAATTCTTTATTCAGTACGTCCGAGACGCGCTTGACTTTATTCTCAGTGTTGCTCTCGTCCTCTGCCCCCTTGCCCCTCAGGTGTGATCACCGACCCTGCGGCGCATTTTTGGCGCCAGTTGCTGTCGACAGATTGGCCCAAGGGTCGATCCCTTTAGCAGTCACTGTGGCTGTATCTGTATCTTGACTTCTTTCGGCAGATGTTTCATGAGCTGCTCCTTTTTATTTTCTGGTTTTTCTTTGTTTTTTTTATCTGTTTCCTGAACTCGACTCGCCTAGTTACGCAATGATTTGCTCGGGTCAAGAAGGGGCGTGGGCGAGTTCAGGACTACTCAAAAAAATGAACAAAAAAAAGGTGCGTCTATTTAGTCATAATTGGATGCGTAATTGACCAACTGATGTGTCTGTCTGTCTGTCTGCATTCTGAGCATGACATTGCAGTTAAGGATTAGTCCATTAAATGATCATCAAATTGCTAACAGATCTAAAGGTGTGAAAAATCTGAAATTGACTGCAGATTATAATGTTATTGGGTTATGCTGATCATCTGGCTTGAACTTTTTATGGAATATTTTAACGTATCAGCTGATTAGTGACTTCTATTACTGACTACACTTGGATTCTTCAAAAGATTGACAGACTCACTGAGAAATGAAGAAAACTGGTATGATTTATTGTAGAAGGTCAACAGATCTTCAATGTTACTGAATTGTCAATTGACTGATTAATTCTTATAATATTTTAGTCATTTTAGTAATCGATAGATAAGTCTTGGGTTTAATAATATCTCTCTTTTTCGAGAGATCGGTCTGCATTTTGTCTATAACTTTTGGAATTACTCCCTAAAAGCTTGGCAAACCAAGATTATCTGATTAAGAACTTGTTGAATTGGGATTTAAAATGATATTTTGGCTGGATATCTGATCAGTTGCTGGGACCTCGACTTTAATTTTCGAGATGATCTATACATAAACGAGCCAATTTATTTTAATCACTTTATGAAAACGAATTTTTGGCTCGACAGTTGTCAAGAGCTGCTATTGAATCCACTGATAAGCCAATCATTTTCTTTAATTTATTCTTATAATAACGATTTATCGGCCCAAATGTTTTCAGTACTTACTATTAAAATCTACAACAGATCGACTGGATTTGTGATCGTTACTCAAACATTTTCTATACGATCACCAGATGAAACTTTATTTACTTTCAATTACTCTCAATAAAACGATTGATCAACAGAATGGTTTTTAGGACTTGCGAACTGAAGATCGACTGAATCACTGATCGCAGGCTGAGAATTTGAATATTTTTGTGTATAAGTTCAGTTGATTTGAAAAACTTTTATGGAATTAAGGTCAACTGATCAGTTGGCATGTTTGATCAACTGATCGCTTATAGGAATATTCTTTAGAGGATTCAATAATATGGGCTTGCCTCAAACTGTCTGAAAGATCAGCTGCTTTAACCTTGGTTAGGATCAACTGAAGAATTGGTCAAATGGGCAGCTGCTGTTGCTGTTGTTGTGTCTGTTGCCGTTGCCGTTGGATGCTGCAACAACTAAGGGGCAAGAAAGAGAAGGAAAAGAAGAAGACGAGGCAGAAACAAACCGATCGTCAAGTTAATTATAAAGCGGCAGCAAAGATACAGAGACTGAATATAACAACTCAGCTGGCTGTCCTTGCCACGCGCTAACTTTGGGGCTCCACAAAGTGGCAAAACGACGTGAATTCACGGGGGAATTGCGAGTAGGAAAAGGAAGGGGAGGAAGGAAGGAAGGGAGATGGGAAGAGGCACGAGCCAAGAGAAGAGAGTGAGATGGGACAAAGAGATGGGAAAATGCAGCTTGCATTTGGTAACTGGTGACTGCTAAAACGGTAACAGGTAACACGAATGATCGAATGATGCCTGCAACACAAACACACACACACATGATGTTGCAGTTGCCCAAGATGACGACGACGATGATGATGATGGAGCAGAGAAAAAAGAGCGGTAACAGGGGCAACAACTGAACAAGAACAACTCGAGGGGCACGTGTCCCGTGTCTCGTTTTATTTACGATACGATGCGATGCGATGCGACTCTGACTCTGATGATGTTGTTGCAAGGATGCAAAAAGGACCTGCCTCGACTGCCGATGCCGCTGCAACATCCGCGCACAGGTCTCTTGCCTCGACTGCCTGCCTGCCAAGTGCACCTGTTAGCCCTATTAAATAGGGCCAAAATGACTGGCCAAAACACAACAACACAATAATGCAATGTGTCTTCTGCTCTCACCGCTAGGTTCATTGTCCTGTGTCCTCTGTGTCCACACATTGTGTGGCACAAGTGGCAGCATCTGATCAATGCCCCCGATCCGAGTATCTTTAAGATCAGCAGGCTGTCAATAGCTTCTTTCAACTGCAACTGCAACTGTCCTTATAGTTGTTATTATTGTATGTTATTGTATGGGGAAAACTATGTAACATATTTGTAGACAACACGGAAGGGAAAATCCCAGAGAGTTCTTAACGTCCTGAATGTCTGCAATTTATTACTATTATATAATATTTAATTATTTTTATATATTATTATTTATGTAATTACTATCGTAATGAGTGAAAAATTAGATCTCTTTTTGATGTATTTATGCACAATATTTGTAGTTTGTAGATTTTAGAGTCATTATTATTATTATTTTATTTTTTAGCTCTTTTTGAAAAGACATATTACCTTTTCAGTACCTTCTTGACAAATATCCGTTTGGGAACGTCTTTTATGTTCCTCTTCTTTCAGATAAGTTTTGTTTTTTTTAACATATACATAGTTTCCGTCAAAATATATGTTCAATTGCTATTAAACTGTTCTTAAACTAATATCAAATTTAAAATTAACTGTCAGATAATAACTCACAGTATAAAGTTACTTTTGAGTCTCCCGAAAGATCTTAGATTAAGACATTTTAGAATGCAGACTTTCTATTTAGTAAGAAATAAATTCAGCTCTTGGACGAATCATAGTAAATAAATCAGACAAATGTATAATACATATAATATTTAAAGAATGACAGGCTAGAAAAATATAAGAAAGAATTTCGACGGATAATATCAAATTATGACATCAAGTTAAAAAAAAAGAATCTAGAGAATGGAGAGATTAGATGAATGCGAAATGGGCTTTTATAGTTTTTATATATATGTACATTAGAGTGCATCGATTTTTTTCACCAAAAATGGTAACCCATTTTCGTAATCTGTGGTCAATTCTAAGATGTTTTCACAAAGAAACCATAGTTCTAAAATGAATTCCTGGACCGCGCTTTTTGAGTTGAAAAATTCACTTTTTTGAACAATTATATCTCGGGTGTTTATGGACCGATCCTGACAAATTTGGTGTCAGTACTCTAGTTAGGACCAGGACTTTCAAAATTTCACAGAACCAAAGGACGAAATGTCCTTTAAACATCATTTCATCCTTGGAACGGCGATTTCGCGATTCGTCTCTATCTTAAAAAATTAGTCCGAATTAAAGCTATTTTTTGGCACAAAATAAAATTTTTTTTTTGAACCTGTAATTTTTATTAAAAGAAAATGTAAAACCTATTTTAATACAGTTTTAAAGCAATTTTAATAAAATATGTGTTACATTTTCTGTTAACAAAAAATACAGGTTCAGGGAAAATAAAATTTTTTTTGCCAAAAAATAGCTTTAATTCTGACTAATTTATTGGTATAGAGGCGAACCGCGAAATCGTCGTTCCAAGGATGAAAATTATGTTTAAAGGACATTTCGTCCTTTTTTCTGTTGAATTTTTAAAGTCCTGGTCCTAACAAGAGTATTGACACCAAGTTTGTCAGAATCGGACCATAAACAATCAAGATATAAATTTTCAAAAAAAAATGAATTTTCAACTCAAAAAGCGCGGACCAGGAATTCATTTTAGAACTATGGTTTCTTCGTGAAAACATCTTAGAATTGACCACAGATTACGAAAATGGGTTACCATTTTTTCATTTTTTCGGGCCCATACAATTCGATGCACTCTAATGTACATAGTATATCTTTAATTAAATTGAAATGTTCTTTCTCTAGGTCTCTCTTCTATCTACTGTGTGTCTTTCACAATTCAATAAAAAATGAACAAGAAATTTTAAGACATTTATTGTATTAGGGGAGGTTCTTTTGGATTTTTTTGAAAAAATCGAATTTTTTTTTTTACATAAAATGAAAGTTATATATTATAGAATATATGTGCCAAAGGGTTTTTCAATACGACGCGTATTTCTTGAGATAGGGCGTGTCAAGCGTACCCATGTCACGCGCGCTGCGTACCCGCTGTCACTTTCCAAAAACTTTAAACGCGTTTTTCTCGAAACCATGTTTTCTAATCTAATTTCAAGTACAGGTCTTGTTCTATTGATCCGATTTCCTTCATTCAAAAAATGTTTTAAAGTATATACTTTTTTGTATGGCTTATACCTAAAATTGGCACAAAAAATTGTTTATTTATAATTTTTAAACGAGATCAAAGTAAAATAAAGTGTAAAAATTTCCTTTTTTTTTTTTAAACGACCATGAAATTGGTTTTTTTTCACCAAAATTAATTGAAGTTAGGCATAGGAAATTTTATCTATTTTAATAAGTTATATACATTTTTCATTTCACTTTACTACCAGAGGCCCCACACTTGAAGAAGCAGAGCGATATTTTGAGAGTCGAGGTCGACGAGATCCGCCATTTTGAAGCCGCCATTTTGAATTTCTCAAAAATCACTTTTTTTTTTAATCGTCAATAAACAACGAATCAAAGTTCGAAAGCAGAAGTTCGTATGTATTTTCATTCTCCCACAAACCATTCTCAAATTTTTGCTTGATTTTCGGCCAAATCCAAAAGAACCTCCCCTTAAGTTAATAGAGTTTGTTTTGGCAACATCTGGTCCAATGTTTAAGATTGTCAATTAGACAGAGGAGTTAACAGACCAAGCTATTATCCCTTTTAGCCCTTAGCCGGCTGTTGGCTGTTGGCCATGGCCCAAAGTGTCCCCATTGCAACCGAATGCAATCGAAGACATGTGCATGACTTCTTAATCTAATTTAGCTGCAGTTCGGGGTTCGTTTTAATAGGAAAACTGTATTTGTAAAGAGCGGGAAACGTAAGAAAATTAGGGAAAACCTGCGGGACAGGATAGACTGGATGTATGTGTATGTGTGTGTGTGTGTGTGAAGTGTAGAGAGCAATTAAAGAAAACAAAGTCAAGAACGACAAAAGATGATGATGATAATGATGGTGATGGTGATGATGACGATGATGATGAAGATGATGATGAAGACAAGGAACGGGTAGGAGAGGAACGAAGTCAACCGCAGCGCCGGAAGTGCAGGTTACGTGACAGAGAGGAAGCGAGATAGAGGGAGGGCGAAAAAAAGAGAAATATACAGAGAAAGAGAAGGAGCTTACCAGGGAAAAATACACTTGGAGAAAAGAATTCTGTAAGTACAGGCTACATTTATTAAGAAAGAATATCTTTAATTTATCTAAAAGATATTTTTATATAGTTGTTTTAGCTTAAATAGGTAAAAAATACAATTTTATAGTTTTAAATAATAATATAGTATATACATATATTAATTTGATATAAAAAGGATAAAACTTAATTTACAAATGTAGTTCACTTCGGAAATGAAAAATTTTTCACACTTTATTTATGTAAGTATATAAAGATTTTAGGAAAACACAAACTTGCTCTATTAAATTGAAAAATAAAATAAAAAGTATAATTATTCAAATTTTAAATGTATTTTTGAGAATGTTTGGATTTAAATTAGTTGTATATCTAGTTGTTTTTCTAAGTGTACAGGTAGAGAAATGCAATAGAAGTTGGTACAGACGTAGCACGGTGGTACAGACGGTCTGCAAAGTGGATGGAGGTCGAGTTCAAGTCGATGTTGAGGCATCTTCGTCACGTGGCATCGACTCGACTCGCCTCGCAATCGCCTCGATTCGTTGCAACGTTTCGCGCTTGAGAGGGCACGTGCCCCTTTTCCTCTTCCTTTGCCTTTTCATGCCCCTGATCTTGGAGGGTCGTCGTTGAACCCACATGACATTTTCTTATTTTTTCTTATTTTATAAATACCCTTGCAGAGGGTATTTTAATTTGGTCATGAAGTATGTAACCCATTAAAGGAGGCAGACTCCATATCAATATATATAAAGCTCTTTGTCCTGACTGATTCTTTGACTGATATATCAACGTGTAGGCCAAACGGTTGAAGCTAGAAATCTGAAATTTTCACACAACATAGTTAAGACAATTTTAAAAGTATATTTATATATTTTTGACATTTTCTTTATTTTGATGCAGGTAGCATATATGTAAATACATATGTTGGATCGGAGCACTATATCAAGTATCTGATGTATTCAGTATTGACTAATTTAAAATCAACCTTAATATGAAACATTTTGTGGTTTCCTGAGATATCCCAGCCATTTTAACAGACTGTGTATTTAGTTTTGTCATAAGCATGCTGACTAAATTTGGTTCCAATTTTTCCACTTTATCATATAGCTGTCATAGGAACCATCGATCGAAAATAAATTTTTAGTATGAAAAAGTTTATTGTTCTTTGAGATATGTCAATCAATCTTATAGATTTGACATTTCGTAATGTTTTCTATATGCTAACCAAATTTTCTGCAAATCCGACTATTATATCATATAGCTGTCAGTTAAAAATTTGATACTAGCCTCAGAAAGGGTATCAAAATTTCGACTTCCCAATGTTAATATATTTTTCTTGTTTCTCTTTTTATTTGGTTGTTGTTGTTGTTGTTTGTGTTCTACCCTGAAGCTAAACTCGAGCGTCGTTTTGGTCACAGATGTTGTGGCAAGTTTGTGCCTTAAGTCTTTCGCTCTCGGGGCTGCTGTGGCATGATGGTAGCGTAGGGTGTAGCTTGTAATCTGCTGGCTAACAGAAAAGTCAGGTGTGGTCTCAAAATGAGGGGGAGGAAGAAGAATAAGCAGCTTAGAGACCATTGCAAGTTGCAAGTAGCGACCCTCTCAATTGAGACGACCCTCTGTAGATGATGGCAACCCACATGCAACAACAAACAAGAGCATTTTATCTAGATGACAATTGTTGACTTACCAGAAGTGCAAGAAGCAGAGCAGAAAAAGGAAAGAGGGAGAGGTAAAGAATTGGCCAAGTGGCAAGTTGCAAGTCGCAAGTCGCGAGCCTTGCAGCTGGTCAACAATAAACAACAACAACTGATCAACTGATCAGGGTGTAATTTTGTGGTGCTTCTTCTTCTTCGTCGGCGAGTACTTACTCGCTTCAAGGGGGAACGCTTGAGTGATCCAGTTGATGATTTGGCTTCTAATCTGGTTTGGAACGAGCCAAAAACCGTCAGCTGGAAGAGTTAGACATCAAGCCAAACGTGTCCTGATGTCCTGTGGCCCCGATGTCCTGTTCCATTTAATAAGCCACATTCTCAAGGCACCCGTTACAACCAAGAGAAAAGAAAGAGAGAGAGAGAGAGGGAAAGAGTCAGCAGGCCATGTCAAAGGTCTGATGAGGTCTCAAGTCTTATCAACGGACTAAACAACTGTGTCTTGACTGAGTCCCGTCTTCGCTTCGCTGAGCAATTGGCGGGAAAAATCCACGCAGCACCTTTTAAAGAGCGGGAAAAGAGAGAGAGGAAGGGAAAGAGAGGGAGGGAGCAAAGGAGTGTACTCTTATGAGCAACGTTTCTTATCAGCTGAACACTTGGGAGCCCTCGACACACTCATCACTTGATATTCACTATTCACTCACTCACCACTCACTAACTATTCCATATTCACTACTCAAAAGTCTGTCCATGCGGGTGTGCAAAGCTCCAAATGATAAGTTTGGCCCAAAGCGTTGCGTGGGAAAATCAGACCAGACCCAATTGTGGGAAATTCCATATCTGCATTTGTCTTGAGAGCCAAGACAATTGGGGATATACATAAGTAGCTAAAATGAATAGCAAAAACTGCTCAGCACTTCATCCTCGCTTTAAAAATTCTTTAGCTTAAAAAAAGAAAAAAACCCAAAGAAGTATTGCCAAAATGTTTGAGATATTTTTATATATTTATTGACAGTAGATATTGTGTATTAACAATAAATACATAGTATTTTTTCCAATTCGATTCTATGAAACAGCTAAGGATCTATACTTTATAATACAACTTATCAATTGTATTGTGGCCCTGCGAATCAAATGGATATTAAATATTTAAATAAATATTTAATAAATATTTAATAAATATTACATTACTTATTAATGGTGATATAAAAATGCATCAAAAAATTGACAACTCTATAATTTTTTTTGCCTATCAATCGAGCTCATTAAATCGAGATTCATGAAAAATCAACAACTCGCTGTAGTTTGCTTATTGTAGTTTATTTGAAGATTAAGTTTAGTCTTCCAAATTTTATATGAACGATCGAATAAATGATCAAAAATCAATTTCTGGCAAATATAACTAATTTGAACGAAATTAGTAATATTTGAATGCAGAATGAATTTAGAGAAAAAACCATGATCAAAATGAGATTTCTAAAATCTTAAATAAAAGTAATTAATAAACTTCTTTTAACTTTTAACAAATCGAAATTTTTGGTAATTTTGGAATGATTTTTGACAAAAAAAAAAGAATTGTCTGATATCAAGATAAATGTGCTGTTTTATACTAATGCTGACATAAGGAGTTGATTTAATGTCAAAACTCGAGATTTAAGATTTTGTATTTTTGCGTAAAATTCGAATTCTTTTATTTTAAAGAAATAAATTAAACTTGAATACTGAATGAATGTAAAATGTATTTTTGATATGAATATGGATTCAACTATACCCAGCTATAAATTAAATGACATTCTCATTAAAAATCTGTTCGGTTTGACAAAGTAATAAAGTTTGAAGTTTGTTAAACCAATGACCTATCTAAATTTAATCATTTTAATATTGCATCTCATCCTATAAAGTTTAAAAAAAACTTGGAAGTCACATCTTATATGTTTAAAGGTACTATCATACATCCATAAATATCTTTTAATATTTCCGTTCAATAATATATATACTATAAAGTCATCAATTAGCTGCACAGACACCTTGAATATATTGGTATGTGATTTTGTAATCTGTGCATTACGATTACCTTTTACTTTTTCCTCTGCTTCTTCTTCTTCGTCTTCTTCTCTTTTGCTCAACTTCTCTCTGATTTTGGCTCCAGTTTCATTTCATGGCTTGCACGTGATAATTGCATTTTATGTGATTTTTTGTATTACATTTTGAATTTGTATTTTTTACTGCGCTGCGCTTTTATCTCGTTTTCATTTTCATTATAAATGTAGATGAATGTTTTATACATAAAGTTTATATATATGAAACGCTTTGTAGCGTAAAAAAAGCAAGCAAAAAATTGCAAAGAGGAAGTTGCTTCAATTCAAGGAGTTCCTGGTCGAGTTGTGGGTTTATCGGCTGAACGGAAGATGCCACTTCCCCAATGTTATATGTAGTTGTTAATACTATAGTTGTTGTTGCTGTTGTTGCAACTGCTGCATGCCCCAAAATGCCAGTCGTTGTCTGGCACTTTCCAGCAGAATCCGCATAGATTACTTTGGGCTTTTTGCTGCCGTGCCAAATGCAATTAGATGAGAATAGTCTGGATTTGAATGTCAGATCCATTGGGATTCAACAGACAACTACGTGGAGAGCAGGAAAGGAAGAGGGAAGGAAAAAGAGACAAAGAGATTATTAGACAAAGAGACTGTGTGTAAAAATATCTAAAGCAGACTCTGTTTAGTTTGCATTCCCCATTTGCTTTATAATATCTTTTATACCCTTGCAAAGGGTATTATAATTTTGTCAGTAAATGTGTAGCTCCATATTTATATATTAGAAATTCCTGATCAAAGCGACAAGATTAGCTGATTTGAATACAATTTGATGAAAATCGAACAGCTATCACTAGTATAAAAATCTTTATTGTTTGATATTATTATAAATATTCTGTTTAAATTTGAATCAAAATTATATAATTTGCATATGAAGGATCTGTCGATAATCAGCCTTATTTATAAAAATTGATTAAAAACTTTGATGTTTCTTGGCATATCTCAAATAACCTGACAGATTGTGTTTAGAATTATCTTATATATCCTGAGTAAATTTGCTTTTTTGTTGCTCAATATATTTTTTGAATATTGAAAGACACCTTTTTTTAAGAAGATACTTAATGTTACATTTTATGATTATATTGGGTTTAATTTCCCCATTTAATTTATCTCTTATATCTTTTCAGTAACAAATTACAATTCTTTTTACTATAATGTAATTGTTTATTTTACGTTCTTATTTTGAAATTCTATTTAAATTCTAATAATAATTTTATTTTTTCCCACTGTTTGCAGACGACATTAAATAAATAAATAACACAATTACTTTCGCTAGCGTATTAAATCTTCGTTCTTTCGGAGCTTACATTTTTTTCATGTTGTGTCAAAATTTCTTTCTGTTTTTTTAGTTACTCAGTCAAAGTAGCTTTGACTGCAGATGCTTTTTTTTTTGTTTTTGCTGGCTGCCACACCCAGGCAACCCTGTCTCCCGCACCCTCTCCCCCGCATCCTAGCAACCCTGCCCCTTTTCCCTTGTGTCCACATATATCTGACACCCTAATGCCAAGCATTCAACTTTACCCCTTAACGCAGCGTTAAAAGTCACGATTAAGCGTCAACACTCGCCACCTTATGCCACCTTGCCACACCCCCTGTTAGCCCCCCTCCTCAACTACACCCTCACCCATCTTCCTCCTTCCTTTCACTCCTCTCTCTTCACAGTCGCCTTTTAATGCTGCACATCCCACAAGTTAACATCCCGCCCCAGACGAGTTTCAGTTTCAATTTCAGTTTCTGTTCAACGCTCCCTCATTTGATGTTGTTGTTGTAATCCTTAGGGATGGTTTGGGTTCTGTTCTATTCTGTTTTTTTTGGGCTTGGCTTTTGGCACATAAACTGCGTGAAATTAAGTAATTAAATGTGTGTAAAGTTCAGGTCAAAATCATCATCATAATCATCAACATCAACATCATCCACATCCCTTTGCTCCCTCTCATGTGGCGAAAGCCCATCAAATTGATGAATGCTCATAGATTTATCATCAAAATAAACGAAAGTCGCACATTTTCTCTAAATAAGTGCAATTATTCAAACATTATCTATGCATTATTTATGTACATATTAGCCAAACTAGCCGAAGATAGAGATAGTGTAAATATAGTGAGAGTTCTCGAATGATAAAAAAAGTAACAATTGATATTTAGAATAAAATAATAGTTTGATATAGAAATATTTTTAAAAATATTGAAACACTAAAGAAATATTAAAAGATTACCTCAACGATCTGTGATAACTCCTCCAATATATTATATATTGTATATAAATTTGTGTATACAACTTTTCTATTTTGTACCTAATTCAACCTCGTTTGGAGAGATCTTTGTCAGTTAGTTAATTTAATTAGACATTAGGCTTAATCTGAATTCGTTCGAATCTGTAGGCATTTGTTTTTATTTTTGTGCGATTGAAAAACTAATTTTCAAAAATCTATATGGAAAATTAAACGGTAAATGATATTTCTTTTATAGAAATAGGAAAATCCACTTCCAGGAACCGAAAATATAGTAATTACAAATTAAGCAAAGATAAAACCTCAATTAACCTCATTAACTTAAGGTATTCGATTTGTTGTTGGTAATTATAAAAGATTGATGTAAATTTATTTTCCGGTAAAGCACAAACTTCAACTAATTGAAATAATATTAATAATTAGAGGTAAAAAATATGTTCCAATGATTTTAGAATCTTATTCAAGGAACTTTGAGCAAGAATGCAATGTAGAATTTTCCTTCCTTTGAAATTTTTTCATGAAAAGTTATAAAATATTTGATTAACATGTTGTTGAAAATTTGCTTCTAGATGTGGATAGGATGTTGAAATTTTGCAAACACAATGATGTATAGAGGTTTGACGAATTTGACTTTACAAAATAAACTGTAACTTTTTTAGTTTAATTAATAATTAAAATAAATTGAATTAAAATCTAAGTATTACAGTTGCAATTTTTATTATGACTTAGAAGAAATATTAAATTTGTATTCCCTATAAAAAAAACAAGCTGAAAGGCAACGAGGTCAGTTTTTTTTAATAGTCTAGCTAATGTTTCTCTTAGAGTTATTTCTAAATTTGACATTGATTTCTATGCATTTTTAGCTAGATTTGTAATCAAAGAGTCTAAGAGATTTTAGAATAAACTCTTTAAAAAGTTGAAGAATACGATTGATTCTCTACCCTGTCTGAGAGTTTGATGGATGGATACCATGTTGAATTCATTAAGTTGCAGATTAAAAATGAAATGAATTCATTTCTAGTTTGGCGCCAAAATCAAATCAAAGCATATAATTAGTGTAGCAAAAAAAAAAAAAAAAACACAGAGTGTAGAGGAAAGGCGAGTTAGAGTAGGGATAGGATAGGGAGATAAAAGTGGGACTGGGGAACTAACATACAGCTGTGACTGTTGCTGATTGCCGCGAAATATGTCTTACTTTTAGTGGGACAGTCGGACAGTCAAACGAGTTCCAAACTCGAGAGAGCTTTGTTCTTATCCCAATCCCAGTTCGAGTTTGTTCTCTAGTATAGAGTGTCCAGTGTCCAGTGTCCTGTGTCCAGTGTCCTCTCCAGCGTGCTGTCCGACATGACATAAGAAAACAAAAGGCGATGGAGAGAAGTGAATTGAATTGAATAGAAAAGAACAGAAAAGGTTTTTTGACCAACGGACAGTTCCCATCGCGGGGCAAAGCGCGGCACAACAAACACACACCACACACACATACACACAACAAAATAAATAAATAAAAATAGTTTGAGAAGGCGCCAAATGCAAATGAGACTAAGGACACAGAAGTTAGCTCTATCTTGAACTCTCTCTCTCTCCCTCTCTCTTCCTGTCACTCACCCTATCTCCCTCTCTCTCCATCCTACTAAGTAGCCTCGCGAGGGTCGCTTGACCACTGTCCAGTTTGCTGAACTTCTTTCGAAGGGGGTTGCTACTTAATGCAATTTTCTTATATCCTTTTTTCCCTTTCCATCATTTTAATTTTTATATTTTGTTTTTGCTCCCATTGTAATGAGTTGCGCTTGTTTCACCCTTTTGGCCTCTTTTTAGTTTTAGGGACTGTCCCAGTTGCATTTCAGCTTGCTGGTCAGTTAATTTACGCAGCCCTTGCCCCTTCGTCCTTTGGTCCTGGCCCGGAACTGATCCGGTCGACCTCATTTGAATATTAGTTGGGTTGGTCAAATTGTGCTCCTTGATTTGCTGCTGTGAAATTGCCCCAGAGAGAGAGACTCGTCCTGTCTTGTACTTGGACTTGGACTTGCATTTCTCACATCCTTTGGCATTACACGCTTGACCGAGACCAACGTCTTGCCCCCTGCCCCCTGTCCTGATCCTTGTGCCTCCTGCAGGACCTGAACTCATATTTCATGCAGTGATGCGAGTTCAGTCCAGTTGTGAGACCTTTAGCTCTTCGAAGGGACATGCGTATTACAATTTGATCCTAGCTCGATTCCTGCAGTTGATTCAAATTTGTTTTATGACTGCGTAATTTCTCGCTCCTAAGTGTGCGTGTGTGTGTGCGTGTGTGTGTGTGCGTGGCCGTTAAAATTATAATTTATGGATTGATCCGGTCAGTCTCTATAATATATGTAATGCAGCAACCTTTCTTCGGGTTAATGAGAGTTTGAACCTTTGCCCACGTTCGTTTTATCTTTGGTTTATCGCCTTAATTCCACTTCATTAGCCAAAAGGCGACAGATATGAGAATATTTCAAATTTATTAAATTGTATACATATATAGTGCACTTTAAGATCGTAACGATTATAGTTTGTAAAAATAGAAACTATACGATTTTTGGTGGATTGTTAACAAAAATTTAAAAAATAATCTTATTTTGTAATCTTATTAAATGATAAACTTTTTATTTTAAAATCATAACATAGCTCAAACTTTTCAACTATATAAAATTAAAATTTTTATAATTCTGATTTTTAAGTTATTGTAAATCGTATCTTGTAATAACCAAAAGCGAAAAATTCTATATAAATAAATGATGATTGTTAAGCAAAAATTACAATTAAATTACATAACATTATTTTATTTATATTGAAACAATATAATAACAGTTTAAAATAATAAGTAAATTAGAGTTGTATTTCCATTCATCCAGATTAATTGTTTGAAAGTTCGTTTTTTTTTATACTCAACTATTATTTGAGATTGCTTGTAAATTTATTACTATATATTATTATTATGTATCTAAAGTTTAGATTCTAAACTATCTACATTGAAGCTTTATTTGAAATACTTCTAATACCTATGTAGGTGAGTTTCCTCTGGTGAGAGATTTTAAAGACATATATTTTATTATCAAATATTTATCTTAAGTTATCTAAAGCTATATTCAAAATACTTTGTTCGATGAAATAACATTACTAATATTATATTAATTATAGTTACAGAAAATTTTTAAATTTTCATCTACATAATTGAAGTTTGCATATTTTCTCTTTCTTTCTCTCTCTCGCTCTCTTTCTTTCTCACATTCAATTCTGCCTCCTGTTTTTTTTGGGAATTCAAAGAACCAGAGTAAGGGGCAAATCTAAGGCTAAACTCGATTGAAATGAGGTCAGTGACTGGACGAAATACAGAGACTCTATCTGCCTGTCTGTCTCTCTGTCTGTGTGTCTCTCTGCCTCTCTCAGGATATTGGGAAAGGACAAGGGGCAATTCCCCAGGGGCATTGTCCAAGGAAGTAACGGTTTTTCATAGTCCGAAAACGGGACGTGTCCAATAAAAAATGGAATGAAAATTAGATCAAGGCATAGGACAGGTTTGCCTGAGATTAAAAACAAGCAAATATTTAACGGACAGTCCAAAACATAGGAAGAGGGAGAACGAATGAGACAGATAGAGAAAATTGAAGAGAGAACTGAGGAATCAAAATAAAATAAGCGATTAAGAATGCAGGTCTTTATTTATAAGATTTCCTATAAGTTAATGTCTCTTAAATTAAACTTATTTTTAAAACAGTATAAAAATATTAATATCCTTAGTTAAAGTCAAAATAGATAAAATTAGTATAGCTATCCATTTGTTTTTCTTTAATACTAACTAAGCAGTGTTTCAAATAAGTGAATGTACGCCATTTTCTGTGCCCAGTTTTCTAATTGGTCCAGATGACTTTGTGATCTCATTATTATAAGGCAATCATATAAAATCAAGAGAAAATCTGACATTTTTTAACCCAAAAAGCCATGTTTAATTGTCATGATTTGCAACCCTCCGTAAAGTTGAGGTCACAAAGGGATGCAACCCCAAAAACAGGCCGACAAGGACATTTTTAATGAAAAATTGTGAGGTTCAAGATTCAGAGATCAAGATCAGAGATCTAAGAGCAACAACATACTCGGTATTCAATTAATTTTTTCATTTTTGAGCTAAAAACTTCATCATTTCCGCACTGGACATTGGTCAGCTTGAGGATCATTTTATTTTGGTGTGACGAAAACGAGGGCTGAGAAATTTGTGAAGAAGGGTCAACAGGGGAAAGGGGAACTTACTTAAGCAACCCCTGGAAGTGAGAAGTGAGAAAGGTTGCCTAAGTCGATAAACTGGTTTCTGGCTTCTTTTTGTTGTTGATTTATGGGTTCACAACCCTTTTGGCCCCTTTCTTGTTGGGCTGAGGCCTGCGGCGAAAGTAGAGCGCATACAGCATCCGAATCAAGATCAAGATGAAGATGATGATCATAAAGATGATGAAGATTTATTGCCCACAAGATCTGCGTGTTAAAATACCTTGTTTGGGGTGGTGGTTTATAGGGATTGTCCGTGCGATTAATTGGTTTACTTTTCATTCAGGTCAGTCTTCTGTTTTTCAGCTTCATATTCAGCTTCAGTTTCAGCTGCTGCCTAATTAGTCCGAGGTTCTTTCAGCACCCTGTAATAAAAAACTGTTTTGAAAACGCCTCAGAAGAAACTCATTTGGAAACTGTGAAGCAAAACCATTTAATACCAAAAAAGATAAAACAAAAAAAAGTACCGCCTAGTCAGCTCCCAAAAAATAAAGTATAAACAAGTTTTGTGTCTTTGGGCTTTTAGCACAATTTCAGCATCATTTTTGTCATCATTTGTGGAGTCTTTTTTTGAAGACTTTCTGGTTCTTTCTCAGCACCTTTTGACCCGTGTCGTTGGGTTTCTTAACTGCGCCCCAGACTAACAAATGAAGCGACAAAACTTCACAAAACTCCACATGTTTTATAGCCATAAAATCTACACACACTTTGCACTCTTTACACACACCCAAATACACACACACACATTTTAGATGAAAGCTAGCCGAGTTGTCCCGCAACTGGGAAACTGACCAACTGTTTACAACTGTTTTCGACTACACTCAGAGAAAACAAATGCTAACATTTTTCTTGAAATTACTTGTCTTAATATTGAAATATTTGAACTTATTGCATTTATAATTTATATATTTATTGTCATATAATATTGAGAGCGTCTTTAATTTAAACTTATTATTAGACGATTTGAATTTAAAAACTTTAACTTTCCCAAAGTTATACATAATCATTTCCATAATGTTATGCTTTGTTTTTATTAAACTCAATTATTAACTGAATAAAATTAAAAGTTTAGACAATACACTTTTTGTTGCTTTAACTCAAGTTTAATTTAAAAATTGTAATTTACTGTAATAATATAAATTCCCATATTACTACAAACTGAAAGTTTAGCTGGTGAAATATTGAAATCATCCATTTTTTTTAGAACATTACTTAAAATATATAATTTAAATAATAATAACTCGTATTTAAATAATAATGTTATCAATACGATCACTATATAAAGACTATTTGTACAAATATTCCCTAAACAATTTCCTTAGACTTTTTCGCACAGTGTACCAATGGCCAACTACCAATTGTCAACTACTCAACAGGGCGGTCGGTTGGTCGGTCAACAGTTTCCGTTAGCCCTCTTCAACTTGTCCAGCTTGTATCTTGTATCTTGTAGCTCTAATATCTGGTATCTGGTAGCTCGTCTCGTTAGTCATAACTCAAACAACAAACATATACAACAGCAGACCAACAATTTGTGTTATTTCTCTTTTTTTGACAAAATCACAATGAAACTGAGTTATGTCTTACATGTCTGTCCCTTTGTCTTTCTGTGTTTTCCATTTGTAAGGCACTTGAACTTGCGCCAATGCTGGGAACTCGACAGATGAAAACTTCAGAAATCTTCAGCCCAGTTAAATGCCATCGAAATTGAAGGTCAAAGTTGATATTTAGCTAAATTTTGTGGGAGGCGACGATCTGTTTCATTTATGTACATATCTATATGTGTATAAATTGAGATCAATACAAATTTTTGTTTATGGAAAGTAGTAATCTATAAAAAGAATGAAATATTATGTATGATATACAGGGTGACCAGAAATAACGGAGACAAACATTTTTAATTATAATTTTACTAAACGAGAGAAATTTAGCAAAGCAACAATTAGTAACGATAAAGTGGATCACTAGTAGTAAGATTCCCAGCCGGTTTCGAAATGGTCTAATCCAGTTGCCATGCACAGGCCCAAACGTGATCTAAAATTGTTGGCCATGGGCCGCAGGTCCTCGGGAGACAGTCGGTTCCATTCCAAGAGCAGCGATTGCTTCAGCGCCTCCAAACTTTTGTGAGGCTTAGCACAGGTCCTGGCCTCTCCAATGTCGACCACACGCTGTAGTTCATCGGGTTGAGATCCGGCGAGTAGGGTGGCCATTCAGCAGACGAGGTGAAGTCCGGAAAATGGGTTTTGCACCAGTCTTGCGTCATTTTCGCCTTGTGAGCCGGCCGGAGTCCTGGTGAAAAGTCCAGTCCGCATCGCCGAAGTGCAGCTGGGCCCAAGGAATTTCCACGGCGTCGAAAATGTCGCGGCGGTACACTTCTTGGTTTCTTTTAACCCCTTGATCCACGAAAACCAGGGGTTTCTTGCCGCTGGCGTAAATGCCGCCCTAGACCATAACGGACTTCGGATTTTGGCGATGTTTGACAATGGCCGACGTACTCGGAACCTCTACGGACCAGATCCAGTCGTTTTGGTGGTTGTGGGCCTGCTCGACGGTGAACAGCTTCTCATCTGTGAAAAGGATGCGCTCCTATCGCCGACCTGCGGCCCATGGCCAACAATTTTAGATCACGTTTGGGCCTGTGCATGGCAACTGGATTAGACCATTTCGAAACCGGCTGGGAATCTTACTACTAGTGATCCACTTTATCGTTACTAATTGTTGCTTTGCTAAATTTCTCTCGTTTAGTAAAATTATAATTAAAAATGTTTGTCTCCGTTATTTCTGGTCACCCTGTATTTAATTTTTTTTTTATTTATAGGAAGTAGTAATCTATAAGAAGATAAAACTATAATATTCAAAAAATTGAGTGATTGAAACATATTTTAGATAGATATATATATACGTTCAATGAAAGAAAGAATCAAAGGATAGATATAGATAAATTAATATAATCAATTATTTAGTATGTGATCCTAGTTTTTTTGCTTTAAGATTAGCACATATTTTTTATTTACAGCTTTAGAAACTTATAGATAAAGAAATATATGATAGATAGATCAGTATGAATCTAATTCAATCTATACTAAAATGCCTACAAATATATTTTTAATTTAAATAAAAATTTAAATTCTCATAGATGAATCAAATCTTAAATATATTAAAATATTGAATAAAAGTATCTTATTTTATTTCTCTCTGCTCTGAAAATATTTCAAAGTGTCAAGGGTAAATTCATATTGTCAAAATATTGTTAAAACAAAACAAAGTTTAACTAGGAATACTTAAAATGATCCAATTTATAGCTAGTGCAGGTCTTAAATTTTGCAGTTTGTAGATTTAATAGATCAGTTGTTAAGCTAAGATTAAAAGACATCATTCTAAAGTAATCATTCTGTACTTCACAAGTTTTTGAATTCCCACTAGATTCAGCGTGTTCTGTTTAATGATTAATCCGATCTGAACTGTTTAGCAGTGATCATCGTAATCACAGTGATCACACTCGTAATTCAGCAACAATGCAATCTTTTTTTTTGCTACACAATTTATTGTTGTGGCTCTTGTTGTTGTTGTTGTTTGTAGTTTTAGCAAAGTACGAAAAAACAAAAAAATGAAAATGAAATCATAATAAAAATCTCGCATAAATGCAACAAATTTGTGGCGCATGCGCAACCAAACGAAGCTGCCTCAGTTTGTCTCCCCTCCCTCCCTTTCCTTCTCTCACTCCCCTTCAGCAACAGCTGCTGCTGCCGTGTAATTAATAAAAACAACAGGCAGTTACTCTGCCCCGCCCCCAGACGCCCGCCCTCCCGCCTCCCATTTTTGCAGCCACATTGTTGCCGCCTCTTCACAGCCGCCGCGTTGGGCGATGAGCTAACCATTTTCATTTTCATTTTCAGTTTTTTTTTTGTTTTAACTGCCGTTTGGCGGCACGCGCTGCGCTGCGATGCAATTTTTGTATCTGCAAGATACAAACGTTAGCGCAGCGCAGCTTTTGGCACTTGATGTACCCTCTAATTGCCCAAATTCCCTTAAAGTGTTGCTTAAAGAAGAGTATATTTATTTAAGTGTTCCCAGACTTTGAAACTTTTTATTTATTTTGATATTTTCAAACTGAACTTACATAAAATTAGCCTTAAGTAAATTAATTTGATCATCGTTTTTCCTTCTTTTATTAAACATTTTAAATTATTGGTTACAAATATATTGAATGATTTTTGTGGGTTGTAGTTTTTAATTCTTTTCAATTCTATCTATGTATATACATATGTACATGTATAACTATAGATACAGATACTCCGCAAAAGATACTTGCAATATACAATTCTTGCATAAAAACAGCTTAACTGTAAGTAGTATTAGTTTTTATCCATCTATCTTTTTACTTACCATATAAATACTTATATTTAAATATTAAATATTCTTTATCAGATACTTATTTCAAATAATGAGTAATAGATAAAAAATCCTACGATTAAGATACTTAGAAATTTCCCTTCAGATATTTCTTGAAAAATACTGTACTCCCTAAATTCTTCTGTTTAGATACTTTAATTATTCTAGAAAATTTTATGTACATAAACTTTTCTTAAAATACTTTCCTAAACACTTTAATCTAGAAAGAAGATCATACTTTTCTATAGATGAAACTTCTCTTTAGGTCAATTTTTTTTCTTCTTAGAATAAGAAAATCTAATCTGAACCACAAACAAACAGCAAATTTTTCTCAGTCTAGTTTTAATTCCAGCTGTCTACAGGGTGTCTGTTAGTTGGTCATTCATTAAATGGTTGTTTATATTTTATGATTTACGCTCGTTTCGTTTTATATAATCCACAATCACTGCACATGGGCGCACTTGGCACACAGCAAAAACAAAAACAACAAAAAAACCACCTCAAACTCAATACGAGTAGGAAAAAAAAAGAAGTGCAACAAAAATAATAAAACAACAAAACAATTTCATAATTGAAAAATGGCGCAACTATTTCGGTTGCTGGTTGCTCTTTTGGGGCCCAGCCAGCAACTCAGCTCCGTCATTTATCCATACATCAATCCATCCATCCATCCATCTCCCCCTTCTGTTGTCCATCTCTGTGTTGTCCGTGTTGCATGTTTGATTTTGGTTAATGCAATGCTGCATCTTGTTGTTGTTGCTGTTGTTGCTAGTGTAATTAAACAAAAATGCAACCCAAGAGGAAGTATACGAAACTGGGCAAATTTACAGACTGCCTCCTCCACCTTATAAAGTCTAATGTTTGAAAGTCTACCGGTCCAAAGAGTCTGCCTGCCACATGCCATAAGCTGCATGCCACAAACATATGCGAATTGACCAATGATCAGCTCAATAATCTCTCCCACTCTCTTCTTCCTATTTCAGTCATCGTATTAAAAAACTGAATATCTTTTAAATAATATAAATATTAGTCATTGATCATATGAAGATGGAGAGATCATCCATAAAGTTACGCAAACAATTAGTCTTGTAAGATCACTTTATACTTTAAAAGCAAATATTTTCAACAGAGATTCAGTAAGAGACCACGATTAAAAGATTATTTTCTCCTGATCACTATTTCACAAGCTAACTAATTTTGATTTCTCATCTAATAGGCAATGAAATGATCATATTGAGCTGTTGAGATCGACAATTTATTCACAAAGTTGTGAAAGGATTTTGTCTGGTAAGATCAGTTTATACTTTAGAATTTATTCTTTTAGACAGAGATTAGGGATTTGAGGTACACCAACTAGTAAGATGAATTTATTGAGATGATCATATTGAGGTGTTGAGATCGACAAAACATTCATTCTAGAAAGTAGGCTATTTCATAAACTAACTCATTTAAAAACTCAAAGATCACTATTTTTTAGCAAGCAGCTTGATCAGCAGATATTTAAGGATATAGTAAGATCAACAAGATCACTTTCTATATATCACTTTTTTGTAGATCACTATTTCATGAGCTTATTTAAATTGAATCTAATTCTTGCTCATAAAACATTGGTGATCTTCTTAAAGATCCCTTTACACTTCTTAAGTTAGCACGATTGACCTTGAAGATTTGATAATGTGATCGTTTTTAATGTCTCTGAGAATTTCCTCTTTTGTCCACAAACTCGCTGCTATTGCAGTTTCAAAATGCAGTTGTTGCTTTAGTGAAGGAACCTTAGATTCAGATTACTACACACTCCTTCTTCAGAGTCGTCAGAAGAAGTTGGGCAATCGGTAAGACAATATTTAACTCATGTCAGGAAGCTGCAAATTTGCTTAGCCCAACAATTTGGGAACTGGCGCACGACTTATGGAAATTTAAGTATACCACAAAAGTGACTTTTTAAAGTGTATATTGTGTTGGGCACATGTCAGGTCTTTTTTCTATTTATTTCAAAAAAAAATAATAAATTTAACATTTTTAATATGCAATAAGAAATAACAAAATATTTTCGGGTTTTAAACAACTTTCAAATTCATTATCATTATCTTACTGTCTAGCTAAACTCTAAACTATGTAATAAATAAAATGAATGTCTTACCGATTGGAAGTGTCGGAACTGATTACAGGGTATTTACTAGCCGAATAGTTAAACTCAAATTCAATGTTTAAATTTATCATCAGTTCTTGATTCAACTAAAGTTTTGCTCATCGCAACAGACTTAAATTTTACAGGGCATGTTTTAGTCGACCACATTATTGTTCATGGTATTATCAGCTTTCAATTGTGCGAAATTTTTGCTGAGTTTTTCTGGATTCGGTTTTCGGTAATCGGATGAAAGGCGACAAAGTCTGATGGGAAGTGCACACGAGGCGACTTTTACAGTTAGTTATCACGATTGCCATCTCTCTCACTCCCTCTGTCTCTGTCTCTTTCTTTATGGGCTAATAGATATGTATGAATATGATTAAATGTTGTTGTGGGTGAGGATTTCCTGCGAGTCCAAATTGAAAATCGCCTGGCGTACAACAACAAAAACAACAACTCTAAAGAGTTCGTTCGAGTCTCTCGAATATTTTTTAACGTTTGTTAGTTTGATGTTGTTGTTTTGTAAGTGTGTGTGTGTGAATGTGTGTGTGTGTGTTGACTGTCGACTGTCACGTTCCCTACATAAATATCCATAAAAAGTAATGCTCACATCCGTCCGGATGAAACGCGTTCGTGTTGGGATGTTCACTAAAGATTAACAACAACAACAATAACAACAGCAACTGAATAGAATGAGATGGAGATAGAGAGAGATTACAGAGCGAGTGAGATGGCAAAAGATTGAAAGATTCTTCAACACTTTCGTTCAGTTAACTCTCAATCTCAATTCTCAGCTCGACTCTCAAAGGCATTGCGCAGTGTCATAAATACAAGTAATAAATGATAAGATAACCAGATACCATAAAAAGAAACGAAACAAAAAACAAAAAAAGCAAGTAAGAATTTCTAGTTATTCCTCAACTTGACGAAGGTTAAATACGCTTACAGATTGTAGCGAAGATACATTTTGATTGTAAGATCACTATTTATAAATATTTCTGAATTTTTTTCACTAAGTTTTCTTATTTTATAAATGAAAAATTATTTGATTTTAAAAAAAGGAATTCTTTTATTTTTTCTGAAATTGAAATTTGGTTAAGGAACAATTATTTATTAATGATTTGAGCTTGAATTTGTTGACTTCTGACTAGAGATGGGCACGGGCCTCTTTATTAAGGCCCGGCCCGGGCCCGAAATAAATCTTTCTGGCCCGGTCCAGGCCCGGCCCGGTCAAATTTTCAAGAGGCCCGGCCCGGCCCGAGCCCGGTCAAATTTCAAGAGGCCCGGCCCGACCCGAGCCCGGCCCGATACAACTATATAAACTTTTTTTTAAATTAATTTTTTTTATTCATAATTTTTTAATGTCAAAAAATATGTTTTTTTATTTTTTAATTAATCTCAAATCTAACAATTAATTTTAATAATTCAAAAAAATTAATATTTACACAATTTTATGTAAAATATTAATTTGTTTGAAATTTAAGTGAAATTCAAGCGAAAGCGATTTTTGTGGCACACCCGAATATTTTTATTAATCGATATGAAAAATTGACTTTTCGGGCCTACCGGGCTTCGGGCTTTTTGCTTAGGCCCGGGCCCGCACGAAAAAAGCCCGTTTTCGATTTTCATGCACGAAGCCCGGTGATTTTTTGAAGAGGCCCGCGGGACACGAAGCCCGGCCCGGCCCGTGCCCATCTCTACTTCTGACTAACATATTTTTAAAACCAAAACAGATCGACCCATCTATACAAAAGAATGTATTTTTTTTTATTAAGTTCAATATCTGAGACACAACTTTTGTTTTAAATTCGTGAGATTTGATTGAGATGAATACAGAGTCTCATTACTCACACGAAATTTCAATCACAAAATACAATTTTTTTATAAAATAATCAAACATATTAGAATAATTTGGTAGCTTAACAAATTTAAAGACAAATTCAAAATGCCGAACAGTAAGAGTATAAACTAAATAACAATTTGGTTTTGCCGTATTCACACGATCTGAGCAAAATCAAATAAAGACACAGATAGAGACAAAGTAATATAATCATACATATTTACCTGGGATGCCAATGTCGATGCCGATGCCGATGCATGGTTAGATACATAGATAATAATACTGAGAGGCAACAACAGAGTCAGAAAGATAGTATATTTTTTAGCTCAATTTTTTCGAGTCAAGTCAAATAAATTCGATTGACTGACTGCGACTGGCTGTGTCTGATAGATAACACAACATGCAGGTGTCCATGGACATAGAGAGTACGATCCCAGTAATTTCAGATCAGAGTTTAGACCTCAGTTGATTCAATATTTGGCCAGCTTATCGAGCACCCACACAGAGCCCAGAACAGAACAGAAATTAGAGCCCAGAACGGAACGAACTCTGTCTGTCAATAAACCACAACTCGATTCATATCACAACATAGATCAACAAATTCTGTGTATGTTTTTTCTGTGGGAAGTGTTAAGATTGTTAAGCCTTTGCTATGGATGCAATGTGCAGATGGGCAGATGTGTGGAAAATACTTAGTTGTATATAGTTGGACAGATGAATTGAATTGATTTATCTAATGTTTTCGTATATATAGTACTTGCTAAGTCCAAAGTAGCACAACGATCGCTGGGGCTATGCATTTTCTACGAGGGTATATCAGAAAGAAGATAACTTTTTGATTTATAACTATCACAGATTCCTCTTTGAGTTTGCAAAATTGTTATCCTATTTAAGAGTTTGATAAACAAACTGATCGTTTTATAAACTTATTTGTTATCTCTACGATCTGGATATAATTGACTTAGTATTTATTTTTCTCTTAAAGAAAAAATATAAAGAAAAAAAAAGTTGACAAAAGAAAAAACAAAAAAAATAAAAAAATAATTGCAATAAAATTAAATTATTTAAATTAATATAAAAATGATATATCAAATCAAAGCTGAAGTAAATAAACAAAAATGTATAAAGCTCGAAAAATACAAAAGCCATTACCCCAAATGAGATATTATGGTAAATATGTTGTAGGCAATATTTCCTTTAAGCTCAGAGATCTATGAAGATCTATGAGATCTATCATTTTTATTAAAGTTTAGTTAAGTTTCAGCTTCAGCTAACTAACTTGAACATATGTTAGAGTAAAATGTTTGTAATATCGAATTCAAAAGTTTCTCTAAGATAAATTTGCAGGGCCCTAAAAGATTTAAAAAAAGTCTTACAGTCCACTATGGTTCAGATTTAGTTTTTTTTGGCATAAAGTCGATTTTTCGATGTTAATATATCGTTGTTTTCTTATTTTAATCTTAAAGTAAATTCATCATACATTATACAAATTTTATTTAAAAGCTTTAAAAGCGTCACCAAAGCTTTTTGAGAGCTTTTAAAAGTGAGCTAGCGATCAGCTGATTTCCGAATAGAATTTTGCGCCAAAATATTTAGTTGCTTTGCGTTAGGCCACACTCGTTAAATTGGTCCATAAAATTCAACTAAATTATGGAAAGTAATCTTCAAGGTATGCACTATTTAATGTATATTGTTATTTTATGTGCCGTCCTAGGGATTTAGTGTTGTGTAATGTCCAATTTATGTGTATTTTTTTAGAAAACTAACATGCGCTCTCCGTGTTTGTGGAATATAACTAATATGAGTGTTGTCTTTAGCCACAAACCAAAAACTCATCCCCGTTCGTCCCCCTTTCTCTAATTTTTTTTGCTAGAAAATCTGACGTTTTTTCGTAGTCAGTTAGGGAGGGGGGTTAAAACATGGTCAAATTAAAAAACTAAAAAAATTGTAAATTCTACTTTTGCCAGATTAGCAAACATGCGAAGAATGAAATATTTTCCTCTATATTTAAGTTTATAAACAATTTTTTACTTTTTCAATGAGTAGGAAAAAAGAAGGGGGTGAAGACAAGGTCCAACTAAAAAACAAAAAAATTATAAATTCAACATCAGCCTAACTAAGAATTATGCCAAATTTCAAGTCCCCATCTTTTCATTACGATGTTTATAAAAATATTTTACATATATTTCTCATAGTCGGATGGGGAGGCGAGAGATGAAAGCGTGGTCCAAATCAAAAAAAAAAATTCTAAATTCTAAATTAGTCTAACTGAGGTTCATGCAAAGTTTCAAGTCTCTAGCTTTACAATTAGACTTTATGCCAAAAAAAACTAAATCTGGACCATAGTGCAGTCTCTGAAAGGTCGACAAATTTAATGATGCTTCCATATCTTCTGTCTATATATTTGCTGTTCAATTATTCTAGATATTTTTTCATAGTTTATATAGCTTAGAAGGTTATCTAGAGGTGGAGCTAACGTCATTGACTATATGTTTATATTAAATCTTGTTCGCTAACTAAACTAATTAGTTGTGTCGAAGGTTCTTACATTTAAGTTAAGTTCTCGATTCTTTTGGTACCATGGACGCGTTTCGCATTCATGATCGCCACATGCAATGCCAAATTGAAGTCAAGTTAAGTCAAACTGTGTACATCCGCCCACCCAAGACTACGAAGACCCGAGAACCGAAAACCGAGAACCGAGAGTCGAGACGATTGTGGGTCTCCAGCTGCCCGAAGTGGATTCAGCGATGCCTTGAGAAATCAGCGAAGCAATCGATCGAATGGCGTTACTTTAGTCTTTACTCAAGTCAAGGTTTCTCGACTTTGTACATCCTCCTAAATTAGCAATTACTTGGTTTATTATTCTATTCCATTATTGGATTCTTGGGCTTTATTTTAATTCATTATTTTAATTAAAAGTCTAAGGCGCATAAATCAATGTTGAAGTTATTAGAGCGCTGAGAGTGTTCGATGTAAAACGAAGTCATTGCTAAAACTCTAAAAGACAATTCAATTAAACAATCATTATCAAATAATTATAGTCATGACAGTAAGGCGAAACTATAAAGAACTGTCTAAAAACTCAATTTAAAATTTTAAAAATATTTAAAGTTGGCTTATTGATCGATTTTTTTCAATTTCTCGTTTATCTTTCTAAACCAGAAAATTTATCAAAAAATATTAATATATAATTTTAAATATGATAGTAAGGTATAGCTATAAGGAATGCCAATCTATAGACAACACTTTTCATTTTCTTCTCATCTATTTCTTCTTTAAGTTTACTGATAGAAATATTTCATTTGTTTAAACCCGGAAATTTAATAAAAAATTATTACTAAATAATTATAAACATGACAGTCAAGCAAAACTTTAAGGAACTTCAAACTGTAGACTGAGCCCGGCAGCTTTTTCTTGAGTTTTTTCAGAAAGAGCTTGTTAATGGAACTGATTTATTTCAACATTCGATGATCTATTATGTTGGGTGTTGGGGCGGTGTATTCACTGTACTTGTAAGTCCGTTGGCATTAGGCACATCGTACTATATGTACATATGTCCATTGTTGGGGCCAACAAACCCATTTAACCTACAAGTGGCCAATGTCTTGAGCTGCGTCCGTTTAATTATGGAAAATGATCGCGGCAAAGAGCATTTCCTGTCGTATTGTCAATGCCTTTGTATCTCTCTCTCTCTGTCACTCTCTCTGTATTGCCATCTCTTTCTCTTCACTCAGTGTTTTTTCGACTTTGCGCACACAAAGTCCATTTTAAGAGGTAGCCAGTTTAAGTCGTTCCTCTCCTTCCATATGGCACACCGTATGCTTATCTTTTGTCTTTCTTCATTTGGCCCGTCTTCTGTCTTCTGTCTTCGGGCTCTCGTCTTTCACTTTGATAATTTCTCCGCACTTTGGCGGCAAGCCATTGCCCATTGCCCATTGCTTTGTCTGGGTCTCTGATTTGCTCTTAGAATTTTAAATAGGCTTCTCAGATCAGGCACCACACGACACGATCGGTCTATTGAACAAAATTCTGGCTGGCTGCCCAGTACAATCCAAATTTGTGCCTAGCCCATCCCCCCAACTCCAACTTTGGCAAATGGTTTTCGGATAGGTAACTTTTGTCTGAAGATCACTTTTTGTGTGATACTCGTAACTAACTACAGAAGCTTTGATCTTGATTAGCAAGAAAACATAGCTACTGTGTGGTATTTAGATAAGAGAGTTCACTTTTATAAGAGGATCATTTTTAATCACTGATCTTGAGTAGCTTTTCTATCAAAAAATTCAAGAGAACCTTTGAAAGATCAGTCTCTGAAATGTATTTTCCTTTTATATATTTTGCTATTATACTAAGAAGATTTTAAATACGAAATTCTACTTAAGATCACAGATCGAAGTAGTCTTTATCTATTTATAAAATAAACAACTGATCATACGGTTTGGAATTTATTTGATTTGAGCTGAAGATCTAGCCTTTAAAGTGCTTGAAGCTTAGAAGTTATCTTAAACATTCACAAGTGATTAGTATTATAAATATGGAAAAATCACTGAACATCACTTTTTCCACTATTAACTAAATATTTAGGAATTCAGCCTCAACTAAAGATCGATTAGTAGATACATTTCACAAGAGCTTTAATTTTTATATTACCAGCTACTCCAAATATTTAGGTCTGATCACTTTTATAGAAATTACTTAAAAGATCACTGAATATAACTTTGCATTTCACTTCCATGGTAAATATACCAAAAATCGTATGTATAGAAAAGATACCAAAGATCAGTTTTCGCTATGTTATTCAAGTCAGATGTCATCCCACAATAGATTTAAATCTGTATTAGGATTGCACTGAAGATAAGTTTACAAAAATTCACTTATCTATGCGGTAAGTCAATCAAATACTTCTTAAAATTAGCTCAACTGATAATAAATCGTATGGATGAGTCTATCAAAATAAATTTTTATATGTGGGAGGATCTTGTGAATTTAAGATCTTGAGAATAAGAAATCTGTAGATCTTTTAGAACTTTGCAGACATATTTATGACACTGGAATTGCTATAACAAGATGAAAAAGAAGAAGAAGAGAAAAGAAGAAGCTGTAGAATATTAGAGTCAAAAGATACTTAAAGCGAACGGTGCGTCAAACGTGTCAAACATAAGAAAAAGTCAAGTCTTGGTAAGATCAAGTACTGAGATGACACTCGCCAGTAGTCCAGTAAAAGGTGTGGGCGTGCAGGCACTTACACAAAAAGGCAGAGAGAAGAGGCAGTAAGGGAGTGAGAGAGAGAGCATCATGTGATCCTCTTAAGCGAGAGCCATTTCCTTTGGGGCACTTGACGAAATGCCGCTGCTCTTGGCATACTAATTGGCATATTTGTGTTTTGTTTTTGAAGCTGAGTCTGAGTCTGTGCCATTAAATTTGGTACTTGATGTGAGAGAGGCAGCCAAGAGGATGGATACTGGATGATGATCATGATCATGATCATTTCAACATGTTTGTCGTTGCCATTTTTTTAAATTGTATTTTATTTTTTTTGTGTGTTTTTTTGAGGTCGTCTTGTCGCATCGCGCGTCTCTCCGCACAATTTAATGGCCCCTGTCAGCTTGTTGGCCGTGTTGCATACTAATTGTATGATTTTCGTATCGTTTGCTTCGCTTGCGGATGATCTGTGCATCCGATTCCAAAACCAAAACCAAAACCAAATCCAAACCGATGCGATGTGATGTGATGCGTTAGGCAAGCCCAGAGAAAGAAGCCTCTCAATCCAACATCTTCCTTCCAAACCTTCCGACCGCCTACACTCTCGGTAGCTGCTGCGTGGGAATCATTTCAAAACAGGCAAAACAGCTACCAAAAAAAAAAAATTGAATAAAAAAAAACAGAAACTGAAACTGAAAAACCTCAAATTTCAGTCGAAAATGTATTTTATGTGGAAAACGTGAGGATGCCTACTCGCTCTATCTCGCTCGCTCCATGCTCTCCCTCTCTCTCAGTGTGTCTCATTTTGGGCTTATTTATATGCCAGCCGAATCATCAATGGCCCTCATAATGCACACGCCAAACTGACATTCACCGTCAGATTCTCCGATTCCGAATCCGATTTTGATTCGGATTCAGATTTTGGACATGAATTTTGTTTGAGATTCGAATTCGGTATTCGGTTTTCGGAATCAGAGTTTTGGCATTGTTAAGGTGACATAATCAAAACAAGCAAGTCAGTGCGCTATAAGCCAAAGTGAATGACTTAAAGATACCCTGTAACCAAGAGATAACTAGAATCTTAGCACAACTTTAAAAATATCCTGGATTTCTTGGAATATTTAGAAATTGTATATTTTTCAGTGCTAAAGCAAAAGAGTTTTAGCTGAGTGTGCACGACATAAAGATACCCTATAGTCCAAAGACAATAGTTATTCGCATAATATTATATATGAAATTTCAGATAATATCGTTTTTAAATACTCGTTCAAGTCTTGTATAGATTGCTCGAACTTATTATACCCAGTAAATTAGTGTGACCGAGTCTGGAATGGTTTCAATATCTAATTATTATTGCATATTATTTCTGAATGGAGTCTTGTGCAAATGTTCGAGTGCTACAGGCAGAAAGAGCGTGCTTGACTAAGAGATACCCTGTAGCTCAGTAGTAAAATAATCAAAAATGTATAATTGATCCAACATTTGTTACAAACACTTTCTAAAAATTTGGCATACCCCATTGAAGCTGGCATGGCCTTACAGGGTATACACGCTGTGACAGATAGCCAGAGATACGCACTTGAACCTGAGGCGAGTGAATTGCGAGTACCGTTGTTGCTGCTGCAACAACAGCATTAACAATAACAGCAACAGCAACAACAACATCCTGAAAGAGGTCAAGTGATTGCCCAATGCTGCCTCCGTCTCGATCTCTGGCCTCGTCTCCATCCATCCACAAAAATATAGTATGTACCTTGGTACTTTTAGCCACTCTTGTATCTCATTGTGTTTTCTCATCAGGTGCCGTTGCTGTTGCTGTTGATGTTGCTGTTGCTGTAGCCCGTTGAAATATGATCCACATTGTGTATGCATGATCGTATGATCGTCCAATGTCCAATGTCCATTGTCCGTTGTCCATTGTCATCAGGCAGCATGTCTCACGAGAGTCTTGACTCAACACCGTTTTCGAATCAACACCAAATAAACCATCCCCCAACTCCAACTTCAACTTCAACGACATCTACAACATCCCCTATATCCTAATCCCAGACTACTGATCAGACGTGATCAGTTACAGTTGATGTTTGGGGGCATCCTTAGGAAGTCAGGTGCCTAATTGTTTCCGTTTATTGTCGACAGTTTCACAGTTTTTTTTCCTCTCTCTCTCCTCTTTTTTACACATTTTTTTTCATAGTATTATTGATTTCTGTTTGCCGCTTTGTGTGGTTTGTAAGCGACACCTGATCTCAATTGATAAGCCTCACACTGATCTTCTGTTCTCTCCCACTCTCTCTCTCTCTTCCCTTTCCCTTCATCTTCTCTTTTTCTTTTTCTGGTAGTAAGTTGTAACCTTTTGACATTCGGCCTCGAAGATGGCCTGAGAATCTGCAAGCGTAGGGTTTCCTTCAGCTAGTTGCCTTCTTCAGTTTAACAAGTTTCCTATATAAGAAGACTGTTTAATGTCACGGAAATTTCCCAGGAAATCGAACTCTACTTCTTACAGGACCTGCGCTTTTTGATGGATTCCTTGGAAAGTCACAAAAAGTTTTTTCCTATTTCAAACAGTGAATTGGATCCCATCCAAAATTTTTCTATGAATTTTAACTCTACATATTTTGTGGAAAGCAATTGAGACTTTGGAAAATATCTTTAAAAACTTTCTTTCGTCTTCAAAATTAAATTATAATTGATTAAATTTATAAATAAGTTGAGTTTAGCAAGGAAACTGAAATCTTTGGAAAACATTTTTTCAATATGAAAGAATTGCTTGAAAATTCATTTGATGATTGGACTCGTGCTCATTTAGGTTGTTAAAACTTTCAGATAGTACGTAGTATTGCATGGATAATAATAGAATTTGTGTGACGAAGCTTTCCCACTTGATATGCCGCATTGGATTATTCAAATTCAAATTAATACGCTAAGTGCCGTGCTATGAGAATATCTTTTAGGAATCGGAATTGGAGCAAAACCGAATGACAACAAGCGCTGACAACAACACTGAACACTGACGCCTCAAGATAAGAGCATTGGGGGCCCTCAATTGCAGTTCGACTAAAATACTTACATACTTATTTACCAAGGTACAAGTACAATTTGGCCGATAGAGAACGAAGACGGAGAAGGAGAAGAACAACCATAAGACAATTGACACGTTGCATGCTAATTGAAAAATGGAGGCGCGTTTCCATTTAATGAACCCAGGCAAACCCAGAGGCAAAAACCTCAGACCCAAAAACCCTAGACAAAGCCAATCCAACTCAACTGAACTCAAAGTGAATTGAAGTGTTGTAAATGTTGGGCGCTTTGTCTAATTAACATAAAATTAACTTATAATCATTGTGCCAATTGTCGCCACAGTTTTCAAACTCGAAACTTAAAACCCACAAAAAGAAGAAGAAAAACAGAGATAGAGAGAAAAAGAGAGAAAGAAAGAAATCTAAACATACAACTGAAAAAAAAATTCAACAAAACTGGAGCAAAATGGGCTGTGTGAGACCGTGGGAAACAACGAGATTAATTTTATTTTAATTATTTTATCAAAACGTTTGTGGCTCTCTGAGTCTCTCACATTGACAGTGGCTGCGGCTTTGCATACTCTAACTTTAAATGGGGCATAGCCGATGGAATTATTCATAATGTAATAATTTGCGTATTTATTTTGTGTTCTTTGAAAGGTTCGGGGTCAGATCTTGACAATTAGTTGAGATATAAAGTTGAAATTCGGCATACATATAAATTAAACTAAAATATAAATAGATATAATAAGAAAAAAAATTACAATTAAGGTTTTGGTTTCAAAAAATAAATTTAAAATTTTCATATTAATGAAAGTAAAGGAAAATTGTGTTAAATTTAAAATTATATCTTAAGAAACTTGTAACATAATAAATAATATGTATAATAAATGTGGAAAATACCAATATAGTTGGATGGTAATAAATTTACTAAAATTTGATTAAGTTCTATACAGGTATTTGTAATTTTAATCCAATTTAATATATATACAGTCGAACTTCCCTAACTCGAATTCTCTGTAACTCGAACAAAATCGAGTGGCAACAGCGAGCAAATTTTATACAATTCTGCTTCCCTAGCTAGAAGTCTCCCTAACTCGAACTTTTTTCTCGGATAATGGTGATTCGAGTTAGGGAAGTTCGACTGTATGTTTTCAGTTACAAATTAAAAGTGGCGATTTCTTCAAGTCAATGTTTAATAAATAAATATAGTATACAGAGTAGCATATAATAGATTAATTCAAATTTTATTTACAATAAGAAAGTGTATTTCTAGCTTCGTTGTGTGATATTTTTCGTGAGCTTTCGTGTTTTCTTGTCGTTTTATTACATGAGTTATTCGACTGGCGATGTATTATCAAGCAACTGTTTGCTTGTAGATCCGAAAAGGGGAGGGCCGGGCCGGGCCGGGTTTTGTCGGCAGGTTGTGGGTAACCTCTGAATGGGTCTGCTCTGCTTTTTGTCACATAATGTGGCCCAGCAATTAAACGAAACGAAACGGCTTCGAATTAAGCCAAGTAGCTGTGACGGACTGCGCACTTTGCATACCAATTTGCCGCGATTTGCCACAAACGAGAAATGAGGGCGAAATCGAAAACGAGAGTGGTTCGAAGGAGCTGAAAAGAGAGGGAGAATGAGATCAACTGAGGTGGTATTTGGTATCTGGACCACCAAAGTCACTGAGAACTGCAATTACAGCAATAAAATTGAAATGTAAACTGTCATGGGATCGGTTTGCTTTGTAACAAGTTCCCAAAAACAAAAACATAAACATAAGAACAACCATAAAGGATGACCGGTGGTAGATCCATTCACCGTGTCATAACTTTTTATGAAGATGATTAGAACAAGAGTCCATAAAATGAGGAAAAAAAAGAACAGAATGAAAGAATTGCAGCGGCTTTTCAAAGTGACAGTAGCCAGGTCAAGTTAGGTCAGGTTAAAAGGGAAAGGGAAAGGAAAGATCCATTCTGGCCTGGCCTAAACGGGTGGCCTAAAATCAGATACTTTGGTTGCTATCATCAGATGAAGATCACAACGCAGCGCCGTCGGCTGCTTTGGTCTCTTCCAGCGACAAGGGGAGAAAAGGGGGAAAACTGTTGCTCTGGTTATCACATCTTGTGAGCAAATATTAAACATCTCTTGTGGCAGCTTTAACGCCGTTTAATGTACTCGCTTCTCTCTCTCTCGACCTCTGTATCTCCTTCTCTTTCTGTTTGTATTTGGCGGCATTTTGATCTTTGTTTCTGTGCTTTATCTGTATGTTTGTACATTGTGATGCTCCATATATATTCGTAATAATGATCGTAAAGATGTTGATCATCATTATGGCCGGAACTTGTCACATGCCAAGCTCATTGCGTGGCCAACAACATATTTTATGGCCTGTTGGTTCCTGTTTA
The DNA here is from genome assembly GCA_037043495.1 of Drosophila recens. NCBI lineage: Eukaryota > Metazoa > Arthropoda > Insecta > Diptera > Drosophilidae > Drosophila > Drosophila recens. The sequence continues at coordinate 34,707 of JBAMBJ010004526.1, forward strand.
GCACTCTCTCAGACATATGTACTGTATATCCATACATGGACTGACATTTGGGTTTGGCATTACAAAGATCGGTTCACTGGAGATCAAGCAATTTCGAACATCACCTCGAGTTGAATACACAAAGATCTGTAATATGAAGATCTACATTGCGTCTGGCACTAAACCGATCAGATGACTTGAGTCCAGAATATGCTAAGATCACTATTTACATCGATTGAAAAAGTCGCCTTCTTGATGGTAATAAAAAACGATTTGTTAGGACTAGGCAAAACATTGAGAGATCAGATGTGAAGATCAGTTGGTAACAGAAAACAAGATGATTGGATTGACTTACAAATGATTACTTTTTGCTTAATATAGAACGATAGCTTGATAAGGTCAGTTTTTGATCAGGCTATGTGATCACATCCCAACATATGAAGATCACTTGACTTGTGACTCAATATAAAATTGAATTTGCGAATATGAAGATCGTTGCGATCGGTTTAGTTAAGTTTAGTGAAGATCAGTTTGCTTTTAGGAATTTGATTATCTGTGGGGATAGACATCTAAATATCACTTTGAAATGCATATACAAAGATCAGATCAGTAGTTCCAAAGTATGAAGATCAGAGAGAAGATACATAGATCAGTTAGAGACAAACAATGCGATGATGCATTTTACACTGACAAATCGTAGATCATGCAGTGCAGATTGTCGATACGAAGATCACTTGAAACTGTCTAAACAAAGATCAATTTGTAATAAACAGTGTGACGACCAGTAGAAACACTGTCGATTTTCTTTTAGGCACTTAAAGATTTTGTCATTCATAGATGTGCGATCGTATGTCGCGTGTCGTTTAGCGATCATTGACGACAACAACAACAACAACAATATATCGGATAAATATTTAAGTAAACGCATTACGTTGCGTATTAATCGCCAGGCAACTTGGTGGAGTTCAATTGGGTCAAAATCAGCATAAAAATCCGTATGTGATGGGCCGCTGAAATCAATGGATCAATCGTATTGAATCGACTCGGATCGCAGCGTAAAAAGCGTATCGTATTGGGTTGGAATGGATTGGATTGAAATGGAATGGAATGGTTTGGAACTGTCAGGCAAATGTGGCAACTTATTGCAATTGTAATGCGTTGAATATTGATGAGTGTGACAGATAGTCAGATAGACGAAAAGGTTGGGAAGTCGTCAGAGGTAAACACACGCAGAGAAGAATGACAAAAAATAAGACAAAGGCCAAGTTTCAATATCTGTTAGTGTATATACTACAATATATGAAACTGCATACATATCTTACATTTACTTACAAGATTCCTCTTTTAGTTCTTTTTTTTATCTCCTCTCGAAGCGACAAAAGAAACCCGTAGAAATGTATTAAAAAGTGAAATTAGTGCTTGCAAATTTCGAAATTCCCACATAAGTAAGATTTTATTTGTCTAGGCCTAAAGTCTGAGCGAAAAATTAAAAAATTTACAGAGGTAAGGAGAGAATGTCTTTTATTTAGAGATGGACGCGTAAAAAGAACGGGCATGACTATCGTGAAGATACTCGATTTTTTGTAAATAATTGGTTTAATTTTAATAATAATATTAATAATATTCAAGAATACACTATTAAATAAACGAAAACAAATTTAAAAAATTAAATGGAATATTGATTATTAAATTTGTAAACTAAAAAACTAAATGAAGGTATTCTTACAGAATTTATCTCAACAGGGATTATATTTAAATTTTGATATGATCCTGACGAAACACGACACATTCCAAAACTTTGGGCACTTTAACTCCTAACACTCCCAGCTATTACCTTATCCATAAGCTACTCCTCAGTTGACTTTATTGAAAGCTGATAAGCTGAAAATTAAGCCAAACATTAGTTTCCCATAGCAAAATTTTCCCTTTAGTTTTAAAAACAAATAATTTATTCTTGTTTTTTCTCATATATTAGTCGAGTAAAGACTTTTATAACGTTAATAATATCCATACATAAGTGCCAAAATTATGAACCACAATTTTCTCTTTTCATTATTTAAAAAAAAAAAATCAAATAAATTTGTTAGATGAATTGATAACTCGATTTGTTCATTGGTGACTTTTCCGAATTCAATTGGCACCTTGGTTTCTGTATGCCGTGTAGTATAGTTGTTATATGCTTACTTATTTGCTACGAAACACGATTCATGACTAAACTTTGGGTAGCTTTGTACCACCTCTCACTCCCCTCCAACCCCCCGCTTATCCATAAGCTACCCCTCGATGGCTGCGCGTGTGTTGCTTGGCTGCTGATCTATGCAAATGAGTCGAGTCGATGTCGTCGTCGATTTCGTCGTCGATGTCGATATCGATGTCGATGTGGATGTCGTCGACGCATGCGACACTTTTTGCCCTATGGAGATACGCATTGTCTCCTTGCTTCCCGCTCCCCTTCCCGCTATCCGCTTCGATACGATGATATGTACATTTAAAATATGGAGAAACAACAGCAACAACACAATTTAAATCCCAAACTGAAACCCAAATGACAGAACACGAAATATAGTAAATAGAATTATAGAATTGCCAATTGTCCGACGGTCTAATCGAATTTCCGTTTCTGTTTCTTTTTTTATCTGTTGTTGATGTTTAATGCTCAGGGTTTTTAAGTGCTTGGTACTTCCAGTTTCTCTTCATTACCTCAATCTAAAGTTGCAGTCTCTGTTTGAGTCTCAGTCACAATCTCAATGTCCATGCAAAACCACAGAATGGAGAATGGGAGAGGGAAGTGCTTCCTGTTTTCAGTCAAATGTGCATTGAGAATTTAGTGGAAATTGTTCGAGAAATGTAAATGTAAATGGCTTTGGCCTGACCTTCAATACGATAAAGATGTCAACAGGATCAGCTTCGTAATACTCTCCCCGTTCCCGTTCTCAGGTAGTTCCCTTTTCTGCCCATATCCGTAATGTCACAATGTCAGCTCATTAGCCGATTTCTGTTTCTGTTGAGCAATTTCCGCTCTGCTTTTTATTTTCCTGTATCTATGATCATGCTTTATGGATACTTTGTTTTGGTAGCTGACTCAGTTTCCTATCTTAAATTGACCCACAACATGCGTAACTCTCAGATAAAGATGGAACACGTCACGACCAAAGGGAATCGATTCGATTGGGAGTTTTAGTTTGGAAGGAACGATTCGATTGGGAATTTTAGTTTGTACTTAATAAGTACTTATACAAAATTTGTATAAAAAATGATTTCGAAGAAAATAAAATGTGTTATATCCCCAGACAATTGAAGCTTTAATTGTTTGTTTGCCTTTAAACATACATTTAAATTGTCTAAGTGTTACAAATTTTTAATGAATTTTTAAAGTTTATTGTTAGCCGTTAAACAATAAGAAAAGTTTTTCTTATCTTAATCAGTTGTTCATTATTTGATTTGATATGTGTTACGAAATAAAATAGGAGTAATTCTTTTAATGTTTTCAACGTAAAACTTAAATTGCATATATCTGTGTATTTATTAAAATAGTTTATTTAAAAACAAATTGGTGCTAGCCTAAATTAGATGTTGGTTAGTTAGTTATTTTAATTTGTGCTACGAAGCTAAAAATATAAAGTCGTGTCTGTTTTTTGTTAATTTTCTTTCGTGTCACGAGAGTGCCAAATCAGAGGAATAGCTCGTTTTATATATATTTAACGATATTCTAATTATATTTTCTATTATTCGATATTATTTTTTGTATGTCTATAGCTTTTTTTATAATTCTAATTTGCATATATAAATATACACATGTATATTGCTTCTGTCTCGTGTCACGACTCAAATAATATCTTGTCACGAGGGTCAACACATCTCCACGCTTCACAGTCTTAACTTAAGACTCTTTGACAATTTTATATTCAGTGCGTTCAGTTAGGTAATGCTCACAGTAGTAAGATCTACACAGACTAAAGATTTCCAAAACAACAACAACAATTGTAATGTTGTCAAGCTGTTGTTGTTGCTGCTGCTACTGCTGCTGCTGCTGCTGCGTTGTTGTTGAGGCATGGCACAGCATTTTAATATAGAAATTTTCTTATTATTTTTAGGCCAACGGCCTACAACGGCCCCGAGGCCTCCAACTGCGATGTTGCCGTCGATGGCGATGTCGTTGATGGCGATGGCGATGGCGTCGAGTGCCAACATCAACAACATCAGCAACAACAACATCCAATACACAAATTCCAATTGGAAACCAAACGCCAAAGCCAATCAGACGAAAGCCAAACAAACTCTGCAGAGAGTTGACGCAGCCGCAGCCATTGAACAGGCATCGACCATCGACCATCGTACATCGACAGTGCGTCTGTCTCTTTGTCTGTCTCTTTGCCTCTCTGTCACACTTTCAATGGCAGTCGCAAGTCCATAGATGGGGCTGCGCCCACCCCCTCCTCCTCCTCCTTTTCCTTCTCCCTCTTCTTCTCCTCCCCGTTTGCATGAATATTTTGTTGAATCTTGACAGTCGGCGACAATTTGGTCAAAAAGAAAGTCGTTGTCGCTACTGGTATATACCCTGTAAAAGCCACTACCCAGTGTGGGGTATACTCACGCCTTAATAACTTATATTTCTTATGCATTTCGTAGTTGAACGTTTGCATTATGTGCTAAAACATTTTTTAAGATTCTTTAACTTTTACTTCGACTTCTCAAATACTACTTAACTTCTATTATTTCTTTTTATATTGCTAATACTTCTATATCTTCTTCATCAAATACTTTTAATTTTTTCACTGTACATACATATACTTCTCCTTAATTAACTACTTCTTCTACACTTCTTTTTTCCTTACTCTTATTCTAGATATATCTTATTTTATTCTTGGACTTCCTATTCTTGCTCCACTCCTTATGTATTTATTTATTTTAAACTTCTAATTATATATCTTATTTTATTTTATTTTTTTTTATTTTCTAGGACTTTTCTTACTTTTTCTACTTTTACTTACTTTACTATAACCCCTTTATTAGGGTGTCCCTTATTTGGTCAAAGTCAATATTTTTAAACGCATACGGGTTCTGTTCTACGTTCATTAGGTCCTAAAGCACTCAGAAATAAATTTTCACCTCAATCGGAGTATGATAACCCGTGCCGACTTGGATCGGAAAATTTCAAAATTATATGGGACAAAAAAAATTTTTTTTTTTTTTGAATTTTTTTTTTATTTTGTTCATTAGGTCCTAAAGAACTCAAAACCAAGTTTTCACCTTAATCGGAGTACGAGAACCCATTCAAATTTGCAACGATACATGAAAAACAGTGTTTTAACACAGATTATACATTTTTCGATGATTTTTCATGTTTCGATGCAAATTTGAATGGGTTATCGTACTCCGATTAGGTGAAAACTTGGTTTTGAGTTCTTTAGGACCTAATAAACAAAATAAAAAAATAAAAAATTAAAAAAATAAAAAAATTTTTTTTTGTCCCATATAATCTTTAAATTTTCCGATCCAAGTCGGCACGGGTTATCATACTCCGATTGAGGTAAACATTTATTTCTGAGTGCTTTAGGACCTAATGAACAGAACTAGCCCGTATGCGTTTAAAAATATTGACTTTGACCAAATAAGGGACACCCTACCCTTTATTGACAAACTTTAACTTTATCGTCTATAATCTCGTTGTGCTCTGTTTTCATCTGCCATTATATATTAATTTAATTCTTAGCTTCAAATAATATTTTTTAAACTTATTTCGAACTCAAAAACTGCATTTTGACTTACGAGTTTCGTTACGAAACATTTAAAACAAATTATTTTAACACAGGGTATTTTCAAGTCGTGTCTTCTGTGGCTCGTTTGAACCTTGGGCTTTGATTTTGGCTTTGGTTGGCCCATCACTCAATGAAGATTGGCGTCGCAGCAGCAGCAGCAACAGCAGCCGCGAATCAACGAATCGACAACGACAACAACAACAACAACGACAGCAACAACAACAACAACAACGACAACAACAACAACAACAACAACAACATGAGGTGAGCTGAGGTTTATGCAGTTGCAGAGCTGATGGTTGTTAATGGGGTAAGAGCAGGGAGACATCGTTTGGGCCATCGTTTGGGCCATCGGTTGTCATGGCGTACGATACGTTTGGCTTATGGTAAAGAAAACACACATCATGAATCTTTAATGAAGATTCACCAAGTTTGGGGCGGAGAGTCGCCGTCGTCGTCGCCGTTGTCGTTGTTGGGGCACGACCATAAGCCATACTCGTAGCTGCCGCACATTTTCTTTTATTGAGCCGTAAGATTCGAATTGTTGTGTTTTGTTGTTTGTTGTTGCTCTTTAACGAGTAGCGTCTAATACCCTGTACGCATAAAAACTATAAAAGGGCTATGCCAAGTAGGAAATAAAACTTATTTTTCAATTTTTATTATAAAAAGGGCAAATAAAAATGGAATTTAAACATCTTTTCATGAAGTTATTATGCTTATGGGTACATATAATACACTAAGAGAAAGTTAATGAATGTAGACCAAATATAAATTTATGAAATGGGCTTTCCGATTCAAAAGATATACAAGTCAATTCAATTTTTAATTGTAATTTTTAAAAAAAAAAATTTAATATAAAACCTATTTTTTAAATTTTTACTATCAAAATTACAAAATAAAAGTTATTAAAATTAAAAATAAAAGTTAA
>JBAMBJ010004528.1:600000-831500 GCA_037043495.1 Drosophila recens
ATAAAATACATAAATGTTTTATATGTACGAATATATGAGTTTAATTGTTAGGCACGCAGTTGAAAACAAAAAACAAAGAATCTTTAAAATTGCAACAAAAAATAAGAATAAACTCCAAAAAGGCCTGCAATAATTATTTTTTAAATCGAATACATCGCCCACCACAGTAGAAGGCGTTTGCAATAATAATTTATGAGGCCAATAATTGTTTATTTAGGAATTGCATTAAATCTCCAGCCTTTTGTTTGTCAGGCAATAATTAATTTGCATAAAAAATTGGAACACATAAAAAAGGAAATGTTTATAATAATGGAAATAAACAGCTGGGTCTATGAACACAGCATTAATTAAAAAGCGTTTTGCGGTTTTTTATGGATTGGTTCTCGTATGTTGCATATAAAGCGGGTTTTGGGTATACGACAGCGCGTTCGTTAATAGCGACTAGTTGGAAAAAATCTTTGCACACAACAGCAGCCTGGGTAATTGCGCATTTAAAAAAAAAAAAACAAAACAAATAATAAAATATAATATTAATAAATTATGTGGGTTCCAGAATAAGTTTTCACGTATTTTTCGCCGAAAAATATTTAAAAAATGCATTCCTTATTCAATTGCATTGTTTTACAATGTAATGAATCTGGCGAAATAGCGGTGGAAACAAATTCAAAAACTATAAGGGTTAAAAACAGAGCTGAGAGCAAGCAAATCATAAATAAACGAAATTAAAATTCATTTTACAAACATTACGCGCATGCAGATGGCAGCAAATGAGGAGGCAATTTATGTACAGTTGTAGCATGCAAAAAGCAAAGCAAAAGCAAAGCAGAAGCAAATGTAACAAATGGAAATGTGTAGCATACTTTGCAGCTGCCACAACATGCCACAACGTGCCTAAGAATGTGCTACAATCATTCTCAACTACGATTACATTAGCAAATACTGCGAAGCTTTATATTTATATATTTTGTTAGTAATTTGGTGTTTCATTTCTCGTTTTGGTTCTGCAAAAAATATATGTATATGCACATTCTGAGCTGCACAAAAATAACACTCATACAATGGTAGAAAAATAGCCACACTCACACTCACACACACACACACACACAATGGCAGAGTGAGCTGAGAGTAAGCAATTAGAACCCAAAACCAAATTGAAGCATAAGCAGCGCGTCTTTTGTGGATTATGAGCTCTTTCTGCTTTTTTCAGTTAGTTTAGTATTATTATTATTATTTGTGTTTTGGTTAATTAAGCACAGCACATTTATAGCTAAGGCTTAGCCATTCAGTTATTTTTCTTTTAGCTGAGGGGGAGGCGGGCAAACAGCAGCCGTTGTGCGCTAAATTTTTGAAGCTGCAAGTCAAAAATTGGCAAAAACAAAAAGGAAAATTAAGATATATATACAGTTGCGGTCAAAAAAATAGTAGTGCGTGCAATGAATTTACAAAAACTCAAAATTTAATGACTTTTCATTTATCCAAATTTTTTATATAATTTTTTTAAGATACGTTAATATATTGTTAATCTATCTGAGAAATCAAAGATAGTGAACAGTTATTATTTTTCGACTTAGGAATTTTTTTCTTGCAATAGCCTGAAAAATGGGCGGTCAAAATAATAGTAGTGATGAACATATTCAAATATTTTAATGATGAAAACGATTCAAAACCCCTTTTTTTTATTTAAAAGGTTAGATATGTGAAATGCACTTAATAATTAACAAATTTAATAATTTGTTGTGAAGCCTTTATCTTGAATTACCGCCTTACAACGACGGATCATGGCTTTTACATCGTTCTGTTTGTATTGAGCTCCAGGCGCTCCTAGCGATCTTCCAAAGATGAATATTATTTGTTGGTTGATGCTTGGCAATATCCTTCTTCATATCGGACCACAAATTTTCAATGGGATTCAGATCGGGGGACCGTGGTGACCACTCCACTACATTAATTTTTTCTACGTGAACCATTCTTTCGAAGATTTGCTGATATGCTTTGGGTCTATGTCCTGTTGGAACCTCCAAATTATCGGCATATCATCTGAAAAATACGGTAGCACAGTGTTCTGCAGAATTTTCACTTGTTCGTGCCTTTCCATTATGGTTATGATCCATTACATGGGTTGGACCCAGGAATGTGAAAATGCGCCCAGGTTATTATTCTCATACCACAATGTTTGATGGTCCTGCAGGTGAATCTGGGCTGATATTCGGACTTTAACGGATTCCTTACATGTTGTCGAGATCCTCGATCAGCAAAAAAAATAATTTTGGACACATCCGACCACTAGAGGTTTCTTTATTTCTCTAGGGTTAATTCAGATGATCCTTAGCAAATCGAAATCGCTTTTGGGCAGGTATTTTTTTTAATAACGGACTTTTTCACGGGCTTCTTTCTGCCAGATTATTATTTCGCATACATCTAAGAATGTTTTACACACTTTGGTCCATACCAAAGTTCTTTTTTATAAGTGCTGCAGGAGCAAAAGGGTCGCGTTTCAAAAACCTCACTACTTTTGTCACTAGTCTTTTGGACATGGATCGAGGTCTTCCACATTTATCCTATTTTGGCGACTACTTAATGGCGTTTTTGATTATGGTTGGCAATCATCTAACCAAATTTTTCCACTTCCTTAAACGTTATCCTTTTAGAAATAAATTGTTTATGGGAGCACGCTTTTCTGGAGTGCAATGCTTGCCACGCCCCATTGTAACAACTCTAAGCGAAATATTTTTTATACAATTTATAGAAAATTATCAAATTACAATTATAAATATCAAATCAAGTGCCTTTTCTGCTTAATATCCTTTTTTTCCACTTTTAAGGCATTCACTACTATTATTTTGACCGCCCATTTTTCAGACTATTACAAGAAAAAAATTGCTAAGTCGAAAAATAATAACTGTTCACTATCTTTGATTTCTCAGATGGATTTACAATATAATAACGTATCTTAAAAAAATTAAACAAAAAATTTGGATAAATTAAAAGTCTTTAAATTTTGAGCTTTTGTAAGATCATAGCAGGCACTACTATTTTTTTGACCGCAGCTGTATATTTGCATTGTATTCTATGAACAACAATTGAGATAGCAAAAACAAGGGGAGAAAGCGAATTAGCAAATTAATCTTAAGTCAGCTTAAGTTTTCTTATTTATGTGAACATTTGTATAAATTAAAATTACAACTATCTGTTTATTCTATGCGCATTCCCAAGTAATCATTAAAATATCACTGGAAATTTGTTACGTTTAAGCAAATTTCTTATCCTAAATTTATAACAATTTATATTAAATTATAAAAATAAAACGCATTATTAAATTCCAGCAAAATGTTTACAAGCTCATAGGATTCTTGGAAATAATTTGCGATGTAAGTATAAATAATTCTTTTTAAGCCTTGGGACTGCGCATTTAAGCAACGGCAAGCCGTGATTACGTATAAACCTTATTATTTTGTATATAAAAAGCAGCTTAAATTATATCGAGCCCTATTTGCGACAATAACGTATGCGCCATTTTCCGAAATTTTTTTTCTTTTGCCAATATGTTTATAAACACCACCCGCATCTGCACCTAAAATATTACATTTTTATTTTATATATTTACGGAGATATTGACCTGTGAATAATAACGTAAGCGACAAATGACACGAAGAAATCAACTTAACGAAACCTAAAAAACTCTCTCCTGTAAAATTGCGTTTTGGCGCATACGTTATTGTCGCAAATAGGGCTCGATATTAGCAACTTATCAATAAATATATTCATTTTATTTAATGTTAAGTACTTAAAATATGTGTAAAAATTTGCGGTATTTGATACGAAGCGTTTAAAAAGCAGTGCAGTTGATAAGGTTACCTGGTGAAACTGTTGTCAAAAAACCCACAGCGTGCCAAAGCGACTTAAGGGTACAGGGATTCGTATAAATAGTTTTAATTTAAAGAGGGCCATTTTTATAATTTTTTTTGGTTGTTTTTTTGTTTATTTATGGTTTTGTTTTTAGAATAGTTTATATTGGTTGTGAGTAAACGTCAAAATCAAAGCATCAATTGCTAAGCAAAGAGTTAGGCAACGTTCAGTTACGATGGGCTTGTAAAACAGATTACAAGCATCAAAGGAGAGTTTAGTTTTTAGAAATATTTAAAGTAAAAATCAAAAACTAAAAACCATTAAGAAGCGCTTTTCTTCATACAAATACAAGTACATCAGCGAGAAAGTAAAAATTATTATTGATATTTGAGGGGCAATCGTGAAAGTTCAGTTAAGATTGTGTGAGACATGTTAGGCGTGTGTGTGTTTGTAATTTGATAAGTGTAAAAGTGAATTGGTATTGTTGTTCGATTGCTGTATTGTAACCTAGTACGCTACCTTTGACCTGCAATAGAGCCGTATACTTGATCTCAGCTGCCGGATTCTTGGCCAAGCACGTGTATTCGCCGGAATGCGTGGCCGACAGCGAGGGAATGCTCAGCAGCGAGCTGTACTGATCTAGCATGGTGACATTGGCACCCAGCAGATCGGGCAACGGCTCACCATCCTTGAGCCAGATCAGCTTCAACGGAGCATCGCCACGGGATACACCGCAAACGGTGCGCGTTCGCATCCCCTCGGCCAGGCCATCCTGGAAGGCGAACGGTTCTATGATCGGCGGTACTGTAAGTAGGAAAAAGCAACCAGAATTGTTAAGAACTGCAATTGTGACCCTAATATCACTTTCGATGCTGCAGATGATGTTTCTCTCGTTGATGTTGAGCTGTTCCCACGCTGAGCTGCTGTTTGCGGTTCTCTAATTGAATTTTGTTATTTCTCTCTCTCATATTTTTGATACAGATATGTACAACTAAACCTTCGCAGTTTTGTTAAAGAAATTTGGTAAACTCTACGAAATAGTTCAAGTGTTTTACTTAATGTTACAAACATTCCAAAAGTTAAAGTGTGAGTGAATCAGAAAGGTAACTAAATGCCGTTTTATTAACATAATTTACAGGTATACAAGGATATTATTGCATTGGACAACAAGACAGATTAAATTCCATTTGTCGTTCTTTTCTTTTGTTTTTTAATGTTTGTGAATTTTTTGTTTACATTGAACAAAGTGCATACGAAACAAACGCAACTACTTTTAACTAAATACGTTTAATGTAATATATTTATATAATTATTGTAAGTAGATAGGAGGTATCGCGACATGAGTCTTTACCATTCACCAAAAGCGCCTGCGAGTTTTCCACTTCCGCCGCCGAGTTGCGCACCACACAGGAATAGTTTCCGGTGTGGTCACTGCCCAGATTGTCAATGACCAGAATGCTATTATACTGATCCACCTGCTTGACGGACATGTGCTGCGTGGGGTCGATGGGGCGGCTGTCCTTGCGCCAATTCATGGTCAACGGCAAATCACCCTTGACCACGGAGCAGGTGAGTGAGGCGCGATCGCCCATGTTCAGTTGTAGGATCGATGTTTGAAAGGGACTTAGACGCGGTGGCACTGCAAGTGGGTGTTGTCAAGCCATACATGAATAACAAACTAAGAAAAACTCACGGAGGATGCTGCGGAGAGCAATCAGTGAGAATATAAACAAAAAAATAATAAAGTGTAGCCAACTTTTTGGGGCGTCAATTGTGAAAGTGTAGAGTTGAGAAAAATCCAGTTGAATCCCAGAAAAGGGTTGCAAATTATGAAAATTTAATCAACGTCGCGCTTCATTAGCACGCGAATTCATTAAATAAAATGAGTGAAATATAAAAAAAAAAAATAAATAATAAAAAAGGGTCGCAGCTTGCTTTTTCGCTGACTCGTGCTTGAATTCCATCCGATCCCTTCACTTGCTTGCGTTGTTTTTTAATTTACAAAGTTTTAAGCTTAGATTATTGCGCATATTTAATTACAGCAAAAGCGAATGTCGAGCACACACCAATATTAAAAGCGGAGAAACGAAAGAGAATGCAAAACCAAAGGCAAAAGCAAATGAAAAACTCTTAAGCGCCATACGATACTACGAGTACGAGTACGAGTATGTACTTATTTTGCTGTTAATAATTAAAATGTAATTTTCACTTGGCTTCATTTTCATGTCGTAGTTGTTGCTTGTCGTTTCCTTGTCGTCCTCAAAAGCTGTGAAGAAAACTGGCCAAATGGCCGACAGTTTGTACTGTAAAAAAATGTATACTAACCTATGACCGTCACCTCGCCACTGCGACGAGCACTATGACCCTGTTTGTTGCGGGCCCAGCACGTGTAGACACCGGAATCCGTGTGCTTCTGTACCGGACTGATGGTCAGCGAGCCATCCGGTTGAACACGCTGCCGTATATCATCGGGCAGCTCGCGTCCGCCGCGCTCCCAGTGAATCTCCTCGATGGGATAACCGGCCACGGGGCATTTCAGATTCAATGTCTCGCCCGAGACAGCGGTCACCTTCGGTATGAGCCGTATGTAGGGCAAACCTGGCAAAGATGTTGCAAAAAAACGGATGGCCAACGTAAATACTTAACTGATTTTGTGTGCTCACGTTGCTCATTTAATAATGCAGCTCAAATATATAAGACAAATAATACAAGTAAAACAACATGCAAAAAGAAAGGTTGGCAGGCAGGCAGCTCAACCAGGAAGCAGCCCACAATGTAATATGCATATCCTGGCAGAGCCTGGCAGCCTGGCACCCTGTCGGTTTCTGTGCCCACGCCGCCGAAACACTTTGCGTTGCGCCCCTTGCAAAATGCGGAAGGAAATAATGCAGCAAATGTCGGCTGGCAACAACAACAACAACAACAACAACTCTCTTAGTCCTTACTACTCTTGTTGTTGATGTTGTCGTTTGCTCCTTTCGGTTGTGCTTGTGGATTCCTGCAGAATATGCATAATTTTCGAGCATGTCATACGTGTGCGCTTTGGTGTCGTTGCCCCCCTCTCCCTGTCTTCATCTCTGAGTCTGTCTCTCTGTCTCTGGGTCTGTGTCTGCGTCTGGGGAGGGTAACATTTTTGTAATCACCGCTATTACCAAGTCGCGTAATCAGTGACAATGCAAAAGCCTTTAAACAAAAATAACGCTTCGCGTGATTTAAACTGAAACAGCGTTTCTGGTTTGTATTAACTCTTAGAGTATCATGAAAAATTCATGGGGTTTGTTGGGAAATAAGCGTAGGTAAAAATTTAAATAAGAGATTGTCATACGTAGACTTAAATTACGAAATATTTTTTAGAAAATCTGTCCGTAACTAACTTTTTTTTAAATTCCACATACATTTTTCTTAATTATATATAATTGCTATATAAAAATGTTAACAAATAAAATAATCTCTTTAACTAATATTCAATTAAAGAAAGTTTCTGTAGAGTATTTCAAGTTGGTCTGTTTTAGCCGATTTTTGTTAACTTTAAGCGCAAACTTTGAGTACAAACATGACGCCGTTTTTTTTTTCTGTTTCCGTCCTTTACTTTTTTCCTTGCCAGTCTTACTGTTTGTGAGTTACCTTGTGCCTGGCAACGCCATTTTGTTTGCCCGGCGACACAAAAATATTTGATTTCTTGCAAAAACAAGAGGCAAAAGAGGCGCACAGAGACGCCGCTGGGAACGAGGCTCGTTTGTGTGTGTGCCTTGAACAACACTTTAGAGAGCTGCAGAGCAAACTGCAGGCAAAGGCAAAGCCAACGATAGGCAAGGACAAACAAAGGGTGAAGTAGGTTCTAGTAGGTACTAGGTAGTACATGGCAAACGCGATGTAAAACAAAATCGAGTAAAAGTAGGCAACAACAACAATAAAATAGCCCAAAACACAAAGAGAAAGATATAAAAAATATACAAAAACTGTGAGCTCTGAAAAACGTTTAAGTGCATGTGTAAAGTAGCTGCACAGACAAACACATATTTGTAGTTTTGTGTGTATGTGTGAGTGTGTGTTTGTGTGTGTTGGTGAATGTGGCACATACCATAAATATTCAAGCGGGCCGCATGCTCCACACGACCCGCACGATTCTCGGCTATGCAGGAATACTCTCCGCCATCCTCGACCATGACATGGCTTATGTTAACATGACTAATTACATCTCCATGCACGGTGATGTATTGTCCGATCATAAATCTGTGGAAAATATGGGGAGAAGAAAACACAGAAAAATACATATATTAATATAGAAAACATTTGGTATGGCACACGCGTCGTATGCGCAATGCGATATGCATTTTAGAATTGTTTTTTGCATATTTAATCGCTCCGGCCAGGGGCATTAACGAGCAACTACACGTACATACGTGTGCTTGTGTTTTCTGTGGCTATGTAAATATATGTATGTATGCATTGACACTCAACAAGGCGCATCTCATATGCAGGCTGACCCAAATCCTTTGGCTGTGGGCTTCATTTGTTTTCGACACAACGACACCACGGCGTATACGTAACATTGCATTATTCAGCCGTAATGAAGGCTGTCAGTTGATGCCGTCTTTATGTCATGCTGTCAGGCTTAGCATAGTTTTCTCTACCCTGCTTTCAATGTCATGGGCCACGCCCACATAGTGATAGCCCAGATTTCTCCTTTGTCCGCCTTTAGATACGACTCGCACTTAATGCGGCCGTTACGCTTTTCTGTGGCAAATAATGAAAAAAAGGTTTTTATGGGCGCTCAAGTTGTTTGCCTGCTCCATCTGCTGAGCTTCTTATTGGCATAGACATTAATTACAGCAAACAATGTTACGCATACGTCCCGTGGTACATAACCCACAACTCCATCGAGTACATGCCATGCTGAAACACACACACAAGCGGCTTTGTGGCATCTTATTGTTAAGCTGAGCATCTCGGCAAGCGGATCATTAGTTTGTGGGCGAGGCACTCGCAACTTTTCAATTGGCATTAGAGAAACAGCAGGCAAAGTAATTACAATTTTAATTAAGTTTTGCAACAGCCGCAGCCTTGACGGGGCTTATGAATGCATTAGCTTTTTCTGCTGCTCGTAAGTGCACTGTCCTGGACACTGATTTCCCCAGAAAGTGCCAAAGTCAACCCCAAAAAACTTGGCGACTTCCGACTGTCGACTGCCGACTGGCGGTTGCCATTTTATGAAGTGCCCAACAGCCGCGCGACGCTTGTTAAAACCAACAACTGTAGTTAAATGAAAATGAAGCTGCTCAAAACTCAGACAAACTCAGACAAGCACATACAAGCACAGAGATACACTGAGATGCTCAACCATGGACATGGATGCTAACTGCCACACTTGAGTGCATTTAAACAATGCCAGGACAAAATTGCAACAAAGTTGCACACATCCGCACATGGCAGACATGAGTTTCTCTGCAGCTTAAACGCCAATGCAAAAGTTGTGTGTGGGTGTATGTATATACATACGATTATATGTGTATGTGTGAGAGTGGGAGTGTGAGTGTGAGTCTATGAGCTGGATCAGGGGGCTGGGCTGTGGTATAAAACGCTTTGGTTGCAACAATATAAACCTAATAGTTTGGCGCGGCTTTTGTGTGCTGTTTTAGCTGATTGTTGTCTAAGTTTGTGTGATTCAACGTGTGTGTGTGTGTGTGGTTATGGGTTTTGCGGGTGGCTTAATTTAAAATAAAAATAAAAAAAACTTTCGGTACAACTTAAACAACAGTGTGAATAGAAAAAGTTGCGCCAACAAACTTACAAAATTATGAATTTCAATTTGTGCGAATTGAGTTTACAGTTGGCGCAAAGGGCTTAAACTATTAGGGATAACAACTGAATACTAATTAAATTCTGTGTGCAGAAATTAAAAATTTTTTAATAAAATTTACAAAATAGCTAAAAATAATATACAAAAAACAAGTCAGCAGAAAGTATAGGAAAATAGCTAAACAAATCCCTACATTAAGGGTACAAAGATTTTAATGTTTTAACTCGATTATCGCAGAAGCGATTTTTAAATAGAAAACTTGATAAATCGTTATTATTTAAAGATAGGTATATTGACAACTATTAACAGAACTATTAAAAAGGTCTTGGGGCTTTACTTTAATAATTTTAGCTAGGTAAAAAGGTAAATGCAAAGCTTATTAAAATTTCTGATGTACTTTTCCAACAACTTTTCACTCTCTACTTTCCATTTTGAATTTGTCTAGGCAAAGTACTGCGTGGTCGCACTTAACGCTGAACTTTCAACGTTTTATTATTTAAACCAAAATTACACACACTTGGTAAGTGTGTGAGTGAGTGTGTGTGTGTATGTGTTTGTTTAGTGCCTGCAGTTGTAAACACAGAAACGCATCAGGCGCATACATACATACAAGCTGCTGCCGAAAGCAGAAGGCACTCGGAGCAAGTGGCTCCGCTTGTGGCAGCCTCGTTGCCTCGATGCCACATGCCGCAGACAAACTTTTGCAAATGGCGTAAAATGAGCGTTTGAGTGTTGCGTCACCTCGTGCGCGCAATCATTTAATTTCCGCCCCAAGGCGTCTGCCCCATCTACAGCCTTAGCTCCTTGCCGAGCCTCAGTTATCCTGACTACAAGTCTGTCTCTCTGTCTGTCTGTCTGTCTGTGTGACTCTCTCTTTGCTGTTTGCCTGGCTGTCTGGCTGTCTGGGCGTGTGGGTGGCAGCACTGACTGCGCGTGTATTAAATAAATACACTTACCAAGTTGATATACCTTTAAACCGAATAATGTAAACCACTTAAAACTCGGCAATAACAACAAGACGAAATTTATGCAGCATTGCGGAGGTTTCTCAGCTGCTGCCGCTGCTGCTGCTGCTGTAAGGCAAATTAGGTTGCACGACGCCGCCACTTGCCAGTTGCCACAGCAGGATTATGCCTAACGGCATTATGTGTCAAAATTGTGTTGCTCAAATAACTTTTAAATTAAAGCCATGGGCGATCACTGTAAATATCTGTAAGTTTGCCGTCCAGCAACAGCAACATCAACATTTCTGCACTGACCACATCAAAATACTTGTAATCAATTTGAGCTTGTGGTCAGCCAAACTCTCAACAAACTGCTGGATCATATTGAAACAAGGGCGAAGGTCCTGACAACAAGCGGAGGATGCGTTGACCACTTGAGAAAAACAAATTCATGGGCAGCTCGTAAAGAATTTAAAGTTGACAGTGTCAAGAGCGTTATGCATTCGACATTTTTGACTGCATTTTTTGCATGGCAAAATTGAAGTGTTACAGATGTTGCGTTATTTATTGGATATCATAAAATATACAGGGTGTTCGTGTATGTACATATATAGCCGTAAAAAGCTTTAAAACAAGGGCTGATTTTGTACATGCTTTAATTATACTACATAACTTTCATAACTATTATTTTATATTCGTAGGGTATTTGCTAGTGTACTAAGAAAGTTTTGCTAACAACATTTTCTGGTGGACACCATATTGCATAAGTTTTAATTAAAATGCAGCTGCACAGCTGCAAAACTGGACGACAAGAAACTGTAAACGGTGGTTAAAATGTTGTTGCTATGATTTTTTTATTGGACTGCAAACAGAGCAAACTAATGGACAGCCAAAGTCAATGTTAATAAAAAAAATAGAAATAAAAATGGAAATAAAAATCAAAAGAAGAGCAAGAGCTATTTTTTAATCAACAACAGAAGTCAACAGTCGCAAAGGGGCAACTTTGACTTGCAAATCATTACAGACGAAACTCAAACAATTAGTGGCAGCTGCCAACAAACTGCAAATGAAGTGCAGACTGGGCGCAAACGACAAGGAGAAAGGGATAAAGAGCGAAAAAGGGGGAGGGAAATGCAGAGAAAATCAGAGAGTGAAAAGCAGTAAAAATCAAATGAAATGCCAAACGACAATGTCAGAGCAGCATCATCAAAGCCAGAGCTACGTCGGCAATTGAAAACAGTAGTTGAATGAGGATCAGGAGCAGGAATTGGGGAAGGGAAGGGCAGGGAAGGAAGGGAAAGGGAACGAGAACGAGAACGAGAGATTGCCAATCAATCGCTGTGTTGTTGCATTTTATTTGTTTGGTCCAAACAAAGACAACAACTATTCGCACAGCTTGACTGTCAAATGCAAATGTCAATGTCATTAAAGGGCCACTAAGAATTTAATAAGACCCAAACTACTTGGCAGCTTGGCAGCTTGGCAGTTGGCCAGGCTTAAAAACGTAATTAAATGCGTGAAGCAAACAACACACACATATACACACACACACACACACACCAGCCTTAATTAACAAATAGAAAGGCAAAGTCGAAACCTTGGCGCAGACACAGGAGTGGGGCATCGAGTCTGCTGAGAAGAGGAGACCACAGAGAGTGAATGAACGCTGAAGCAGGCCGAGGAACGGCCCGACCCGACCCGATCCCGCCCCGCCCCGCCCCGCCCACTCCCGACCCGCCCACTCAATAGGCCCGCCAGTCGTCGTCGTCGGCAGCCACTTTCTATACGTGCAATGTTTTGAAAGCCAAATGTAAAAAAAAAATGTTGAAAAAAATAAACACACACAGCGAGCGCAATAAATGCAGCCTCAGTCGCATTTTCCTGTTTTTTTTTTCATTTCTTTTTTTGCTGCAGTGCCGCCCGCAGCGTTGCCATTGCCAAGTCCCCCGCTCTACCCCCATCCCCATTTTGGATCCCCCTTTCAACAAGTTCAATTACCTTCCGTTTGATGGCAGCGGAAATCCGTCCAATGTCCATGAAATTTGCGGCGTTGGATTGCCGGCTGCGGAGCATTTGAGGCTCACAGCTGGTCCCGGTTGCAGCGTTTGCTCAATGAAGCTGTAGAGGAGCACGGGCGGCGCATCTGTGTGGGGGCGATGCGATTGCGATTGCGGATATATGTGTACATATAAATATTTTAGCTGCAATTACTTTGCCGATTCCATTTTTCGCTTTATATTTCTACTTACCGCCCAGTTGCAGCTCGGCAGTGGCCTGAAATGTATCGCCCTCGGGCCGTCGCACCACACACTGGTACATGCCGCGATTCTCACGGCTGACGCGCGGCACCACCAACGTATCCTCGATGCGACCGGATGAGGGCAGCTGCCGTCCGTCCTTGTACCACAGGATATTCTGCATGCCCACGGGGCTGCCATTGCTGGTCACCAGGCAGCGAAATTCGGCGGTGCCGCCCATATGCACACTGAGCACATTCGGTGCAATCTCCACTTGGATGGGCGTGGCCACAGTTAGCCGCAATTCGGCACTCGCCTCACCGCCCACATTGCTCGCCGTGCACTTGTAGACACCCGAATCCTCGCCGGTCACGGCCTCAATCGCCAGTATCGGTCCGAGCAGTCGCACACGTGGTCCACTTAAAACGGGCAATGGCCCAGCACCGTTCTGGGTGTACCAGCTATTAAAAAGATTTGAAAATATAAACAATTTAATAGATTTTATGTCAATAATGATAATAATGATAAAAATTAAAAATATTTTTTTATTCTAAAATGTTTTTTATTCTTATTTCAATTATGCCAACTAGCTCATTTTATTTATTTACTCTGATACATTATTTTCAGTGGCCATTAAAGTCACATTTTTTTCCATTTCCTTTTAATTTGAATAAGTTCAAGGCCTTCCCAACTCATTTAAAGTCTACAGTCAGGACACTCTACATCCCCTTTCCCTTGTTTGTCTGTTTTATCTACTCTGCCTTTGTTTAATGTTCCATTAATCCCTATGGCTGGCTCATTTTCCAGTGTCTCCGTTAGGCGTATCCCTCTCCCAGTCTCACTCTCTCTTTCTCTGTCGGCTATATTAATTATGAAATAGCTACAGTATTTTTTTGCTGTATTTCTGCATATTTTCTGTTTTTCTGTTTAGCAATCTATCCATCTATCCGTGTATCCGCCTGTTGTCTGGTTTCCCTCATAGATTCTTTTGTTTCGCGTTTACAGTCTGGCATTGTAGCCCGGATGTACAAGTACTCGTAAATCCGCCGTATCTCTCTCTCACACACACACTCTATCTCTCGGTCTCTCGTCGGTGCTGCAAAAGTTTTTTATTACTTGTCTGCTTATCAAAGCGTAATTATGTGTGCACACACATATGTGGCTACACCTCCAGAGAGACTGCCTCCCTGTCAGCTTAACGACTACACACATCATTACCTATGCTTTTGTCTTTAATTCCTCAACACAACACAACACAGCACGCACACATATTACACATACGCACCGTTGGCCCAACGATAAAGTTCATAGTGAAACTTTAAGGTTGGCAATGCGTGCTGAGTTTATATTTCAATTAGCGTTCCATAGTTGGCAACTCTCTCGACACATTTTACACAATTAATGGCCGGGTCACAGCGGTCGCCAGTTTATTTATATGCCTGGCAACTCTAAACGTTCACTCATATTACACACAAGTGTGCAAGTGCACCAGTGTGCGTGTGAGTAAGCTGATGTATTGTAGGTGTGAATGTGTATGCGTTCCAATTAACTCACACAACGACAGGCAGCCCACGAACATGTCTGCCCTGTCTGCCTTGTCAACGTCAAAAGTTTCGCCAGTAATGTGTCCATGTGGCTTGGCACTGCCATCGATTTTGTTCACCGTACCGTGCTAAATCGCACTCTATGTTTTGCTACCCACCTGTATTCGGGAGAAGGACAACCCTGGGCCACGCACAGCAGCACGGCACCTTCGTCCTGTGACACCTGCACATGAGACGTGTGCTCCACAACGCTCGGCGAAATGATGCCGCGATGCGCTGTGTGAGTAGAGATTGACATTGGTTAGTTTATGGGGTCTAAGTACGAGTAGGTATCTAGGTTTGTGTGCAGACATCAGTTTGTAAATGTGTGCTGTGATTGGGTTACTCACAATTAATACGCAATCGTGTGGGAGAGCTGACAACAACTTGACGGGTCAGACGATGCATGCTGCGACAGCGGAAGGATTGCGATTCATCGCTCTCCTGCAGATTGTGGATAAGCAGTTCACCGGTGGGCAGCAAATGGAATTTGCCATCTATGAATGAAAACAAAAGGATAATTTGTAATAAAGTTCCGAATCATTTATCAATTTTTCATAAAAGTTCAGTCGATTAAATGCTAAAAGAAGGGACACTATTATTTTTATAAAGAAACGTCAAATGCAGAATTTACTTTTTATGTAAATCAATTAAAAAGTATCAGTTTTGGCAAATTATATTTTTAGGACTTTCTGATTTTTGACTCAGCAACTTTACAGATCGAAATATTCGCGTATATATTGCAGTAATGTTTTTTTTTAATAATTAAAAGCTCGAGATATCGGTATTTTTGGAGGTATATTGACAATTTGATTTTCTTTCTGTCAAATTTAAGATTTCGATACTAAGCTAGATTCACTGTTTGGATTTACAGCGCTAAAAGAGGTGACTAGTTGTAAAATGAAATAGTTCCAAGAAATCTCGAAATGAAATGTGTATACAAAAGAAATTGCTTTTAAGAGACAGTTCAGACGGAATATGCTGAATAAGTTAAGCTGTTATCTAATATGCATGTCAAGATAATTCTTTAAGGCATTGTTACATTTTAAAAGTTAATTCTGCAAGCGCTTACCGAAGGCTTTCTAACTTATCCTAGCTCAGAGTTACACCTTGGTTGGGCGCAGGGTTAAGGCAAGTTAAAAGTGCTTCTCAAATTGCCAAAGGACAATGTTAATTATGCATCAAAGCACAGGGCACAGATACACATGAGCACATGCACACACACACACACTGAGACAAACGCACACACACATGAGTAGGGAATGCGATGGCAGTTAAGCAGGCAAACATGTGAGGCAAATACTGCAAACAAACAATGCACTTTGTTGGCTTGGTAAGCCGCTACAGGGACAAGGATGCAGCTGACGAGGGCCGAGGCTGCAGCTCCTGCTGGTGCCACGTCAGCAGCAGAAGCAGAAGCAGCAGTAGAAAAGCAGACAGATAGACGAGTTACAAGTATACACCCCAAAGGCAGGCGAGTGCTGTGTCGTCCCGTTACTTACCGCCTTGCAGCGAGGGATAGATGTAGATAGCGGGTTCATGAACCCACGAGACCACTCGTACCAATTCCTTGACAAACGTGGGCACCACACAACGCAAAATGGCGGTGCAGCCGCGCGAGGCAGATAATACCTCCACATCCACTTTGTAGGCCTGGGCCACAACTGCCACAAAAATACGAAATTTTATATACAAAAATTATACATATTATGCATTATGGTTGCCTCTCAACTTCAACTTACCCGCCCTCACTTGCACATCCCGCGACACAATGCGACCCACAGAGTTGCTGGCAATGCAGCGATAGATCGTATTATGTATGTCCTGGTGATAGGCAGCCGCCGCGAAGGGCATCAGCACCAGTGTCCCATTCCGCAGCACCCGTCGCACTCCATGAATCTCTGTGACCGCCGTGCCATCGGCGTGCACCCAGTCGATCGTCGGCTGTGGACTGCCCGAGGCGGAGCAGTCCAGCCAGCCGCCGGACGAGTTGGAGAACTCAACGCGACCCGGCGGCTCCATGACAAAGCCGGGACCACGCAAATGTGTTTCGAAGGG
This sequence comes from Drosophila recens, assembly GCA_037043495.1. Lineage (NCBI taxonomy): Eukaryota > Metazoa > Arthropoda > Insecta > Diptera > Drosophilidae > Drosophila > Drosophila recens. The sequence continues at coordinate 616,469 of JBAMBJ010004528.1, forward strand.
TTCGCTAATCGTTGCATCTGCAAATGTCATAAGCATCAAAATTGTGAGTTAAATTTAATTTTAGGTGCTTAAAATATTTAAATAACTTAATGAATTAAATACGTTTTTATATAAATTTATTTTTATTTTATCTTATATAATTTTTTAAATATATCCCTTTTTTATTAGCCACTTAACTCTATTCAATTATTTTAATAAACGTTAAAAATAAATATTCATTTAATAAATAAAGTATAAGTCGAAAGTACAAAAATATTGTTGAGTTATTTTTTTTTCTTATAAATTTAAATAGTATTTTTTTGGGAATCTTTTTTATTTAATGACTTAAGCAGTTTATTTAAACATACGAAAAATTTTCAATAACATTTAATAATATTGCGTTTAAATATTTAATTTCTTATAAAAGTGTATGATATGCAGCTTGAAATGGCCATAAACTCAAAAATATTAACCAAAAAGCATTTGAAAACCAACAAAATTTAATGTATGCAAATATTTTAAGGGGTCATCAAATTGTTTCGCATGTGCAAATAAGTGAAATGTCGTTGAAATATGCATATATTTATGTATTTTTCTGTTAAAAGCCTCTTTGGATTTGGATTTGAGGTGTATTAAGATGTTTCCCCTTTAATAGGCACTTAAATTTTGTGTATATTCCATCCCCTAAGCATTTGCCCATTCGAAACCATTTCAATGTATTTTTTCAACTTTCGTCTCGCTTGGCAAACAGATTTTTGCCTTATCTTAAATTAGAATAACATTTTTGTCTTAAGCTTTGGGTTCCATTTTGCTGCCATCTCTATAAATATACCTACACTCATATATACGGATAGAAATATATATATTTTTATGTATGTATGTACATATATATTTCTCAAATTGACATTTCGCTTCAAATTCCACATGAATGCGCCTCGACTGTCTGTGCCACCCAAGCGGCTGTCCCTGCGGCGTTGTGCAAATCCTTGCAACTCGTTCAGGCCTCGTACTAGGAGCCTCTTACTCCGTCCTGCTTTTCCTCATCCCCATCCCCATCCCCGCTCCAACCCGCCCCCGCCCCGTCAAGTCATTGTGTCTGCAATTAGAGTTGTTTTTGTTCTTTTTTTGCTTTTGTATGTTTTTTGTTGCTGTTCTCGTTGTTGCTGTTGTGGTTGTTGTTGTGCCTGGCCAGGCGCTTTTTGTTTTATGCTTGGCATCATGGATTTTTATGTTGCTTCTTTCTGGCTTCGTTTTTCTGTACGTCTGTGCTGCCTCAACCAGTGTTCGTTTCTTTTCGCTTTCCCCGCTGATTTTATGGCTCCCGCTGTCAGGACAAGAACTGGATGAGGACCAGGGCGAGGAAGAGGAAGAGGAAGAGGACGAGGCCTCAGCCAGGCCATAAAATTATTGCAAGTATGTCTTGAGTACGCTTGGCACTCGGTTCATATTTTTTTTTCGGGCAGAAAGGGTATATTTTTACGAGCATGTGCCTCAAAGCGCACTCACATATGTGTGGGTGTATCATTCATGTGGTTGTGTATGTATGTGAGTACATCCACTTGTAGGTTTTTTTATTCTTTCCTGTGAAAACAAAAAGACTTTGCTGCAAGCGCTACTGTGCGTGTATTCCGTTGTTCCTGTTCTTGTGTGTGTATGTGTATGTGTTTTTTTGTCCTGGTCCCAGATCTTATTCTTCTTCTATTCCAGCATCATCATCATCTTGTTCTTAGGGCGGCTCAAACGACGAATTCAACATTCACGCGAATATTCTCATTTAGCTGCGCTACATTTTGGGTTATGCGTATTTCATGGCTAAGCCGTAAAGCATTTCGGAATCTTTAGGATTCTGTCTCAGTTTCATTTCCATTAAATTGGAGACAATTTTAGCTAGTTTGCCACATGTAAGCGGACATTGCAAAACTACCTAGGACCTGAAATCAGATCCATTTCAGGGGCTTTACAACTGTCAGCATTTAACAAGTTGTCAAACTTCCTGTCAGTTCGTTGCACTCCACAGCAAATGCAGTTGCGGTGGCTACCTCCATTTCTCCCATGTCTCCCACGCATTTCCATTCGGTCTCTCTCTCTCTCTCGGTTTGGAAATGTGTGTGTTTTTCTCATCCACTTGGCGGTGGCTTTGGAACTTGTGGGGTTGCAAGGCGTCTGAGACGAACTCTTTTTTTTTGGATTTTGCCCTTTTGGCACTTTTTAAAATTATTTCTTTGCCTTTGGGCAAAGTGTATAGAATTGTGTGCTTTTAGGGCCGTTGTCTGACTTTGTATATATATATATATTAGGGTGTCCCTTATTTGGTCAAAGTCAATATTTTTAAACGCATACGGGCTAGTTCTGTTCATTAGGTCCTAAAGCACTCAGAAATAAATTTTTACCTCAATCGGAGTATGATAACCCGTGCCGACTTGGATCGGAAAATTTTGAAATTACATGGGACAAAAAAAAATTTTTTTTTTTTTTTAATTTTTTATTTTTTTATTTTGTTCATTAGGTCCTAAAGAACTCAAAACCAAGTTTTCACCTTGATCGGAGTACGATAACCCATTCAAATTTGCTTTGAAACATGAAAAATCATCGAAAAATGTATAATCAGTGTTAAAACACTGTTTTTTCATGTTTCGATGCAAATTTGAATGGGTTATCGTACTCCGATCAAGGTGAAAACTTGGTTTTGAGTTCTTTAGGACCTAATGAACAAAATAAAAAATAAAAAATTAAAAAAAAAAAAAAATTTTTTTTTGTCCCATGTAATTTCAAAATTTTCCGTTCCAAGTCGGCACGGGTTATCATACTCCGATTGAGGTAAAATTTATTTCTGAGTGCTTTAGGACCTAATGAACAGAACTAGCCCGTATGCGTTTAAAAATATTGACTTTGACCAAATAAGGGACACCCTAATATATATATATATATATATGTGTAGTTTTGTATTTATGATGCTGCAGACATAATATCTATAATGGCCTGCACATAAAAGCACCGCTAAATTCGAGGGCAGTTTTACGGGAGCGCCCATAAAAACTGACAGCTCAAAAACTAACACGCTTTTAGTTTTTCGCTCACCTTAAAGCCTGGCCGAGTCGCGCTAAACTAACTTTAAGAAAGGCGTCGGAAATATCCAGATAAAGTGGCTGGCACTTTGTAACGCCCTGTCGGAAATGGTGGGCCAGGCCTTATGCGCAATCAGCCCAAAAATTCAGGAAATTCAATTTTTATGTGCAAAAACAAGCAAAGGAAATGCCAAGACGGGCAAAACACACGCCCACACACTGGCAAGTGTATGCCAAGTCAATATTGTCTAAGCCATGACTTCATAGAACTTAAAGCGCTTACAGACCGACGCGCATTGAGCAATAGCAACAGCAAAAAACAGCAACAGTTATAATAATTGTAAATAACTTGATTTTTTCTTTTTCTTATTTTTATTTTTGTGTTTGGCCCACAAGATGCTTTCCAGCTGGCCCTAAGCCCATTTAAAGCCGAAGTGCACACAGACCAAGAACCGTTGAAAGCGAACCCAAAAGGAAGCCCAAGAAAAGGCAACGGAAAACGTATTTTGGGCAAATTGTTTTTACAAAGAAACAAAAAATGGAAAATAAGTCACAATAACCGTAAAAATAATGCCATACAAAATCAATACAAAGTTTATATACTCTAATATATTGTAGAAATAAATACTATTTAAAAATGGACGCTGAAATTCTCCTCCGTCTTTAGCAATAAAATATAATCATATATGAAATGGAAAAAATATTTAATAGACAAATAAATGAATACAATTTAATGACCATTCATAGAAAGAGTACTTGAAGGTCATTCATAGAAATGCAGCATTTTCATTCAATTCTCAATTTCAAAGCCAGCTGCTTCCTCTGCGACCCCTGCCCCCTGGACTGAGACCATATTTGGGTAAGCACTTCATTAATCCTACAACAAATTAATGTGCTTGTCACAAAGGATTTAAAGCACAATCAATCAAAGAGCGCAACAGCCCTTTTTGAACCCAAAAAATATTTCTTAATTTTCGTGTCAAAATCCTAGAAATGAGAAAGCGGTTCGAATACGAGAAGTCCCTACTTTGGTTGGGTTAATATGATTTCTGTTGTTTTTTTTCCTGGTGTTGATATCATGAATCGCATTATATTTTATGTGTATTTTTATCCGCATGAAAATGAAATAACAACGCAAAAAAAAATGGGAGCGCGCCCTTCCGACATTGAGTAACAATTTCATTTGCATATTTTTCATTTGCTTCAACCTCATCCAGGGGTGCGAAAATATGTAGATACAAGTAGAGATATATAATTTATATGTATAGGAACATAAGTATGTATATGTATGCATGAAATATGAAATTTCTGAATGGCATTTCAGTAATTTTGTTCTGGCCAAAAATATTTGCGTCAGTTGTTATTGGCGTTGCCATCATAAAATGCAAACAGCTACGAAAGCAATGAAAATTGGAAAATATCAAATTTCCGAAAAAACAACAAAAAAAAACCAAACTCTGCCATTTCTATGTGTGTGATGAGCTTGATAGGTCTGTCAGTTCGATCGACTCTTCCTGACTCTGTTTCTGACACATTTCATTAGTCTTTCATATGCAGACAAACTCACACACTCTCAAACACACTCATGTGGAGGGCAACATTTTGTGGCATAAATTGACGCCAGGATTTTTATCATAAGGCAATTTCACATTATGTATACGCATTTGGTGCGTTTGCTGGTTTAGTTTTTGTTGCTACGAGCATCATTTTTATGGCCTCGACTATATCATAAAACGACCAAATCATTTGCACTTAGCCCGTAGCTCGTAGACGTAAAGCGAGTGTTCAGCCATAAATTATGTTAACACCTCTCCCAAAATCGTTTATATTCATATATGCTTATTGTAGCATGAAATCGTATATTGTTGAAAGTGTGAGCCATCATCTTCTTGTCAGAGAAGATAATTTTTATTTAAATTAAAAGAATATTTATCTATTCAGACTTGTACTCTATACCATAAAAAACGCAGAATAGCATTAAATTAAATTTTGAAACGATTCTAATATGATTTTTGTAGCTAACTTGATTGTTTCTTTAGTTTGAAAGGCACTGTAAGTAAAAGTAAAAACAGTTGCGTGTTTAAGTCATTTCTGCTCACTTGGTTAACTTGCATGTTTTAGCCATTTCTACTCAGGCTGACGAAAAACCCGTCAAATCCCCAAAAATCGTTATGAGCTTTAGCGCCTTTTGGCATAATAAGTTTTTTTGGAATATGCCGACAGCTGTTGATGGCCACTTCACAAACACACACACACAAGGCAAAAATCTAAGCATACTTTGTGGCGCGTAACAAGCGATTGGACTAAGTAAAGCCGGCAGCGAAGGTAAAGAGTCTGTGAGTAAGGGAGAGAAAAAGAAACAAGAAGAAGAGGAAGAGGAATGGAAAAAGTGAGATAAGTTGCACCTACCAAACCTGAGCAGCAAACAAATCACAAAAAGGCGGCTACTAATCCACATGCTTTCCGGTATTCTGTTTTGATTTTGATTTACTTTACGACTCCGTCGGTTGGTTGCTTTTACTTTTTTTTTCTAATTTTTGTTTTGGGGGAGGAAAGTTCCCTTTTGGTTTATGCAATGATTTATTGAGCAATTTTGATTCAAATTGTGTGTTGCATTTCAAATTTATTTCTTTGGCACAATTTTTGGAATAAATTTTGGTAATTTTGCTAATTGATAACGATGATAACTTTGTTGTGTTTTAGCATGTTTTGTTAGACTTTGAAGCCGGCACACTCCGGGCACAAGCGGCACAACACACTCACACACACGCTCGCACACACACGCTCGCACAACACGTCCGTTGAGGCAACTGCACGCTTGCAAGGATTCGACTTGACTGCGATGCCTGTTCTGGCAGCGAGGCTGTCAAAGCTCTTAGATGCGATAGATGCGAATCTGTACTCTCTTTGGTGTGCTCTTTAATCGGCCCTAAATTCACCACACAACACAACACACGAACACACGTCAGTCGGTCGGTCCACTTGGCCACTTGAACTCGCACTCGAACCGCTCGCACTCACACAGCAAGCACTTACTTACAGCACTCACTGTACACTCGGTTGCCGCATTTTATGTACCGCCTGAGCCGTGCGTATCCTACGAGCCTCGAAAAGCAACTGACTCGAAAACCGTCGACTGTCGACTGTCGACTGTGTGGTGTTTCCGCTTTGGCGGTGCACTTGACAGCACTGCACACTCGACGCATGCGCCCCACATTTTGTTGTCTGTGGTTAGGCACGAGCACGAGGCGCAGCGGGAACCGACGCTCTTAAAGAGAGGGGAATGGAGAGAGAAACAGACTTAACAGCTGTGCTCCGTGTTTACACTGGACAGGCTAGAACTGTATTTTGGGAGAAGGCCTTTTGGCTCCATGGCTGAACGCCTCGTTTAATGTTTCAATTATTTTGGGCCAGATGACATTTATTTTCGGCATAATCGAATGAGTGCGTAACAAATAGTTTTCCTTAAATTAAATTATGCCAGAAATCTATTTAAATTTTTTGTATTTTTGTAGCCTTATTTTCCAGTGTCAATTAAATAGTAAAAAATCTTAAAGGACTTTCTAAAATCAGTTCGTAACAAATAGTTCTCCTTCAATAAATAAAATTTTTCATATTTATGTTGTATAATTTTCTAGTGTACATTAAATAATAAAAAATCTTAAAGGACTTCACTAAAAATTGCGTAAATAGATTAATCAAATCATGTACAAAAGGCCCTTAAATTTTATGCTGTGAAAAATGTGTGTGGGCGTAAATGAAAATTTGTCTGGCCGATGAAATGAGATGAGATGAGATGAGAGCTGTGCGGACACATCTATGAACTCATAATATATTTGCATAATTTACTTGGCATTAGCCAAACAATTTCACACTTAAAGCCATGTTGGCTTAGCACAGAGTGCGGCTAATGAGCAACTGGGGAAATTATGTCTACTGAGTGAGAAAAAGCCAACAGCATTGTAAATGGTCGTGCCAAGTGTTGTTGCTGCTGTTGCTGTTTCTCGTTGCCAAAAAATGATAATTACTTAGCCTAAAAGCATGCAGCATATAATTTGTTTTTGTTTTCCCAACATTCTGTTTGGCCAATTTAAGGCGCGTGAATGCGTAAAAAGCAAGCCGAATCAGAATCCCCCAACAGCATCTGAATATGAATGAGTAAAAAAGGACAAAACAAAAAAAGGAAAGCCGCAACAGCAACAACAGCAGCAGCAGCTGCGTTGCCTATCGTTGACATACATTAGGTACGCCAAGGACAACAACGAAACATCAGCCGCAATGCCAACAGCAACAACAACAATAAAACATAAGCCAAAACGTGTTTGTTTGCCAAATTTATTGCTGAACGCGCTCACATATCCCCCCAAGCGACCAAACGGACAACAGTAGCCAACAAATGGACGTATGTGGTATCTATCTATGTGTGTGTATGTATGTGTGTACATGTCGATGTGTGCGTGTCGGTGTTGTTGCTAATGACAACGACAACTACAACGCCGCGTCTCGCATCAACGAACGACACCAAAAAGTCATTGACTCATTGAGTTTTCCCAGTGTGCGATAACAAACCGCCTGTGTTTTAAAGCAAACGCCTCCCAAAATGCCACGCCCCCGTTAACAAAATGGGAGGATGCAAGACCCAACCCAACTCTAACCACAGGCAAAACACTCGTTGGCTCAAGCAGCGTTAGCTTGTTTGTTTACTGGCTCGTTGGATGGTTCGCTGGTTGGTTGTCTGCTTGGTTGACTGCCTGCGTGTCTGCACGTAGCCAACAACAACAACAACAACAATAAAAACAACAACAATAGACACTAGCACTGACGTTACCTTGACGTTATGACTGTGATTATATAGTTGCCGCTGCACTTACTCCATCATCATTAGACATTGTCAGGTGGCACACTACATTGCCTTGCCACTTTCATGTTGCAACGTGCCAAAAACCGAGAGACCCATCACCAACAGCCAACAATATAATACAAAAACACAAAAATAGACCCCTCAAAAAGGCGGCCATGGACATGACTACGGTCTATGACCAAATGACCAACAATGGCTCGCACAGTGGGTCAAATTGTACAATCAATGCTATGCTGCTATTAGTAGATATAATCTATGCTGCTAGCTGTCTAATGTAGATTTAATTGGTTGATTAAAATAGTTATTTAAATCGAAGAAATATTACATTTTATACTCAATATATTTACAACATGTTTTGTGTCGTTTTCAGTTTAAAATCGCTAGTTGATGGTTTATAATGAGTTCATTATTTATTTTCCTGCTGTGCATACAACAAATCCTCACAGTTAACTCTAATGGAACGGTAGGACAATTCGATAACACATTTACATTTTTATTAAACTTCCTGTACATTTTAGTTTGTATCCGTGCGTGGTAAAGTCAAAACAATTATCGAATCAGTGCAGACCAGATGTGATCACGATTTTGTGGAATTCTTCGACAAGGTGCCTCACAACGACTTCCTCTACACTTTTCGTGTGGCAAAGCTGGCTCCTTCTTTTTTTATAAACATCACTCTGAGAGCTGTAAAGACCCAGCGAGTAATGTACAAAATTAGCCTGGAAGGCTGTGCATTTCTGAATAATCCCATAATGAACAAAGTTTTGGGATCTACTTATCGTAAGGTGCTGGTAAACACTACCTTTAAATGCCCAATTCAGCCGAGAGTGTATTTTATGAGGAGTCCCTCGGCGGTTTATATAATGCCATCATTTCATCCAGGTGGAAAATTTCACATGAATGCCCGCATCAAAATGTCGCAGAGTCCAGCACCGTTTGTCATGGAGATTGAATGGATATATTCGATAATACATCTGAAATAAAACTCATCTAATGAACCATGACAAGGCAAATGATTCTGCAAATTTTTAAATATTATCTGTTATCGCTGATCTATAAATATGTTAATTAAGACTCATATAAACAGTCGAGTTTTCGAAAACAAAATATCTAAACAATTGATGTTGTCTCTTAATTGAGGATCGGCAGTTTGAAGCTCAAAATGTGCTCACTTCGTGTTTTCCTACTCTGCACAATGCTAACAATTGTAATTGTGGTCAAATATCTATCGAAATCTGCTAAAAATATTTCATAAACTCTCGCTGTAGATATTTGTGCATGGCAAAGTGAAGGTTATTTTGGAATCTGTGGAAACCAACTGTGATCACGACTTTGTGGAGTACTTTCGGCCAGTTCCGAATCAGAAAACGCTTCATACTTTCCGGGTCGTGAGACTGGCACCTTCCTTCACCCTGAATATCGTTATGCGAGCTATGAGATCGCAACGGGTAATGTACAAGATCAACAATCTGGATGGCTGTCAGTTTATAAACAATCCGTTCATGAACAAAATTTTGGCATCTACTTACAACACTTTAATCGTTAACAAAAGCTTCTTCAAATGCCCCATTCAACCGAAAGTCTACTTTCTGAAGGATGTGGCCAAGGCCTTCATAATGCCAACATTTCATCCTCTTGGAAGTTATCAACTCTCAATGCGGCTTCAAATGTCCCAGAGTCATGCTCCCTTTGTCATGGAGGTTGTCTGGAAGTACAAAGTTATTAATATTCGTTAAAAATTTGATCATAATAAAAATTAGTTAATCGCGTATTGGTCAATTATATTTAGATTTCTTGCTAGCACTTAATGATCCATCTATAACTAATTTGTTAAACAGTCGAGTTTTCCAAAACAAAATATCTAAACAATTGATGTTGTCTGTTAATTGAGAATTGGCAGTTTGAAGCTCAAAATGTGCTCACTTCGGGTTTTCCTATTCTGTACATTGCTGAAACTTGTAATTGTAGTGAAATATATCTAGTCAAAATCTGTTAAAAAAATGTTTTATAAACTCTCGCTGTAGATATTTGTGCATGGAAAATTGAAGGTTATTTTGGAATCTGTGGAAACCAACTGTGATCACGACTTTGTGGAGTACTTTCGGCCAGTTCCGAATCAGGAAACGCTTCATACTTTCCGGGTCGTAAAACTGGCACCTTCCTTCACTCTCAATATCGTTATGCGAGCCATAAGATCGCAACGGATAATGTACAAGATCAGCAACCTGGATGGCTGTCAGTTTCTCAACAATCCGTTGATGAACAAAATATTGGCAACCACTTACAACACTTTAGTCGTGAACAACAGCTTCTTCAAGTGCCCCATTCAACCGAAAGTCTACTATTTGAAGAATGTGGCCAAGGCCTTCATGATGCCAACATTTCATCCACTTGGAAGTTATCAACTCTCAGTGCGGCTTCAAATGTCCCAGAGTCGAGCTCCCTTTGTCATGGAGGTTGTTTGGAAGTACAAAGTTATTAATATGCATTAAAAGCTTGGTCGTAATAAAAATTACTTAATCACATTTTAGTTAGTGGTGCAATTATATTAAGATTTTTAGCTAGCACTTAATGATCCATTACCAAAACAATTTCGTTTTATTTACAACAATTTTCACTGTTGCTTCTCTGGACACTGTTGATTGTTGAATGAGAATTTACAGCTCGCAGTTTATAATGCTCCTGCTTTTGGATTTTCTTCTCTATGCTTTGATCGTCTCAAAAGTGGAATCTAATAATACGGTGGGTTCAAATCTAATTAATATTTTTAAATATAATCAAATTATCTCCCAATTATAAATAGATTCATATGCATGGGAAAGTGAAGATAATAATTGAGTCGGTGCAAACGAATTGTGATCACGATTTTGTGGAATACTTTCACAAAGTGCCTGGCACGGAGATGTTGTACACCTTCCGTGTGGTCAAAGAGGCTCCAACGTTCTCGATTAACATTCTCATTCGGGCTCTATCGTCGCAGCGCATAATGTATCGGATCAACAAACTGGATGGATGTCAGTTTCTTAACAATCCATTGATCAGCAAAGCGTTAAGGCATACTTACCAAGCGATTGTGGCGAATAAGACAATCTTCAGATGTCCAATTCCACCGAAGGTGTACTTTTTGAAAAACATGGCCATGGCCAAGATAGTACCATTCATTCATCCCGTTGGACGCTATCAAGTCAATGTGCAAATGAAAATGTCGCTCAGCTCAGCTCCGTTTGTAATGGAAGTTGTCTGGAAGTATAATGTAATGCATTTGAAATAAATATTACCTAAGCTGTCTTGTGGTAATTCCTCCCCCACCTGATAAGAGAACTTCGGTTATTGCTTAATTTAAATATTCGTAGATGATCTTATTGGGTTGCTCTGGGCTTTCTCCAATTCTTCCGACAAATGTTAGGACAATCAGTCCATTACCAGAAGTTTGTATTAATTTAAAATATAAACTTACAATTTTAGTTTTAGTTCAATTGGCAAAATGAATTATTTTGAATTATGATAAATGATTAGGAGCTAAATAACATAGTGTTCCACTGTGCACTGTGTTCGCTGGACTTGGCTTGTTAAATGGCTATGGCACATCCATCCTGCCTTTAGGCAGTGGACACCAAATAATGTTGCCAACCCAATTCTATAAATCTACATAACAATTATGATGCTGGTTAGTATTAAAAACAATAACAGCATGAACAACGGCAACAAGAACAACAACGGGAATATTTGCAGCTATAGCTGTAGATATGCAGATAGATATAGCTATGTATATATGGACTCTGACTATGACTATGTCCGTCATATTTCTAACAATGCAACTGGCAACTGGGCAAAAAAAAAAACAGACTTATCTGCACTGCGCGTTGTTTTTGTTGTTGTGATATTTGTTGTTGTCATCGCTGTTGTGGTTGTTGTTGTTGCTGTTGTTTGTCGTGGCATTTATGCGCCTGTTTGCTCAGCAATTTGTATGTAGGTCAACATTTGCACGCTGTGTGACTGACGTCAACATGGATGGGCCGGCATAGTCCGTTTCCGTTTCCCGTGTTCCTGTTGTTGTTGTTGTTGTTGCTGCACCTCCTCTTGTTGTCGTTGTTGTTGTTGTGTTTGTTGTAGGCTTGTCGTTCTGATTATTGCCGCTGTTATGACAAATGCCCAAGCTGCAATGTTGGCTGCTATGTTTAAGCAAACAGCAGCTGACCATCCCGCCTATATACAATCTTATGTACATGCACATATCTCTGTGTGTTTGTATGTGTTTTTTTTTTTTTTTGAATTCTTTATTGATCTATATGTACAAACTAATAATAAGGGTAAAAACTATGTATGTGTGTGTGTGTGCGTGTGTTTGTGTATCGGTGTGGGTGTTGGGCACTATTGATTTTCAGTTTTGCGCGTTTTACACGCGTTTTGTTGCATTTATTTGCGCTGTCATTGACAGCAGTTGCCATACATTTTTTGCTGTCGAATACTTTTTTGGGCGTTGTCCGTTGCATTTAATTGGTATACATGCATTTCGCGCGTCAACACGATGACCATGTATATGTGTGAGTGCGTGTGTGTGTCAGTGTGTGTGTGAGTGTCGCACACTCTCTTTTTTTTAAATTGCAAGCCCCTCTTGATGTGGCTGTGCACTTGAAAAATGCAATCGTCAACGCATTTCACATTTATACGAGTACACATACTCGTGGTATGTTTTTTATTTAGCCTACGAAACTCCTTTGACAACATTGCGCACAGCATTCGCATAATTGCAGCCTTGAGGCGAACAATTTACCTTTCCTTTTTTTTTTCTTTTTAAATATATGTATAAATATATACACATGCATTTTATCCGTTGATTGTTTATTGATTTTTGCATGCCACATGCATTTAGCATATTTTTAATGACTTTTTGCCAAGTTGTTACTTCATTAAGAGGCGAATGCCAACAAAATGTTGCATATTTTTTTTACGAATTTCACTCAAGTGGTAGCGGCACTTGAACAAGAGTCGAGTCAGAGCCAAAGCCAGAGCCGAGTTGTCGCTAGAGTTGGGCTAAAGAGATTTCAATAAACTGATAGGCAGGAGCTTCTTTTGTGTGTGCTGGCTCACATAAAAGAAATCACATACATCATTACAATATTTATTTGCGCACACTCTTAACCTCCCCCATAAGTGCTGGGGATGCCAAAGACAAAGACAAAAACAAAGACAAAGACAAAGGACTGCAGGAACAACAGCAACAACAGCAACAACGTTGAGTTGTGAGTTGTAAGTCTTCTGTTCTGGGCAGGAAGCGCATTTGCATGTAACACGTGAGCTCACAAAGGACAAGCGACATTGTTTGGGGGGCCCCGTGGGTCGCCACCTGGCACACAAATTAAAGTGAGAGTGTAAGTGCATCGTAGGGTTGAGTTTGCTGTTTTGCTGTTTGGGACAACATACATTCAACAACAACACGAACAACAACAACCCCAACCTGAGCCCTTAGCTGTCCTGGCACACATGACAGCATACAAATAGCCTGCTCTCAAGTCACAGGCACAGGGGATACTCGTTGGATGAGCTGCTTCTTCTGTGTGTGTTGATTCCAGAGCACGCTTCAGCGCACAAAACACAAAACACAAAAACAAATTATGCGAAATGCATTTGCAGCTAGCTGACTGCAATTTGAGTTGTTGCACATTAAATGATTAAAAACTTTGCCCCGAAAACAGCAAACGTTACTCAATAGCCTCAATCCATAAATGTCAGCTACACATGAGAACAACAACAACACAACAACAACAACTGTCAGCCATAAACCGGTTGAAATTATTACTCCTGCGATTCTGTTCTTTTCTGGCGAATTTTATGGGCAAATGGGTATAAAAAACAGATTGCAGTGCAATCGTTTTATTTAAGTGTATCAAATGGCATTGGAAATGGCAATGGCAATGGCAAACAATTTGCCAAGTAGTTGTTGAGCATATAAACTTAAGAGCAACCCGAATGCCCGAAAAGTTGTTGAAACAAAGTTTTTCGCTCATCTATATCTGGCTTTGTTCGATTTGAGTTTCTAGCTGGCCTGGCAAGCGGAAATTGTGACGAAAATGCCAACATAAATACGAGTACTTTTATATACAGTTCCATACATATACAAACATATATATACATTTATATCAACAGCATAGACAAATACCCGTTACTTAATTTCCGTTATAGCCAAGAGCCATCCTTGGGACATACACAATGCATATAAAAATAAGGAAAAGTTCTTAAGTTAAGGCCAAGTTTATTCGATGTCAAGATGTCGAAAACTTTTAAAAGTGTTTTTATTTGTATGATCCCAAAAATTGATTTTAAATGTGGAAACTTAAAGTAAAATATATAAATAATTAACTACAGTAAAGTCGTATTTATAGAAATCAGAATCGTTATCAGATACTCACATTGAATATGTTTTTCATTCAATTTAAATTCTCACACTTTCATCAATCAAATGCTTTAAAAATTATGTCAAAAAGATGATTTTAAAAAACATCTCTGCGATTTTAAATGTTATTACAAGTAATCTGTTACTGTCCACCTTTGGGGGCCAAACATTTGGCCAACCTTTTCGATCATCACAAAAGCAGCTTAACACGCACTTTCCATTCAAAATACATACAAACAAACACACACACCCACCCACTTATGCCGTTAATAATATACGAGTATAATAAACAAAATGAATGGAGTGTTGCTTTTTCGCCCTATCACGTTGCTGGCAGGCCCTGCGAATATAATAATCACGCAGTAAGTACCATTTTCAATTACAGTACTGCATCCGGAGGCTGTGCTGAGCACCAACCCCTTTCCCTCCCACCCTCTCTATCCCTCTCTCCTGTGGCTGCCACTCAAAACGTCGCTCAGCGCTAACCACATAAAAAAAAAAAACTAATCAACTTATTTATGAACATTTGCGGCGAACAAAAGGAACGTGCAGAATTGCGTATTCCGACTGAGCCCAGAGTAAATAAGTCCAAACGAAAAAATGTGGTTTTACCAGCAATATAATCCAAAGTAAACTCGAAGAAAGAGACCACCAAAAGTACAGATACTTTAAGTGGTGCATTACAAGTGAAAAGTACTCGACAGATGTACAGCGAATTGAAAGTGGCAAAATGTCGTAACGCAGTTTATAATTTTTCTGTTAACTTAAATTACATTTTAGCCATATGTGAGACGCTGAACTGAAACTGTCATATTTTATGCTGAGCCACACACACATACACAGAAAAGAAAAACCATTATAAAATGTAAAATTTGAATTTTTTTGTAAGCGTTTATTTTTAATATTTGTTCAGTATATTATTGTTAAATTAAATCAAATTGCGAATAAAATGGCAGCCATGTCTGAAATATTTGATTTCAACTTCAGATTAATTTTATCTCGGTTTCCCGAATTGTTTTTTTCTGTGTACACTCAGCCATAAAGTATCACGAAATTGTTGGAAAATGGAAGACATTTCGCTCTGGGAGTGCTCTCACATGTGACAAAGTTTTAGTTCCCTCTCCCTTGACAATGCGGCATTGTTTCGCCGTCAAGTTCTTGACCACAATTTACGCCACTTACATTACGTATCGAGTCCTGGCAATGGACCATGTGCCATGTCCATAAATGCCGAACGCTGTTCAGTTTATCAGCTGTGGTGCGCGTGTGGGGCATATCAAAATGGCATTGGCAGTGGCAGTGGCATTGGCATTGGGATTGTTTTTATGGCTGTACCAAAAGCCTTTTATGTTTGGCTCGAGGCAAATTTGATGATTTTATTAAGGCAACTCGCAGAAACTCAACATATCGATAGGCAGTTCGCATAACCATCGCAGGCCGAGATGTGGAAAGTGTGAAGGGAGGGTGGAGACTGGCCAACGGGTCTTTGGGGTGTTCATTTGCAACGTTAATTAGTCATAATTACCCGCACAGCTTTTGGGCTTTGTCAGCAGCCTTTTGTGCGCCGTCACGCCCCTGATTTATGGCCAACAACGAGCTTAAAGTCCCACAGCTTTAACTTAAACAAAATGGCGTTCAACACACACACACATACTGACAGCTCTCATGCGTGTGGTAAATGATTCGGAATTGATTAGAAGTAGACTGAAAGTAAAAGAGAGAGCAAAGAAAACATACTCTTACTGTGGGCCGCAAACAAATAAAAATAAATAAAATATCAAAGCAAGTTCACATGAAATTTTTATGCCAAGACGACGGCAAACTTTATTGAAACTTCTTGGCAACCAGCGAGTGAGGGGCGTCTGCTTCTGGAAAAGGGCTTCTGCAGCAGATGATGGTTCCGCTGTAGCTGTGGAACCGCCTGCCAGTTCAAGATAATAAGCTTCAACAACAACCACAACAGATAAACAACAGCCGACGCGTCAGTTGATGGCGTTGAAATTGCTGGCATCTTGGCGGTTTTCACATCTACTTCTCATCCACATCCACATCCTCAAGCTCAGTCTCGTCCTCGACTGGCTGCCAAATAAACTTCCAAAATGTTGGCGCATCGTCGCCTCATTTCAATTGCGCTCAGCTCCTGACAGCCAGTTACAGATACAGATACGGATACGGATACGCAAGATATATATGTGGGATAGTTAGCAAAGCGACATCTTGGCAAATACTTGAATGTAGCAAATAGATTTGGGGCTTTATTATAAATTAGTATTAGTGGGTACTGCGATAGGCATAGAAGAGGATACTAAAAGGCGAGGTTTAATATGAAGGTTCAAAAGAAAGTTAGCTACGAATTAAACACAGTTGCGAAAAAAATTTAACAAATTCTAGAAAGGTTTTAAAAATTCAATTCAATTGAAAAAATAATTATTCGATAATTTATTTATTTTTTTAGTTTTTTTTTTTTTTTTTTTAATTACGGGAAGTATATATTTTTGCGTTTCATTCCGAAGAACTTAAAAACACATGTTTGACTACATTGACGGGGGAATCGAACCCAGCTTTTTCAAACTGGAAGTTCTACTTATGTGACAGGTCGGCGACTCTAATCACTGAGCTACCAGACCAGTAGTAAGAATAAATAAATGTTAATAATAATAATAATACAAAGTTAGAAAAATACAATAAATTACTGTTCAGAAAAGTATAAATTAAATAGTGACAGTAACATCTTAAGCTACTCTCGCAATTAGAACACACTTTGATGTCCTCAATCTTTTTGTTTACCACACACATCACTTGTCGCGCTGTTGTTGTTAAATCCTCACCCTCATAGCACCCTATTAATTTTATTGCTACCATTTTCTGGCGGATTTCTCGGCCATTTTGTTAACATGATGTTTTCATTGAATGTTGTTGTAGCTGCCGTTGTTGTTGCTACTGCTGTTCCTGATGCTGATGCGTTTGTTTGCTGTTATTGCTGATGAAAATATATTCAATTTATTATATTCTATATAGAGACACTTATTTTGTGTTGACATAATGATACGCTTATAGCTGGAAAACATTCCACCGAATGTTGTTCGCGTGGCATGTTAAGAGGCGGCACCCAAGGAGCAGCATTCACATACATATGTGTGAGACGCCTCTCTATATATATGTGTGTGTATGTGGGCTTTAGTGTCCTAGCGAAGCTGCGAATATTATGTCTGTGTGTGTAATGAATCTATTATTAAATTGTGTTGCTTATGACAACAACAACAACAACAACGATAACACTGACAGAGTAAACAAACAACAACAATACCAACGTCGCTGTCTCTGCCAACTTCAACGTCAACGTCAACTTCAACGCTTTCGCTAACGCTGCTGCTGATGATGCTGCTTCTGCTGACGTCGCTGCCGCCGTCAAGTATCAATCAAAAGCAGACATTGCTGCTCGCTCCAAACTGTTCTCACTCAGAAATTTATGAAGGTTCTTAGTGCCAAAGGCCATGAATGTTGTCGCCTGGGTCGCAAAATATCAACAACGACAACATAAATATTTTTCGCTTTTCTCCGTTTATTGATGTTGGCTATATTGTTGTGTTTTTTCATGTTTTTTTGTAGAAATCTCTTTCTGCTTAATTTCACCAATTGTCATATGTGAAAGTTTTTTGGGCATTAGCGAATTTTAGCTGACGGGGCGAAAACTTGGAGAAATTCAGTGGAAAGCGGATTACAAACTGTCATTTCAACTTTAAGCTCAACCCGGCCCAGCTCAGCCCAGATAATCACAGTCGCCTTTCAGAGCTCTCATTAGCAAAACGTTCAAAACTCTTTGGCCAACTTTTGACTTCATTATGTCGCGTTTCCTCGGTCCACCACCCGCGTCGCGTTGTCGCCGCAAAATTGTGCAACGTTTCCGTTACTGCTTTTGGCGCACATCCGTTGCCGCCACTTGCTCAGTCTGATCCTGCTGCTGCTGCTGCTGCGGCTGCTCCTACTCTATCTTACTACACTGTGGTTATTCGCCATTTCATTTTATTCTGCACATTTTATTATGACTGGCGCTTGTGAGGCAGCTCATACATTTTTTATTATTATGTCTGCTTATCAGCATGTGGCAAATATACTCCAGGACCACCGCCTGTGCCAGTGCTTGTCCCTTTTCTCCCCTCTTTCCCTCTCCCTCTCTGGCCATCCCTAGTGTTTGAGGAACCAAGTCGAACCGAGCCAAGCCAAGCCAAGCGTTGAAATGCGCGTTTAGAGCCGCTCGTTTGGGCGCGTCGCTTCACAGTTCGCTGATTGTTTGAATGATGACGACGTCAGCAGCGGGCACAAAGCCCATAAAGCTGCGCTTTGATGCTAACTGGCATTGAATTGTCACGCCCAGTTAAGCAGCTGCTAAATTACAGCTTCAATATGTGCATTTTATAAATATTTGAAATAATACTGCGAGCTTTTCATCTAAATAAATACCATTAAATTAATTATTTTAATTTAATTCATCTGCGAATTGTTTAAATTTTTTCTTTTAATGTGCAATATCTTTAAAATTGAAGCAGCCATTAATTTATGTTCAGCACTTACAACAATTGTTCAATATTTTGCAACTTTTGCGGCTTTTAATATCCGGCCAGCCTAAAAGTATGCAACAACAATTGCAGCGTGAAAGCCAACGGCCAACGGCCATTGACTGCAACGGCGACGACGAATGCGAATGCGAATGCGGCCGCCATTGTCATTTGCTGGGGCAATGTCAGAGACGCAGGCCGCAAACAAAATGCCGGCGCCAGCAGCAGCATCAGCACAAGTTGCAACAGCGACGGCGACGACGACGGCAGCAACAAAAACCGCAAAAAACACTCACAAACACACACACACACACAGCTGGCGAGTGTGAGCGGCCAAACAGCAAATAACAAAAAGCACACGGCAAAACACTCAACCAGCAGCCATAACAACAACAAAAACAAGGAAATATGGAAGGAGAGAGAAGAGAGAGAGGAGAGAAGAGAAACAGCAGCCGTCAGCTAGCAGCGGGCAAAGTAATTTTAATTAAAACTTATGGCAACGTCTGCGAGTGAGTAAAACACGGCGAAACGAGTTGAT
Source organism: Drosophila recens (assembly GCA_037043495.1). Lineage (NCBI taxonomy): Eukaryota > Metazoa > Arthropoda > Insecta > Diptera > Drosophilidae > Drosophila > Drosophila recens. The sequence continues at coordinate 635,862 of JBAMBJ010004528.1, forward strand.
AAAAGCGGGAACACAGCCAAGCACACACACACAAACACACTCACATTTATAGGCACACACACACACAAACACAAATAGAGTAAAGCTCACAAATACAAAAACACACATACACTTGCACTCATATGCGAATGGAAGCTCAAGGCCCGCTGCCTTAAACGAGGTAATTAAAAAAGCGTAAGCATCTCCATACCTAGCCAACTACACAAATTCTTCATACCCTACTCTTATCTGCTTCCCCTTTCTCTCCGATCTCCCCCCTCTTGTCACTCACTGCCCAGTCTCGTTCTCGCTCTTGCTGTCTCTCTGTCTTTCTGTGTAATTTCCATTTTATTTTATGCGCGAGTTTTTGTTTGCTGCACTCCTTTTTTTCGCTATTTACCTTTGTTGTTGTTTTGTTTTGTTATTTTGTTTTATTTCATTTTGTTTTTGTTTTTGTTTGTTCGCCTTTAAGCCGGCGCCGTAATCTGATATTACGTATACGACGTGAGCACCAGATATTTAATAGAAATTCAACGTTTTTAAGCTTGGCAGCCAATAAAAACGGAAATTTATTTTTAGTTTACCCTTTTCTCACTATATTTCCTTTTATTTTTTCTTTCAACAGATAGTTAAACTGTCAGATGTACTGCACCGAAGCAGCAGCTGGAAGGCAGTTGTAAAGGGATCACCCGATTCCCATTTATCAGCTCTGTTTGGCCTGCATATAAAAGCAGCTTTCAGCAATCGTAAAATAAAGCAATGCATATATGAGTACGAGAATATTGCCAGAATTCATGCAGTAAATATGCGAGTTGATTAAAACTCAGGTATTTTTCATTTTCCGACAGCTGAAATTTAATTATTTTCTGTTTATTATGATTGATAGGGTCATACAAAATAGATTTAAGTCGTAAATAAATAAAGTATAGTGATTTTTACATTCTCTATCATCTGGCCACACACTCTGCTCGGTAATAAGGCAATCGATTAATTAGACAAAGGTATTTGTTGTCATTAATTACACATGCTTACATACTCGTAGATAATCTCCAATGAATTTTGCATCATTTTCTTGCGCCCCTTTTCACTGATTGAAATCTCGGCTTAATCATTGCCATGTCAACCGTACTGCACCTTGCTGCACTCGGCCTATTTTGTGGCAGCTTTTGTTTTTTGTTTTTATATATGCGTTTTGCTTATTATATACTTACTTTGGTGCCCCTTCCGCCTTCCACTCGCACGAGTGAGCTGGTAAAATGGAGCCAAAAGCAGTTCAAGCCGGTTGCTTGATTAACCATTCATTGCAGTTTTATAGTGCCTCAATGACTGAAAGTGGAGCTGTAGTTTGAGCCCACTGGTTGCTGCCTCACTGACTTGGCTTTTGCCAGTCCCTGAGCCTTTTTCTGCCTTGCCCCTCACTTTGCTCGCCTCACTGCACGGCTTTGTGTATTACGGACTCCCAACTCCGATTCCATTCCGTTACGACTTCAACAGCAACTCAAACTCTGGCTCTGACTGTGACTCTGACTCTGACTCGGACTCTTGTGCTGAAGCTATGCAATTTACGCTCAAGTAGCAAGCAGGCGGAGAACTAAAGCTATAAGCTGTATTCTCTGCTCTTTGCATTTCCCAGCTGCCAAGTGGCAATTCGTGCAGAAATTATGTTTAATTTTAGTTTCAAAGCGAGCTGCAATACAGAAATACAGAAATAAGCGAATTCCAACAATTGTTGAACAACAACTCAACATCTGAGACGCAGGCAAAGGCAACAGGCCTGATAACAATTTAATTAACATTTAATTTGGCCAAACTTGCACCTTACAGATGGCTTAAAGGCCCAACACACACTCCTGTCTAGATTGTAGAAAGTTTCTCTGCACGAGCATTTTAGCAGTGACAATCACAGCATGGACTGCAGCAAGTGCAAGAGCACTATATGCATTAGAGCCTTACATTGTAGTTGGCCAAAAAAAAAAACTAAAGTTGCTTATGTATGCAGCACAGCAGCTGAGGAAGGCACTGAAATCCGTGCCAAGCAACTGCTCCGGCTGTTGCTGTTGCCTCAGTGAATCCTTGCACGTAGCGGAAGCAATGATCTGGCAAATTTTAGTTTTACTTGTAGGACCTGGCAAAAAGTTTCGCTGTCTCTAACACTAAATAGCGTTAGCACCAGGACCAAGAGTCACCGTTGATGAGGGTGTTATTTTGATGGGAAGGTAAGGGAAGGGAACTGCCAGTGTTGTTGACGTGCTTAGGTGTTGGCTTATGATTGCGCTTGCGGCATCATCACCAGCTGCTACTGCAACTCCAACTTCAACTCCAACTCCGACTTTTACCCCATTTTCTGCACTCCCTTTTGCCGCAGGATGCAGCGACAAAAACTGCAAGTAAGTTGCTTAAATTGCAGCAAATTTGAGATGCTACACTGAACACACTTACTAGAGATGGGCACGGGCCTCCTTATTAAGGCCCGGCCCGGCCCGGGCCCGAAATAAATCTTTTTGGCCCGGTCCAGGCCCGGCCCGGTCAAATTTTCAAGAGGCCCGGCCCGGCCCGAGCCCGGCCCGATACAACTATATAAACTTTTTTTTAAATTAATTTTTTTTATTCATAATTTTTTAATGTCAAAAAAAATTGTTTTTTTATTTTTTAATTACTCAAATCTAACAATTAATCTTAATAATTCAAAAAAATTTATATTTACACAATTTTATGTAAAATATTAATTTGTATGAAATTTAAGTGAAATTCAAGCGAAAGTGATTTTTGTGGCACCCCCGAATATTTTTATTAATCGATATAAAAAATTGACTTTTCGGGCCTACCGGGCCTCGGGCTTTTTGTTTAGGCCCGGGCCCGCACGAAAAAAGCCCGTTTTCGATTTTCATGCACGAAGCCCGGTGATTTTTTGAAGAGGCCCGCGGGACACGAAGCCCGGCCCGGCCCGTGCCCATCTCTAACACTTACCTCTAGGGCAGTTGCAACACGCATGTGTGTGTGTGTGTGTGTGTGTGTATTCTCTAGGAGAGTTTGTTGCATTCTTTTTAGCACTACAAGTTCCGTAGATGTCGATCTGATTAAAATTGCCAAGCACTCGACTTGTTTGTGCATTGCAAGATTACTTTTAACTAAAGTTCAGCACGTTTTCTTATTAACATCATTCTTATCACACGTTTCCAAAGCTAAACAGTTTTGCATACAAGCTTGGCAATAAGATAGGAGTAAAAAGAAATGAAATGCAAATTATAGATCTTTCAAGAATATATAAATACATTTTTAAAAGACAAAATATATTCAATGTTCAGTTTATAAGAATTCAGTACTACAGAAGCAGTTCACGTTAGTGACAACAGTACAAATTGAAGTGTAAGATCTTCAATGTGTATTTTAAAATAATTTGAATATAATTGGGATTTAAAAATCTATTAAAAACAATTATATTGTTGAATAAAGGATGCTTCTATTAAGAATTATAGAAATTATTAACTAACTAAATGGACTACTCTCATTTTATCATTATTATACTCATTCAGTAGTAAGAAAGTTTAGCTTTAATGTACTTTTTGTTTGTAATCCACATATACTTTAAGTTCGTTCCATCAAGTTCATCAAATATAACCCACAATTTAGAGTCCATGCTCGCCATGTTAATACAATGACTTTTTGCTCAGGTTGTTTGATCATTGCTTAAGCTGACAGCAATTCATTTAACCTGCCATTTTTTGCAGTGCACACACTCACATATATATGCACAGACAGACAGAGAGAGAGACAGATAGTCATAACCTCCAGCACGTCGTCACCTCCCGTTGCACCATCACGACCGCAACTTATAGTTACTTTCTCGGTATGTGTATGTGTGTGTAATTTTGCAAGATTTTATATTCATAGCATAATCCTTGAGTATGAAATAGAAAAGTTTTCGTGTACCCATTGAGCGGGAGAGCAACTTGAGAGAGATAGAGAGAGAGAGAAATGGAGAGGTAGACAGGGGAGAAAAAGAGGAACCTTTGGCAGTGCACGCAGGATGCAATTTTCAATTTGTTGGTAATTTTATTTTATATTCCACAATCTAAGTCAAGTCAAGTTTACCGAAAAACGTTTTACCGTGCAAATGATTTTCACTTTGGCCTGCCCTGCTCTGTCCTGTTCTGACTTGGCTTGACTTGGCCATAACCAGCAACTTGGTGTTGCCTGAACAAGTTGTAACTGTAACTGCACGCAGTGTGGCAAGGGGTTTAGCGGATGCGGATATGCGCCTGATGGAGTGAGAGACACCAAAGCAAAGGACAAAGTTTTCATCTTCGTTTCTGCGGCATTTGCCTCATTGTCATTTCCCAGTCACTCAGCCAGGTGAAGTTGAAGCTAAAGCAAATGCGAATGCGAATGCGCATACGAATGTGATTCTGAATGCGAGCATCTGTATTCATTCATAAAGCACCCGAAAACACTCACACTCAGACGCTCACAAGGTGTGCACCTGGGAAATGGCAACATCTCTGTCCGGGCAAATGAGTTTTTTGTGTAGGAGCAAGTTTTAGTTGATGGAGCGAGGGAGGCAGAGGCAGAGACAAATAACAACACAATTACCCCGGCGACGTAGCTCAGAGTTTTTGTTAAATGTTAAAAATTTTTAACGCATTACGAATGGCAGGATGTAGTGGAAGCAGCTTCAACCAACCCGCAAAACGTGTGTCTCCTGTGCGTGCCAATTATACACACACAAACACTTTGTTTCTCCACACACACACACACACACACACACACACACACACACACAGCGTAGCATATTTGTCGCAATTTACGTGCTCGGTGGCAGCTCTGCCTTTTTGACTTGCCCTAAAGCCATTTGCCCAGGACCCGCATCTCTCATCCGACGCTGGTTTATTTAATCAGTTGTAAGATTTGAGTTTCATGCGGAAATATTTAATTTGGATTTTAAATGCGTGCCACGGCGTAATGTGAAACCAGGCGAGCGACCCCCGACGCACAAGCTCCATCTCCAGTTTCATCAGCAGCATCTTCTATTCTCCGACACCGCCGTCGCCTGCGCTATCGTCTTCTCGGAAAATGAGACAAATGTGACAGCGATGGGAAATGACAGGAGAAAGTTTTTATGGCTGTGCGCCTTGCGGCAAGAATATCTTGGCCTGTTGTGCTCAGCTTCAGGTGTGACTGACTGACTGCAGAGCCAACAAAGTTTGAGAGCTAGTGTCGCAATTGAGAATGTCTTGGATTCCACTTCGTCTTGGCAATCGCATTAGTATGTTGTCTAATTGATTATAAACACTGCTCACTGATTGCTTGGATTTATTTTTAAATAACATTCATTAGAAACATAGTTTAAGTTTATAGCAGCATTCTCTCAGATAGTAGATGCTGAAGGCTAATTGCATAAATGACCCACTTCCATTCACATAATATTCTTTTTAAACTACTCTTATTTCTTGAAATAATTCCACTCTTGGCTTGTCTTCAATAGCTTATCATGATCCATTCATGAAATTACTTTCGTTTTAGCTCGGAAACTCAAAAGTGCTTCAAGTGCTTGTGAGTTCATCAGACCATGGCAAATGCTCACACTGATCCTTTGTGCAACGCAACATGTCACAACATGTCTGTCGTTTAACCAAGTTAACCCATTTAGCCAGCATTCACCAATGTTGCCAACACACATTTTGAGTAGCTCAAAACCCTTTCAACTCTATACATGCAGTTTGAAACGCGAGTGCTGTGTACCCCTACACAGCACACACATTTAATTTGTTACATAATTACGTAATTAATAAAACATGCCAGAGACGCAAACATACACGCACTTGACTGAAATATATATGTATATGTATACAGAAGGTACTTAAGTAGACATGCGTTGCACAGGGCGTATGCGCAATATTGACAGCGGCCAAGATTTACAGGCCGGAGTTGAACTTTGACTTGCACACACGCACAACAGCAACAAAAACAATCATGATGTGCTTCCAGGCAATGCTTACATTTGATTACAATGTCATTGAGTAATTAATGTGTCCTTGTCAATAAAAATGCCAGCAGGCAAACGCATTGCTGCCTGTCAGGCGACAGCAACAACTGAAACAGCAACAACAACAACAACTTCAATATCAAGAACAAGAACAACAATGCCAAGTGTGTATACATGAAACTAAAATCCTTTTGTTTGCCTTGCTTAATTAATCTCATCAGTTAGCCCAGCTGGCAGTCCTTTTGACCGGATGAAACTGAGTCTTGTTTTTCAGGTGTCAGCTCAGGCCTCAGAGCATTGTTCACTTCCTGCTGCTTCGGCAGCTTTTGCTCCACCTCCTTCTCCTGCGGAATCTACTGCTTCTATCCGACGGAAATTGTATTTCTAATTAATGACCATGAAAAGCAATTTTCGAAAAATTTATTGCGCATACGTTTTATGTAGTTTTCAACAGTTCACAGCAATTATGCGCCGAAAATTAACAAAAGCTTCAGCTATGAGTAGACAAAACATACAATCTAGAAAAATGTTAAAACCCAGAGCAGAGCAATGCAATCAAAATAATTGCCATAGTTTTGTGGCAGTCGTAAAAGCAATTCAAATTATAATTAAGACTCAAGCGCCCCCAGCAAAAGCAATTAAAAATCACAACAACAATTTCGATAGCACATCGAAAATAGTTTTGCCAATGCGGCGACAGGATATTAGCCAAAAGTTGAGGCAAATTGACTTTGTCTGCCATCCAACACACAATTCGATAACAGTACTGCAATCTCTAGTTCTTTGTCTGTATGTGTGTTTGAGTGTGTGTGTGATTGGGGTGTGCACACCTGAATAGCATCGGTTAGCTAATTTGTTTGCTTGACAAACAGAAACCGACCAATAATGATGAAAATGGATGAGTTACTTGTGGCAAGCAGACAACGACACGAACATGTTACAGAAACAACTATGAAAATTATAAACAATTTAATTAAGATAAACTTCTCCCTAGGGTTGAGTAGATCAATACTTGTTATATTAACGAAACGTTTATTAATTAACTGGAAAAGTTTTAAACAACTAAGGAAAATATTCTAAGCAGGAAGTTTGATAACTTAAAATTGTATAGCCTTCTTTTAGGCTGGCCTTAGAAAACATAAATATCCTGTGTTGACTTTGAAACAAATTTGTTCTATAGCATACTCTTAGACTGTTCGGTAAACTGAATGAAAGAACATCAAATCGAAGACTTTAAATTTTATACAATTCTGCTTTGAAATTCGACTTCCTAAATTAAGTCTATTCTTAAAAGCTAACCTGCTTCTTATAAAAGCTTTAGTCAAAAGAACAAAGCAGAAAATAAATCGAATAACATCCGTTTTGTGGTTTGTAAGTTTTATGCTTCAAAGCGACTGTCAATTACACGCAATTAAATCGGATTTCTATGTATTTGGATTTTCATTTCCGTTGCGTGCGTTACAAAATGGCGGCCGTTTGTAAGTATATATTATATTTATGTGTGCGTCTGTTTGCATTGCAGACAAAACGGAAATTAATATCATTTTTATTTATTGTGATATTATAGAATTTATTTGAACAAGCTCGAGCATAATGCGGCTCAATTTGGCCATAAGAGTTCAATGAACTGATCCAAATGATAAGCATATTATTATAATAAGACCGCAATAATGAACAGGCGCCCAATGCTCAAGAGCACACACATATAAAAGAGTCGGGACAGGCCAAAGTTTTTGATATGTTTAGCAAACAAAATGCCAATGGCCAATTGACAGCAGCAGGCGGGCAGGAGCTGGACAGTGCCAAGATAAACCAACAGATTGAAGTACAAGCTGAGTGGTAGCCGAACTGAGCCGAGCTGAGCTGAGTGAACTGATGGCTCGCATCTGTGCTGTGTATCATCAAGTTGTGAGGGGACTTCCATTCATTCCACTTATGTATGTTGGCAACAACTCTGGGGACTCTTGGCCAAAACAAAAACTAATACAATAATATGCAGCACAACTTTCAAAGCCACTCACAGCATCTGTCCTCTCTCTCACTCTCTCGCTTTCTATCTCTGTAAAATTTTCTTTCTAGAGCTCTGTGCAACTTTCACTGTTGAGCATACATTAAGGCGTGTTGAAGCGCATTGAATTGTGTATTGGGATTTGTTTACAATGCTGCAAAAAGTTTTTACGTTCGCTTAGCCAAAGGCAAAGCGACTTGCAAGTTTCTTAAGCAATTGTCCTGGACCAGCAGCAGCAGCAGCAGCAGCAACAGGACCAAGCACAATAACTGCACAAGTCCCTGTCGTTGCCTCCTTCCACCTAGTTTGTATTTGGCTTTCTGCCTTCCTCTTGGGGCGATGACATAACTTTTTTGCCGCTGCATTTCACTTTGCATTTCGCTTTGTGGTTATAGCGACTGCTTTTTAATTTATTTAAAATATCCTGTTAGCTGCATACTTGAGCGAACTCTATGAATATGCATAGCCAGCTCAGTTTCGGAATTTCTTGAGCAACAGGTGCACTTAAACAGAGCAACAGAGCAATTTGTGTCATAACTGTGAACATATTAAATTAACAACATAACATAAGTATGGTAAAGTGGACAATTTTGGAAAAATAAGATTTTTAAGAACAGAAAAACTGGAATATTAGTCTATTAACATAGTATTTAAATGATTTACCATTTGATTGTTAAAGAGAATTTACAATATATAGAATATATCTAAAACTATGTAATAGTATATACATTTTAATAAAGAATTTGTTGACATTTCAACCATTAAATATTAATTCAATATTTTCGGTTTATAGTTTTTTCTATAAGCCCATTAGATAAAGCCCTTAGCGCTATCGATGCCCACGCTATCAAAACATTGCATGCGGGTTCTACCCAAATACACACACGCATACAAACGCATACATATGTATATACAATTTGTGAGCCCCTTTACATCCGCTAAAAATCAATTGAAAAGCATCAAAAGCAAAAATAAAATCACCACAAAATGTGCCACAAAAAATATGCCACAATATAAAAAAGTTGGCTTTCCGCTGCCCCAGCAACTTTATATGCAAATAGCTGCAATACGTATGTCTTTATGTATATATGTATTTTATGTATATATCTGTATGTATGTGGATATGTGTGTGTTCGCGTTACATTTTAAATGAATTGTTCGCGCATTTGTTTGCAGAGAACATGATGGCGGCAAACTGCAAATTAAATAAATAAATTTTATTTACTAAAAAAGAGGCATTAAAACGATATATGGAACGTTTGTTATATACATGGACTGATACTATGCAGCTGCCACAAAATGCAATTTTAGTTGTCATTTTATTATTATTATTATTATTTATTTTTTCACTATTTCTGGAAAGCGTAGGAAAAGTGGCACAATAAAAATGTCAACGGCAGCGTTGAATTTTCCGTTTTAAATTAAATATAAGCCTGCATACGAAATATTTTCAATGCGTGTGAATTTAATTTGGTTTAACGTTCTATAATTTATACATAATACTGTTCCTAGCTGTACAGTCTTTTATTTTAAAATTTTAATTTCATTTTTTGCAGCTTATCTTTTTCATATTAATTGCACACCCCCAAATTACCAAAAAACCGAGCAAACTAACGCTTTGTAAAGTTGTTGTACCCCATACTTGGTTGTGGCTTTTAATTATCCTGGCAGCCCCTGGCCACAGGATCAACACGTTCCCTTCGACTCCCCTCAAAAAATGTAGCTCATGAACTGTGGCTCATTGTTTAAACTTTCAAGTTGGCGACAATAAAAGTTGAAACTTTTAGTTTTATTGCCAAAGTTTCGACGAGATTTTCGGTCGAAACAGCATAGAGAAAAAAAGTCTATGTATAATAATAACCACAAGGCACAAGTTTTGGGACTTTGGCCACAAAGCGCTACCCAAAACTTGTCTCAACAACACTTTCCCTTTGCATTCAGTTTTACTACAGTTATTCACAAATCGACAAGTGACTTGACTGCCTGATTGACTGACTGACTGACTGACTGACTGACTGAATGTTGTTTGCCCATAAAACCGTTGAAGCAGCCACACAAAAATGCAAAGCGGCTCTAATCAAGCGCAGCCCCCAAACCAAAACAACCCTATGCAGTATAAACAGTAAAATTCCCAATCCTTAGCTGTCTAACTCTACGTCTGTCCTCCTCTCCATACCCATACCCATATCCAACTCCATCTCCATCTCCAAAGTAAAGGGAAGCCACAGTAAAGACGCAGCTAACGTTAAACGGCGCCCAAGTCAAACTGTGCAAACCTGCACGTACCTGCACTTGATCTATGCGGATATTAAGATATTGAATTACCTTTTTGTTCGTGCAGCTCAGACTGACTCGATTTTGCTGTCTTCCAACCGCCCCCTCCCATTCACTTAGCTTAACAGAGACATTCCACAGCGCACGGCTTTAAGATATGAAAAAATGTCGAGTCCGTGTGCTGCAACACGATAAATCCTTGTGGCAATTGAACGTTAATAGTTAAATAATACACTGCCCAAATATGCGGCCAATTATGCTTAAAATTCTGAGCATAACCAACAACTGGTCTAAGCCCTAAGACCTGACCTGGTTGGTTAGACACGAAACGTGTCTATGCGGCCATCTGAATCTATTAAATATGCAGCCTGCGTGCCAAAGTCTGTGGAGCATCGACAATAATATGAATACAACGTTGGGGAGTTTAGAGGGGGATGTTCCTAGATTCTTGACGAGCTTACAAATATGTGCAGGATTTGTTCAGCTGATATAAGAAAGAGACATGCAGCCTCAGCTCAAGTCAAACAACAGCAAGACGTTAAGATTGACAAATTCCATAAATAGCCAAGTTGACAATAATAAACAAACATAGGTGTAATTGAAAGTAACTGATTAAAGGTTTAAACAATATTTATAAGTATTTGCTAAATATTAAATTCTTATTTCTTTTACCTATTTTTAATGAACAACTATAGATATCAAAACCTCCAAGCTTCAAGTGCATTTTGCATAAAAATTTTAAGCACATTTTTAGTTAACAAATAAAATAAAAATATATATATTTTTTTTAATATTTTCCAATGAGTGCGAGATTTTTATAGCGTTGATTCTAAAGTCGAATATCAAACATTTTTAACAATCATTTCTAAACTAATTCAAATCTTAAGTATGACACTTCTGATATTGCCATTAGTTTTTACAGGTCATTTCAAATAATTGAGGCGCTCGAAATAATTTATTTGGCAATCTTACTGACTATTTGCACTACATCGCAATGAATTTTTGTAAATTATCAAGTCTTATCTTGTTATTTATTAAGCTCTGCCGCTTTAAGCTGCAGGACAATTAAATTTCAGGGGATTTCATTTTGCCGACCGACTTAGAATTCGCAGTCTCAGCTGTGTTATACTTTATTGGATTCCATGGGACGAGGACAGGAAATTAATGTCGCTGCGCGTAATTTAATAAAAACCCAAAGACGCTCAACAAAAAAGCCAACAACAATAACAATAAGTGCCACAACGGGGCAGCGAATGTTGTTTATGGCTGTAAATATTTCTAATTGGCGCAAGTTATGTGGCAGCTGTGCTGGGCGCCTTTTAAGCTGCCACACAGCCTGGCTGTCTCCCTTACAACTTTTCGAGTCGAGTTCATAATTTGCAAGGCAAGAAATGGCCACATAAGTGCGTGACTGTAAGTTGTCGTATCTTTTTATAGTTTCGGGCCAACAGCAACTTGACTGCAATTGCTTTTTGCAGTTAATTGCAATGAGAGTTTGTGGCCAAGAGACCCCAGAATGTCGCCAGTTTGAGCTTTATGGTGCAAATGCAATTCGTTGCAGCCGTTGCATTTGATGGCGCACTTTTGGACAGCAAGGTAATTAAAATGCGAGTAATCCTTGGGCATCATTTAATACGTGTATAGTGTATATATTTCAATTAGCTTAAGCAATGCCGCAACGCGGTTTAAGTATAAATTTCAATTTATTTCAGTATTTACATAATTTGTCAGCCAAAAGGACGACCAAAAATCCGACAGATTCAAAAAATGCAAATGCCACATAGACAGAGAAAGACTGCGGGAAGAGAGAGAGATGCTAATGTCGGAGGGGGAAAAGATGTTGGATGGAAGATTGTGCTGCACATTTACTAAGCACTTGTTGCTTAAGTTGTAGGAGTCGTTCCGTTCTTTCCGACCACCTTGCTTGGAGCTACCCTTTTCAAACTTTTCGACATAAAATTCACTTAGACTGTCGTGGCTGTCGCATGCGTTGCTTTTGCTGCCTTGTATCTGTTGCCAGGCATCTGCATATTTGTAACATCCAGCCAGAATCCAGCCAGGATGGCAAGGACGTTCATTGCAGGCATGTGACTCTTCTACACTCGGAGAAAAAATCTAAATTATTGTACTTAAACAGGGGATATACAAACACAAAAAATCTCAAAAGTTGACTGAGTTACGAGTTTCAAAAACTAAGAATAACAGTCTAATTTTAATTTAGCTTTTCGCAATCCCGAAAATCTAAAAATAAGATTTTTCCGAGATGCTTAAAGTGCATATATCTCTGAGTGTAGCTCTTTTTGGCTGAAGCGACTTGCATGCAAATACAATTTGACTGCCTTGTTAGAGCGCTCCGCTCGAGCGCTGGGGGATATCCCTTGCAAAACAATAAGACGTTCAACTCCAGCTACAGCCACGACCAGGACAAGGACCAAAAGAGACCAAAGTCATCTTTACTCAATCCCCCATTCATTCCCAGTCCATAATATCTTTGCCAGCTTGACGCTGTCACATGGACAGCCATTTGGTATAAGCTTAAGGCGCGTTGTGGGTGTTGCGGTTGTGGCTGTCGCGTGGCAACTCTAATAAATGCCACAGCAGCTCAGCTGTCAGCCATATCCCTACCCTTCTCTCTCGTTTCCACCCCTCTCTCTGTCTTTCTCCATCCACGAAACATTCCACCATCTATTGCCGACTAATGTTATTTGCGTGCGGTTCTTTTTACGACTCGCTTGGGTGTCATAAGTGTGTAAAATTCATGTCCTTAACGCTCAACATTATCAATTTCGGAACCCTAAAGGACTAACAAGTAGATGACATAAAATGTATCACCAATAGAATGTGTAATGACCATCTATTTCTTGTTAAATCTAGAAAGTATTTTTGAATTAAGTGCAAAATTTGCAGTTAAATTTGATTTGATTAGATGAAAACATGTTTTCATAAAATACTTATAAATTCTTTCTTCGACTCTATATTCAAATTATCTAAAGCCTCAGAAGATAATTATTTTAATTCTATCTGAAAATCATGATCTATCTTTATATTAAAATTCACAGCTCTCTCTATAGTCATATTATTTAGGTTATTGCCTTCTAATATACTTAATAATCCACTTGGCATTTTTCTCGCTGAAAAGATTAAGGGACTTTTGAGCACTTCAAATAATTTTAGCTGAAATGTAAACCAATTGAAATTCAGATGTCGCATTGCAATTTCGAAATGATAAATCAATTATGGCCATGGCAATAATCAAATGCAAATAAATGTGCCTCACATCAGGGCCAAATAGACATATGGAAATAGACAGTGGCACACTAAGGACTAGCTGAATAATCCCCCCCAAAGAGATGATGATGATGATTATGAAGATGATAATGATGATGCTGATGCTGATGATGGGCTGCAGCATTAGCTCAAGTGCTATGCTTTGTTAAAAGCTGACCTCGTCAATGAAATTGGACGCCAGTCAGGCAGAGTAATGGCAAAGCAAAGAGAGACAAGACGTGAGATGAAATGGGATGGGATGGAATGGGATGGGATTGTATAGTATGGGATGGGAGGAGGCCAATGAGGGGATTGCATGCCACACTACGTGTGCGGATTTTGACACACATTTGTAAATTGCTGCGGTCCCACTTGTGTTGGTGTGGGTGTATGTAAGGGTGCTTGTGCGGTTGCTGAAGTGAGAAATGCCAAAGCAAAAGCCGTAACCACTTTGTAAGTGTCAAAAACATAGCAGCAACGAAAATTGGATTGCAGCAGCAGCAACAACAGCCGGAAACGGAAGCGGCAACGCTGCCTGACCCACACACACACGCACACATACACATACACATAGTGAGAGAAGAGCCTGCGTTATGAGCAATGCCCTGTCTGCCTGTTGTTGTTGTTGCAGCGTCCATTATGTTGGCTAATACAATACATACAAATAAGCAGATGCACATTGCCCAAGTGGGCAGCTGTGGCTGACCAGAAGTCAGCGATGGAGACAGAGATAGAAACAGAGAGAGCGAAAGAGAGAAAGTGAGGAAGGCAGGCAGAGAGCGAGGAAGGCAGGCAGAGTGAGCATGAGTCAAAAGCACTCATTCGCAATGTGGTCTCTGGTCATTCATACGCAGCGTGGTCCCCCCACATATACAATTGCATGCAATCAGCGTCGACAACGTTGGGCGTTGGCCGCCGCTGCTGCTGTTGTTGTTGCTGCTGCTGCTGCTGCAACATCACTGACCTGCCCCAGACCCCAGACCAGCTAGAGTGGACGCTGCCGAGCGCCCGGGTCCATAGAGGGAACTCAACTGAGCCTGTGTACTTTGCACAGCTCGATTTATATTTGCTGTATTGGGCCATCGATTTTGTAAATGGGCACTTGAGTGGAGGGCGAGGGGAGCTTAAGTTGTTGCATATAAATCGCTTTTAATTTGCTGCCACAAATTATTGCATAATTGCTATTGCATTTGTAAACAATTTGCGCACAATGGCGCACAATCCATGAAAAGTTGATTGAACTACAGCGAATAAAATGCCATGGACAACGCATACAAGTTTAGACTGTATTGTGTGTGTTCTTTGGACATTTTTCATGTTTACTTTGCACATACATACGTATGTACATAGGAGAAATATTTTATGACCAATATAAATGTACAGCACGCACACTTGGGGGAACAATAACTTTGCCAAGCTGCCGTTGACGTTGGCAAATGCCAGCAGAGACTTCAACCTCAAATCCCCAATGGCGCTTCGGTTGCTCTTTAGACACGGGCCAAAAGCCCCCAAAGTGTATAGACGAAGAAAAAACCGCAGGAAAAACAGAAGCCAACGAAAAGCAAAAGCGTAAGGAAATTATGAGAAAATGCTAGAAAAAGTTAACATCAACTGTAGAGGCTGAGTTCAGAGTTCAACGGAAAAAGGGTTCCCATTGTGCTATCTCTGCACAAAAAAAAAATCCGAGATTCTTGTCCCAGAACCAATCCAATGCAGTGTCAGAAGTGAATATTCCGGATTTTTTTAAGCGAAATTCTTGAATTAAGTACCAATTTTCTAATTCATACATACTTTAAAATAAATGGTATAATCGTGAATTTTAGATAAATTTTTTTCTGTGTAAAGCCCCTAACAAAGAATCGCTGGGATTGTGGTCTATTGTGATTTAAGCTAATTACAAGGGGGCTTCAAACTTCAGGCTTCTGAGCAATTGTCAATTTTTGCTTTGCTACTTTGCCACTTGCAACTGCCCCATGCCACAAAGGCTTTCGACACTTCTGTCCACTCAGCAAGCTCACTAGAAAAGTGTATGTGTATATGTGCGTGAGTGTAAGTGTAGGTGAGTGTGCCACTTAACTGACATTGCTAGATGTGCTCATTATCATCTTCATCATCAGCATCAGCAACATCATCATCATTATCAACTTGCGAGAAGCTGTCCACATATTTTCGCTTGACTGCTTACAACTTCACCAAGCTGCACTAAAAGAGAGTGAGTGTATACACACACAAGCACACACATACTGAAGCATGCCACATATGTCAGTGTGCAATGGTATGTGTCAAAAATGCGACTCTTGTCTGTATTGCAAGCCAAACATAAACAGCTTAAAACAAAGTATTTCACAAAATTTTGTTGATAGCAAAACAAAAGCTAACTTAAGTTGACAATTTTATATACAAAGCGTAAGATAATTAATAAAAATATTGATAAATATTTTTCGTAAATTTTATGTCACAATTTCATTATTTCTTTATTAGAAAATTAAAAAAGCAATTTTTAATTGATTCTATATAAATAATAAAACCATAACTTATCCCCATTTCACTTACAAGTTTAATCAATTTTTCAACATAATCCCATAGTCAGATCCTTGTCGACAAAGTTTTTGTTTTTTTGACCATAATCCTAGTTGGTTCAACTTGTCCAACTATTTTCTGTGGCGTTTTTCAACTTTATAGTTAAGCAAGCACGTAGCCATTTCATATTTTTTAATTATTTTCTCTTTACACCCCCTTTCTTTTCTTAAAAAAAAAAAACCAAAAAAAAAATTGTAAATAAAAAACACTGGGAAAAACCGAAAGAAGAAAATGCCAAAACTTTGCGCGCGCGTCGACGGCACTTGAAAAAAGGGAAAACATTTTATGAGCGTGCATCGCAAAAACTAATAACACTTTACCACACCCCCTGCAAGGCCCTCAGCCCTACCGCACTTCAACTAGATCCCCGCCCTTCCTCGTCCCCGTCTAGCGCTTGAAACTTAAGCCAAGACTTGAGGTTGATCCAAGCAGCAATTGCTCAGCTGTTGGCCAGTTGCTTTTTACTGTTAGTTTTGGTCCCCTTTGGTGCTTTATAAAAAGTTTTGCATTACAAAAAGATTTTTAAAAAATAATAAAAAAAATAAGGGAAAAAACACATAATGAGTGGCCAATTTCTTTTCAAAAAGTCCGAACTTTCTATTAGCCAAATAGTTAAAATATATTTTATTATCAAAGTTTCCAATTAATTTCGCTTTCCAAATTATAAAATAAAACGAAACTTTCATAAATGAAAGCAACTATATTCTATAGAAAAAGTGTTTGATTGATGAAATTGTGCTGCTCTTAATTAGTTTTATTTGATACAAATCTGACAAAACTAACCATATATAAATCAAATCAAAATCTACGCTAATTAAATTAGGTTGCAAATTTGAACTGCTCAAATCAATTTTAATGAAATTTATAAGCTGTTCCGTAGCTCAAAAACGGTAAATTAAAAATCAAAAGAATTAAATTTAAATTTGTATTCCGGTTTTAATGCGATCAGCATGAAATTTTCTGCATCGCCGGCTGCTGCTGCTGGTTGCAGTTGGTGCAGTTGCCGGTTGCGTAGCTGAAATTTAATCCAAATTCTAAATATTTGCCAAAATGTCATGTATTCGCATGTACTTCCCTACTGCACTTCCCCTTCCCCTCTGTAGAGGGATTGCCTGAATGTCTGACTGAATTGTGTGTCCGTCTGTCTGTCGTTGCGTTTCCATTTCCTGTGCACGTTGCAATTGCAAAACTGCATTCGCACACATTAGCATTTGCATTTGCTATGCACGTCCAAGTTCCGCTCTTTCCCACTCTCTCTTCCTCTCTCCCATCTCTCTCTCTGTTTCTTTATTTATGCATGTGTGTAGTTGTATGCGCGTGTGTGGTTGTATATGTTTGCGTATTTGATTGCTGCTGATTGTGACATTACACTTGACATTTACGGCGGCAACTGCTGTCGAGGCAAAGGCAACAGCAACAGCTACAACTTTAGTTAGAGCATCAACAGCAGTCAACTAAAACTCTCTCTCGCTCTCACTTGCCATGCTCTCAGTGTTTCCATCTCGCTCTCTTGCCTCTTAAACTGGCCGCCATTTTGGCAATCTCAGCCAATGCGCATGCTCACCATGACGAGAGAGAAAAGCAGCAGCAGCAGCATCGCCAGCAACAATTTCATTTGCATGCCTCACACACACACACACACTCACAGAGGCACACACACATACTATAGACTGTTATACCGCAATGTGCGTGCCCCTACGCCCCCTATCGTCTATCATCCTGCCCACAGCGTCCATTGCTGCTAAGTGGCACATTTTTATGAGTCTCGACGGGTTTTTGGACCAAGTTGATAATTTTCATTGCCTCCTCTTGTTGTTGTTGTTGCTGTTATCATTTTGCATGTGCTGCGCATTTAATCAATTTAATGCAGAAATCTCCCTAGAGATTCGCTTTAGCCAGCTGAAAGATTGTTATTTATCACGTTGCCTTTTATTTAATTATGCAGTGCCCACACTCTCTCTGTCTCTCTCTTCCCTCCATTTCTCTCCTCCCTCTGCTGATTTCTGCCTTGCTGACTGATTATTGTGTTCTGCTTAATTGTCATTCCCAGAAGCAGCAAACGACCCAAAAAAAAAAATAAAGCAAAAAAGCAGATAGAAAGAAAATGAGAGGCAAAAGTGGGAAATGAGAACGAAGCCAAGATGATTATTAATAATAAGCAGTCAGAAGTCAGTCAGGCCCAAGTGTAGCCAATTTGCTGATTTAGTCAACAGGGAGCATAAAAAGAACCTGGCTGTTGACACACTTATCAACATGTTCACTAATACACATACACAAATACAAACACACATATTTACACACACAGTGAGAGCTGCACATGAAGCATCAACGCTTGGAACGTGTTCATTTGCAAATTTATTTGTGTGTCGGTAAGTGGCAGTTTGATGCGCAATGTCCTCTTCAAATGTCGCCCCATGCACATGAGAGGCGACTTAGTTGCTCTATATATATAAATGTATATATCTTTGTATATGTGTGTGTCTCTTGGCCAACTGGCGTTGTTGTTAATATTAAAGCACATCAACGACGACACCAAGAAGTCATTGACTCGTTGAGTTATGCTTACAACGAGCCCTCGCCTAGCATTGTAGTTGTAGTAGAGCACACATACACACACACACATTAGCCCGGAAAAATACACTATCTCACATACACGCACACTTACATACACGACAACGCAGCGCATTCGTGCCTAAAATTATGCTAACATTTCATCCGTGTGGCGGTCGACGTTTGAGCAGAGAATGCACAAGTGTGTGTGTGAGTGAGTGTGCGAGTGAGATTGAGAGTATGTGCTGTCGCATAGCGGAAACTCGCTTGCTATAAGTAGCACTATGTGAGGATATATGTACACTGCACCAAATTTAAAGATACTAAATAGCAAATTAAACAAATAAATTAAATTTGTAAAACATGATTTGAAGATATCCCAATCAATGAAACAAATGCTTATGTATTTTTACATTTATTTTATAATTTATCATAATTTTATAATAAATTAAATAGCATATAAATAAAATACATATAAAGTAAAAAGAACACGCCTTGGAGATCTCTTTCTTAGGTCTACGATTATTCAATATAAAAAATATCAAATTTTATATATACAATCTTTACAATCTCAGCCTATGACACTGTAAACTTTCCCATAAACATTTAAGAAACATGTTAGCTTATATATTGTAAGTCCATATAACTTATTCCTATATTAATTTCATTAAATTACTTTCATCATTTCTGTTTTTCTATCTGTCATCTTATCAGCTTAAAAACTAATTTGCAACTCTAGCTTATACTCTCCATTGTATAGTGCGAGTATATTAGTTTATTGATGAACTCGAAACTAATTTTCAAACTATTGCATCCACTCTTATTAGACTCAAGTAAACTGAGTAATCAGAAAGTCTTGCCAAAAGCGTATAAAACGCAAGCACTTAAAGCAGCGCTCAGAATGAAACTCAAACTGAAATCGAGACAACAACTGAGACTCAAAATGTAAAAAGGGAATTGAAAGGGGAGCAGGGAAATGAGGAAAGGGAAAAGTGGAAAAGGGGGAAAAAGGAAAATGGGGTATTTTGCTGTTGCTCGTTTTGGTGACTTTATATACCACGCACGTTGTTGTTGTTCTTGTTGCTGTTGTTGCTATTGCTTAATGCGGCATTTTGCGACAAGTGTTGCTGAAACATTGCTGGAAGCAGCATCAACACGCACACACAGTCACAGCTCCCTGACACACACACAGTTACACATACTCATACATGCGCTCACGCTCGGGCAATTGTACGTAAATTGCGTTGGTGGGCAGTAGTAGTGAATGGAATGGGTGCGGACGAGGAGGTGAAAGGGACCGACACATAGCAAGAGGGTATTCCCTCATTCACTCAAGTAAAAACCACACACAGACACAGACACTTACACACACTTCATGTCAAAAGGAAGCTGCAGATGCCCGACACGGGAACCAAAGTGAAAGCGTTAAGTATACGCCATGTTACATTCCGACCCGTCACAAAATTAGGCAGTAATCAAAATACACACACACCCACAGTGCGAGTGTATATGTGTGTGCGAGGGTCTCTTTGAGCTTGATGCCTGCCCAACCTAGTTTCAAACTCAAATTTGAAACAGTTTTACGTTTCGTCGCTCTTCTTCTTCGTTTTTTTATGTCCTTTGGGTACAGCACACTAACCTGTTGACCTTAATATTTTCTAATCTTACTGCGTACTGCCTACACACATGCCGTCTCGTCCCGACTCGTCTCGCCTCCTTTTCCCAATGGATGTGTGTGCATAGAGTAATTTTAGATAAGCTGAAAACGAAATGAAATGAAATGAAAGGCAAGCAAAGCAAAGCAATGGAAACGAACATAAAGTAAAGGATAAAAAAGGAGAATGGAATATTGGGACTGAGAATCACCAGAAAAGTTTTTTATGATATTGCCTGGGCTCTCCGGGAGTATCCTCCTCCTCCGCCCAGTTTTCTTGTTGTGGCAACATGTCTGATAAGCAATTCATCTGATTTTTTATGCGCTGCGTTGGCGCGCAGCTCTTACGGGTCCTTAATTAACAACATGGCAAATTCGTTTCGCGCAATTAAAACAATTTAATTATTTGTGCGTGCATAATTGAAATTGCATTGCAGTTTCGCCAAGAGCTACCTTACACACACATGTGGAAACCAATCGATAAAGCGGCCAACGCCCAATAAAAAATTATAAAAGGAAAAACATGAAGCTGCAACAGCAACAGCAACAACAACAACAACATCAATTCTATATACGACATAAACAAATATACATACAATAAATAAATTGGAGCAGGCGTAAATGCAAAATACACACACACACACACACCGAGCACATACATGCGGACTCACACACACACACACACATACATTGAACGAGGTGCAGTTGCAAAATGTATGCAACAACATGCAGATGCACTGAACAATAAATAAAATGCATCAAACGCATTGCAAAGATGCACAAGAAAGTAGAGAAGAAGCTGGCAACGTTATTCGGTAAACGTTCCGAGGGCTGGACAATAGATTTGTGATGCGGTCTGAACCACTTTAGTCATAAACTTACAGGCAGGGAGGGCGTGAAGTTCGTATTAAATTCTTTGAAACAAATTTAAAACCTGTCTGCAAGCTGTAAAATAAAATTGAAAAATAAACTTAAATATATTTAAAACAACAATTTACGCTAGGTTTTTACTATTCTGAATGTTGATTAATTTTATAACTTAATCTATTTCAAATCAAAAGAATTTGAGTCGAATAAATTTACTAATATAGATTAACAAAGTATTTTATTACATATACAATTCAAAAACTTGCAATAAAACTCTCTAATAATACTTTTTGATCTGATTGTATTTTTCTGGATTTATTCCAATCCTTGCAATAAGTGTTGAATCATTTAATAACTTTTTATCTTTTCAGTTTAAATTTTAAATTTAAATATAACTATAAATATGTAAAATACTTCAATTTTTATATTAATACATTGAACTTTTATTTTTGCGTTAATTAGTCAACTGCATTTAGTTGACATGTATGTATTTATTCCTTTAATACAAATACAAATCATTTCAATTCAATGCATTTCCGACTGGTTATCCATTAAATGAAACAATAAATTACTGTTGATTTATTTTAATTTAAATTTTAATTTATTTCAACTTCTCTTTTGTACATAATCCAAATAATCCCTACAGATTTTTCTTAAGCACTGCAGCCCTGGTTTTTGCAACGTAAATGAATAAATATTTTGCAATTTTTTATTTGCGCGTTTATTTTTTTTATTTGTCATTGTTGCTGTTGCATTTCGCATATGAGTAATGTAAACGAACAGACAACGAGCCACGAAGCGGGAGGCGGCGACAGTCGACAGTCGATTCGAGGTGCGGCACACAATGGGCGACACGGCGTATACGCAACACATAAACACGGACACACACAGTCACAGGCAACGGACAGAGTGTTTATATACTTGTATATACGAACGAGATGGTATATGTATGAATGTTTGTGTGTGTGTAAAGCGGATTTCGCAACGGCAACGTCAACGAGAACGGGAATGACCCACAATGAAAATGGACAGCAGCAGGCGCAGTACGAGTAGATGCTCTGTATATGGCTACACACATGCAAACGCATTGCACATGGCCCATAAATATGACACACATACACACACTCAAACAGATAACGGCACATATATGGGCCTATGTAACGGCCTCGTGTGTGTGTTTGTGTATGTGGGAATCGTAGTAAAACGCGAGAAGCAGGTAAGAAGAGGCAGCGACGGCTTGCACTTTACAAATTTTCAACAGAAAAGCTGCGCTTTGAACAATCAAGCGTGCCTCACACACACACACACACACACACACACTTGCAACACTCGCAACACTCACAGTGAAAGCAAAGACAATGAAAGCAAAAGAAATAAACGCAACGCAGCTGTCGAAAGCGTAAATGAAAATGAAAAATTGTGTAGGCGGCCAGGCAGAGGCAACAACAGAAGCAGGCAGAAAATTGAAATACAACAACAACAACAAGAACAACATCAAATAGTAGACCGAAAGGCCGAGAGCCAAGAGCATGAAATGCTGCCTGCTGTGTGTATGTATGTATGTAGGAGAGTTCGTTGCATATTTTTCGGGGCGTGTTGCATTCAGGGCAGGTCCAGTTAATCGGCTGCAACGTACGTATTCAGGTCATCATTATTGATTCGCATTCGCCGCCGTCGTTGTGCGTATAGAGACATGAAATTTGCGTACGCACAACGCACACACACACGAATACATACAGTGTGTACATGTGTATGTATGTATATTGCAGCTATACGCATGCAGGCATGCAAATTTTTGGGGCATTATGTAGTTTGCAGTTGCATATGGCAACGGCCTCGTTATACACATATACTTTGAGCCCTACTTAGTTTCAGGGACTATTAACTCTGGTCAGACTCATTACAAAAACACGCACACACACACACACATACACACAAAACTGGTTGTGCACTAATCAGCAGCCATTATGTAAAGTCAGTCAAGCAAGCAGCATTTATGTACATTGTACAATGCGGCGAATGCGCAACGTGCCCCAACGACCAAGCCAATTTAAGGCGCCTGCAAATTGCTGGTTGCCACAAATCACCTGACGAACCAAATACACACCCACGTTGTTAACGAAGTAACCTCTTGGCCCCTCCCCCCCAACTCTTCACTCTTGTGGTTACTGTAATTCAAAAGAAGCAAGCAGGGGAAAAAAATTAAAACGATATCCATTTTGGCTCAGCAATTTTGTGTCTTGGTGTCGACTTCTGCTACGTAGTTGCAAGACTTTCATAACTCGCGCCCAGCGAGATACGAAATACGAAATACGCACTGCGTTGCCAATTTGCTGACAGCAGACAGGACGTGGCAAGAAGCCTCCTGACTTGCCGCCGCCTCTGCTGAGTTGTCTGAGTCTGGGGAAACTCGTTTAGTTTTCATTTTCATAGCACGGCAGCACTGCAAATGCGTTTGCTTGGCAATTTTTGCTATTTTCACAGCTGCCGTGGCATAACCTCATACAATTTCTTTTACATTTATTAGAATTTGTGAGAAAGACTTTTAGCTCTGAGTTTTGGAGGCCGCTTGCCTCGTCTTGGCTTTCCGGCAGCTAAATTGCTAGCAGCCTCCCCATATATATATATATGTAAACATTTCCATTCTCTACCTATTCTCTTTTCCTCTCTCCTTTGGTCATGTCTCAGTTGGTGTCTGCATCCATCCAAACAGAGTCAGGGCTGGGCAGCTGCCGTGTGTCTGACGCGTGTTGTTGGGGCGGAAGGGGGCGTGTGCTGGGCGTGTTGTATGCCTCAGTGTCAGCGTGTCATAAAAATGTCGACGCTGCCAACGCGCAAAATGACAGCTGCACGATGGGTACAAAAAGTGCAAGCTCTCTTTTTTTTGTGCATATAGTTAAATATTTAAAGAGTTGATAAATTTAAATTAAAATGGTGTCAATGCTTTTTGAGTAAAATTATTTAATAAAAGTGCTTTTGATTGTTGGAAAACTTAACATATTTTTAAGGATAAAGACCGCACAAAAGTTTAAGTAAAACATTTAATGCTCCTGCGAGCTATTGAAAGTAACAATTAGCCTGTTTGCATTGATTGTTTACTCTATTCGATCGATCTCTTGCTAACATCGACATACATACATTTCAAAATATACTCTTCAATTTGTATCCTAATTCAATTTATGTTATTTTACTTGCATAAAAAAATTTAATTAGAGACAGCATTGTGTTTGCTTCTTAAATAAAATAAACAAAAATAAATCTGTATTTTTTTTTGACTGTATATTTTTCTGCTCGTTGCCATTGTACAAAATTTTACCTTTGGCCCTCTGGTTGCTTGTTTATTTTTTCGCTCTGCCTCTTTTGGAATAATTTTGTACACATTTATATTTCTTCTTTTTTTCTGCTTATTTTTAGCACCTATTTGCCGTCTGTTGATGCTGTTGATGTTGTTGGCTCCGGTTGCTCTGGTTGCCTTCATCCTTCAGAGCAACTAAGGCGCTATTGCCCTGATTAGAGACGTTGATAAGCAGTGTGTCTCAACATCTTTCCATCTACTATCCGTCTCAAGTTGACCCGTTTAAATTATGCATCAATCTGGCTATTGCGGCGCTTTTTGCATTAGCGCTGATTATCGCAGCAGCCACAGCAGGAACAGACTCAGCAACAGCAACTATCATCATGTTTTTCAGCATGTTTGAGTAGTTGTTGCTGCAGTTGCTGTTGCCTTTGGCGGCAAGGCCTACAGAACAACAACAACAGCAACAACTTGAAATGCCATCATGTGCAGTCTGTGGCATTGTTTCGTTAAAAGGCAATGTGCCACTAACAATGGAGCCACTGCAGCAACGTGCTACGTCATGCACTTGAAATGCAAGTCAAGAGCAGCGGCAGCAACAGCGCAGTTGCCCCAAAGTCGGCATCATAAATACATACAAACACATGTACATATGTATATGATCGTTGTTGCCACTGCTGCAATGGCAAACGTAAATGTTAAATGCTTTTTGGGAGCAATGTTTATTCTATTTTTATTTCTGTTTTCTGTTATTATTTATTTTTGTTGTTTGCAAATGTAATTACACACATGTTTATTAACTTGGGGCAGCAACAGTCGACAGAGTCGAGCACCTTGCGAACTAGAGTTTTGTCTTTATTTTGGGGCAACTCAAACATGCCACAGTCAGCCAATTTAAAAGGCCAACAGCATTTTAATAGCAAAACATTTTTATTTATTTAATTATTGATGTCAACTCAATACCAAATGCATTTCCAATTGAAGCCCAATCAACAGAAGCAATAATTCCAAAATTAAAAATTTAAGGCATTACTAACTAACTGTGAAAATAGAAACACACAAAAGCCCATTAGAGAAAGACAAGTTTTATATTTTCATAAATAATATTATTTATTTAATTTTTAATTTCTATTTAATATTTTATTTGCATATACTGTTTTTTTAATTATTTATTATTATTGAATAAAGCTTATGAACATAAAATTGAACACATGCTACTCATAGCTGAGCTTTTTATGACTGCAGCTTATCAAACTCTCCCTCGCTATTTATCTCCTCCGATCTCTACAGCCAATGACAATTGTCTATGCTGAGCATTTGTGAGAGAACGAGAACGCGAGCGTCCATGGGAACGCCCTCTGGAATGACCGCGAGAGCGTCCACGGGAATGAGAGCGATCGCGCTTTCTATCTGAGCGACGCCGACTCTCTCGATCTCGTCTATCTGCTTCACGTTTCTTTACAATCAAAAGCTCATCGTCAGCGGTTAGCGAGTTAAAGCTTTCATCAAGACAATCACAAACGTGGTCGTTGTGATTTCTTTTAGGTCGAGAACTGTCTGAGCATTGTGTCTCTTTTAGGTGTTTCAAGACATCTAACAGCAAACTGTGTGCTTTATTAGACTGAATAATTAGCTTAGTCATCAGCTCAATTGTTGTTCCTTGCGACATTTTAATATTTAAAACTTTACAGAGAACTTTATTTTATTGTATTATCACTTGTAGCACTCACTGCACACTGAATGAAAAGCTCAGAATGCCCGCAGCTTTTATAGAAGCTTGTCAAACGTTCGGTAAACGTTTACAAACGTTTTAAGCTTATCGGACGTTTGCTGAACGTTTGGAAACGTACATACATATGTAAACGTTTTCAAATCTTCGTTCAATTCCGATGTTCGGTAAACGTTTTCCCCAACGCTGAGTCATATTAAAACCGTTAGAAATGTATTCAATATAACGTCAATTTATTTAGCACCCGTCAAAAATCGTGCCAATTGGCATGACAATCTAAAATTTTAAACAAAATTCTGAAGCTTTGCCAACGTCTGTGGAAATCCACTGTGAAAAAATAAAGGAAAAATCAAATATGCGCCCGCAACCAAACTTAACAGCAAAGGATAGCAAAGGATATGAGAGTGGAATGGAATAACGGGCTAGTGGACTGACTTTTAAATATCCTGCAACAAAAGATATTTTAAAAATAGTGTAAGTATTTTCACACAATATTTGAATAATTCACATGTCATAATCCGTAAAAAAATGTATTTTAATTGATAATTAATTATAAATTGTTATATTTTCAAACATGTACTGAATCAGTAATTGAATGATAATCAAGGCTTTTTTACTTTATTTTAAATGAAAATCAAAGTTTGTACAGAGATATAAATGAATTTTCATCGTCCTATATATCTGCAAGATTTCTTTGATACCCACAAAAATACCCCATTACCATAACTTTTACAGGGTGTAACAAGAAATCGCGACTATCGCGCACACAAACAGCATAAGAATGAATCCCACGCAGTACGGAAAAAGAATACGCTTGAAGTTAGTTTTGCCATGAAATCCCAGGAAACTTCAATTGTCGATGGGTCTGAGATCTGAGGTCTGAGTTGGCCAAGCCCATTTCATGCAGTGCAGAAATACGTGTGTTGGGGCAGACCACGTTCATCCAGTGCCTGGGCTGGGTTGTGATGGTCTGGGAGTCTGGTCCGGGCTGCTCAAGTAGCTCCAAGTTAGGAATTCATTGTTAGTTATGCGATTTCATTGCTTGTTTTCTTTGCGAATTTCTTCTGCGACGACAACGTCAAGGATGAGGACAACGATGGGGACAAGGACGAGAGGGAATCTAAACGCCTTTCATTGGATTTTGGCATGCCAAGCATCAAGACTGGAATCACGACTTCAGGCAGCCACCAGTAACAACAACAACAAGGGCAAAAACAATGGGAGAACAAGGAGCTCTACTATATAAGCCACCCTTTCAATCGCATTGCATTGCACGGCAGCAAGTCAAAGCCAAAGTGTTCGACATTATTTGAAATTCATGAGTGGCATTCTCTTCAGCTCTACGTACTTGGGGCTTCTTCGTTTGGTCTGGCAAATAAATTGAAGTAACAGCAGCTGATAATGGCATATTATCCACCCGAAAAGCAACCCAAGCCAGAGCTACTCCTTGACTGTAATTGAACACGCAAGCTAATTAAGACACCAATAGTTTTAGTTTCAGTTTAAGTTGCGGATTGTGTGTTGTTGCTCTTTGATTATTTTGGTGCTGTGCTTCGTTTCCAAATCCAAATCAGTAATGGTTTCGTCGTCTTCTTCGCATTTAACGCAATTATTACGCTAATTAACTGTTTAAGTTTATGCTAATTATGCGCGGCGCCATTCTTACAAAACATTTCCTGGCTTGCGTCCAATTATAAGAAGGCTGACTGCCAAGTGCGTGCAGTAAATTAAGAACTAACCATAATTTATAGCGTATACGCAACGTATTCATATGCTGGGAAATGTATTCAAAACTTAATCAAACGCAATTTAAATAGTAATTATTTATAATTGAACATTATTTAAATATGAGTAGACTAACAAATGATGCCGTTTGTCATATGTAATTTTCTTAAACTCGTTTCGTATTTGATAAATGGTTTTGAATACATTTTTGCTCTTCAAATTTATGTTATATATTATTTGCATTGCATATTTACAACTTTCAACTCTGTTTAAGCAAAAATGTCTACAACTTGAGAAACTATTAAATTTGTGCTCCTTGTCATTGTTATGCATTCTCCCCTTTCCCAACTTTAACTAATGCACATACTATATCATCGCTAAAAATCTTTGCCCATTTGCTGTACTCTTTTTATCATTTGCTCCCCTTTCTCCCTCTGCTCTCCTCTCTCTCTCTCTCTCGCTCTTGTGATAGTGGTGTCCATAGCAAGTAATGCTTCATTCCTGGCATTCGCACGTCACCGTCACTCAGCGGCAAGCGGAAACAGTTAGCAGCCATCATGGCTGCCCCTCTCCCTCGCTTCCCCCTGCGACCCACTTCCTGTGTATATGTATGTGTGAGCACTTGCATTTCTTTAAGTCTGTGTATGTGAGCGTGTATGTGTGCAAGTGTTTGTGTAATTATTGTAGGTCCAACGTCATCGTCATCGTGTTTGTGTCGACAACGCCGCCAACTTGTTTGCATACAAATTAAACTCGTCATTTATGTGCGCACTCTCTCGCTCTATCTATCTTATATATATTTTCTCTCTCTTTCTCTGCTGCACTCTGCACTCTGCTCTCTCTTTTACTCTCTCTTGCTGTCTCCCTCTCTTACTTTCTTCCCTTTTTATGCTCTTGGCGCGCCCACTCAATAGCGCGCTTCGTTGCACACTGTAGATTAATTTATCATCTCGCTTTACAAGCATTCTATGAGTGTAATGAACTTTTAACAAGCAACTGCCACGCCCACAATATATTCACCCATTCCCCCCAACTTATGTATCTGCCCCTTTGACGCGTTAGTTTTGCGCATCCAATTAGTTTTCGCAATTTTTTTCAATGCTTTTATTAGCGCAGCGCAAATATTTTTCCACTGGTCTGCTACACATCCATCAAGTGTACACAATTTATGTATAATATACGTATATAGAGATTTTACATATACAGTGTGCATGTATGCAAAGTACAAATATTGAAAACTTTGTTGCTGCCTCATTAAAGTTGAAAAACATAATTAAAGTTTTGCCTGACACGGAGGAACCCTTGGGAGAATCGCCTAAAACCAGGTCTAAAGGTTGACTAATGCGCGCAGCTTTCACGCGCCGAAAGGTAATTAAAATGCTAATAAACACTCGTTAAGTACATAATAACCCAGCAGCAGCAGCAGCAGCAACAACAACAATACGAGCAGCAACAAGGACAGCAACCAAGCGAAATAGAGGGCCCAACTAATGCGACTTATCTGCAAATTTACACCCGGCACGAGGCCTCGACACGTAGCACACTTTGGTCTCGGCCAAATTTACTGAATTTATAACTCAAATATTCGCATACACACACACACATAAAGGACATTTTTGGGGTCGACAGGCATAGAATTCGACTAGTAGCATGTACTAGGAGGAGTGTTAATACTCGTACTTGCACTATGCTTATTATGCGTCCGATGTCGCCTCTAAAATATGAATTACAAGTGAGATTTAAATAAATTAACTCACGCACACATACTTACACACAGAAAGAGAGAGAGATAGAGATAGGGGAGAAAGCAATACAGAACTCGATACACACACTCGGATATCCGAAACCCTGTCACACAACTTACAACATGACACGCCTCCCCCTTTGACTTGGGGCCTTTATCGTAGACCTCATATTAGTTTCACTAAAATTACATAAACATAAAACCCAGCTCTGTGTGTGTGTTTAAGTAGTTAGGCTATAAATGAGTGCGTGTGTGTGTAAGTAATGGGTGCGATGTGCACTGTTCTATGTGATTCTCACTACTTAAACTCAAGTTCATATCGTGGGATGTATTGAGTATTAGACTAAAATAAAATACATAAATTTTTAATGCTTATTTATATTATTGATTTGAAAACAGTAGAAAAATACTACACATTTATTTTGTGTCAAATTCTTAAAAAAGTTGGAAGTCTTCTTATTATAAAGTGTTTTCGAGGTTTAAAAAAATCAAGGCAAAACGAACAAACAATTAGGAAAATAAAAGTATTGTAATGTATAAAATTTAATCAAGAAGGTTTTAAGCCATGTTTTTAGTATAAAAATAATTGTTAGTAAAATGAATCAAGTTATTTATTAAATAAATACATTTTTATTCCCTTGCAATATTATACAAAATTATTGAGATTTCAATTTTATTTTAAAAATTTGTTCAACTTTATCGCATATAATTTCTGTTTTATAATAATGTGCTGAAATCTATGTGTGTATGTACTCGTAGAAGGACCGACGGTAACACCCTATACAATAAACAGGTCGCACCCTTCAGCATCCTAAAAACCCACAGACACTTAGCTCAAATTTTAATTAAGTTTTTTCAAGTGTTTTTTGTGCTTATGAAACTGGCCAAGCACACGCTACGGTTCTCTGACCCTGTGGTCCATAAATTGCCAGCAATTTCTCATGCCATTGTTGTTGTTGTTATCCTTGTTGCCGAGATTGTTGTTGTTGTGACTTTTGTGCTGGTGAGCAGTATCAACCCAAAGCACTGTTATTTAATATGTCAAATATGTGTTGGCCTTGCCCAGATATTAGGCACCAAAGGCGCAAGCACATTAGAAATTATGACATAAAAATATAATAAACTCCAGAATCGGTCCACAGACAGAGAGTGTCAAGCATTGAGTGCAAGAGAGAGGTAGAGAGAGAGAGAGATAGATAGTGTGTGGGTTTTCTGGCCAAAATGGTTACATTATTCAAAACTATTGTTGGTCATTAAATATGTAAGAGCATTCGGATGAATAGAAGGAAATGTCAAGTCAAAGTTTGCAACTCTATTATGTAGCTGTGGAAAATGAGCAAGAAAATGCGCCCGTTTAGATAATTTGCATAAAGCTGATGCAGTGAAAGGCTAAAAAGCTGAAAGCTGAAAGAAAGAAAAGCGCGCAAGTGTTGCCACATAAACAAACAGGCGATGAGCGAAGCGTTACAAATGCCAACAGGTTAACACCCGACCCGTCTCTATTCCCTTCCCCTTCCCTTCCTACCCTTCCCCTCTAGCCTGTCCATGTGTAGCTGTTGGTTTTGCTCTGGCATTATGACAATATAACAAAGTCGCTTCCAACGCTTGCCGCCAACGTTCGCCTCGCAGTGGCAACAAAAACGAATTTGCATAAATAACAAAAACATATTTAAGCCAGCTTCCAGTTTGCAGCCCAATACTCCCTGCTGCCATCTCCCATCTCCTTACTCCCTTCTTCTTATGCGCCCCCAACGTCTGACTTTTGAGCGTTGTAATGCCAAAGGAGCAGGTTCAGAGTTCGGGCTAGGCCAGGTCATGGCACAAGCTGGCAAACTTCCTTGGCAGCACCCGGACAGTTACCTTCAGCATTCTCCTCTCAATTTCCCATCGTTTTCCTTCTTCACTGCTTCTTCTCACTTTTCTTGTGCTCCCTGGCGTTGTTTGCGTTGTGCATAATTTAGGGAGACGCAATGAGCCGAAGGAAGTTGCTTTGACTCCATGCGGACATCTTGTCTGCTTTCGGATAGTTGATTTCTCTTAGCCCATAAAAATCACAAAAACCGTCATTCGTTTTTCTTATTTGCTTTTCGACTTTTTTCCTTCTTCACTTTTCCGACTTCTGCCTCTGCTTCAGAGTCAGCTTCTGCTGTCTCTGGCAAATATGCATGCAAAATTATTTGTAAAATGTGGCGCCAAATATTTGAAATGAATGCAAAGCGGCAAATAAACGACAGCCAGTAACCGGAATAGCAACAGGATATGCAAAAACGCGTTAAGGAATTTCTCTGTTTTTCCTTCTAGTTTGTGCAAAGAAAATACAATAAGAACTTTAGTGGATATAAAAACGATGAGCTAGGACTTGAAAAATAACTAAAGATTCTGCTGTGCATCTGTTAGAGGTAATACAGATAAAAAATTATAAATAATACAGAAAATATTTAATCTATTTATTAAGTTACTTAGGAAATTAAACAATTTGATGCACATTTAAAATCAATTAGATACATGTGATATAGATAGAAGATCACATTTAATAAAGAGAATAGTTAATCAGATTAAGTTTATAAAATTGCATAAGAAAAAAATATTTATTTTAAAAATATCAACAAAATATATTTACTTTTATTTTTAGTCTATATTTTAAGTTTAAAATAAATAAGATAGAAGAGTATCTATAAATTCAGATATAATGCAACTAATCCGAGTTCTAATCTCAACTTTGATGTTGTCTTCCAGTCTACAGCTATTTTTTATAAATAAGTTTTCTTATATAAGCTATAAAAATAAAATCCTGGCGAATCGTGAACCTACCCCAAGGAAGCTCAATCAATTTAGCCAATAACAAACATTGGCGCACCCTTTTTGCGACTCAGCGGGCTTCAGAGTGCCGGGGGGTACCAATCAATATGCTCCACAGACCGCATTGCACAAGACCAAACAACTCGGAGAAAACCCCAGCGATAATGTTGCTGCGGTGTGCAAAACAACAACTGACAACGATAACAACAACATCTGACAACAGCAATAACAACTGAGAATAGCTACAAAAACCGCAACAGCAGCAGAGAGAGAGAGAGAGAGAGAGGAAGAGACAGCGAGGACTTTGCCAGGACACGCAGAATGCTTCGTAAACACGAGAGGGGCGAGATGTGCGGCAAGTGATAGAGGAAGCAATAATTTAATTCTGCATTGCAAATGCAAACAAATTTTGTTGAGCCGCAGAGAAAAAACTTAAACCGCAGCGCGCGACAAAAACGCAGAGAAAGACAAAACCGAAACGCATAGCCAAAGGCGATGAACAGAAAGGAGCGGAGAGGACCTGGAGGAGCAACTAGGAGCAGCCTTTATCCTGGCAGCAGGAGCGGGAGGCAAAAGTGAGCGAGTGTTTATTTTATAGCCGGCATAGAGTTGACTTGGCTCCGGTTCCTGGCTAAAACCGCCAAACGCTTTGCTGTTGCTCCTTCATAGTTCTCGTACTCCATTTTCCATCCCCTCTTCTCTCTCCTTTTCTGCCATTCTCTATTCTGCAGCCAGCGCGTCGGTCTGTTATTATTGAAGAATTATTACGCGGAGAGGCAACAGCAACAGAAGTTGCCAATGCTGGCGACGTCCCGCCAGACGGCGACTAATAGCGCAAATCCCCCGCACAATATCCTCACTCTGTTGTGTTCCTGTTTCGTTATTCTCTCTAGGATTTTTATTTTTTTTTTTGGTTTTTAGATTTTTATATTTGTGCATAAAAAGCGAGTGTAAAAGTTTTGCATATTCATGGCGCTTTAAATGTCGTCGCGATGTCTGAAGTGCAGCAGCAGCAACCACAAAGGCAACTAGCAATAATGCAACAACAACAGCCTTGCTACAAACTTGTCAGATACTCTACCCATTATGGGCACAAAAGTTTGCTAAGAGCATATGTGGCAAATTTTTTTTTAAATTAATATATTTTTGAATGCCAACATTTAAAATGCAGTTTTAATTAAGAGATCAGACAATAATTAAAAATTTAAAGCTCATAAAAACATATGTATTTACAGGATAAGTCCCGTAAACTTCACAAGGGAATATTTTTTTTCATTTTTGGCAAGTTTTTTTAATTTTTAACGTCACAGAATCAAGTTTAAAGGGTTGTTTTATGAAATTACGACACAAAAATTTGATTTTAATTTAAAATTTTAGCTTGAAAATTTAAAATTTGTTAAAAACACAAGAGGGAACACATTAATCGAAATCCAGAGATTAGTTATGTGTTATGCTTTAATCTAGTTTAACATTTTTGAAAACTATCAAACATTTTTGGTTATGCGAGGACTCAAAAAGAAAGTGTATTCACGCTTCAGCTAGTCATGACTTGAAAATAGTTACCATACTTTTTATATAGCATAAGCTTTGGGCTAAAAGAGAGCGCGAATGCCTGAGGAAAAGAGATGGCAAGCCAAAAAAGTAATAACATCAAACATAAAAGTAGCAACATCAGTTGGCAGCTGCAAGCAAGCCAAACTACAGACAAGCCAGACAGACAGAAGGACAGACCAATAGACCGAAAGACATATGGCAGACGACCGTCACAGACATATTGTGTCTGCAAAACTTTGTTGACAACAACAACAACAGCAACAAAACCAACAACGATAATATAGATATAGAACAACAACAAGAACAAGGAGAAAGTGTTACAGTTGAGAGTATCTCGCGACTAAAAATCGCGAGCAATGAAGCTCATGTGAAAACAATGAGATTATTGGTTAAATTTATGTGCACTCTATGAACTCAGCTATCTCTCTCGGTCTTTCTCTCTCTCTCTTTCTCTCTCCCTCCTTTTATTTTTCCTACTCCCTCCTTGGTCCGCCCAGTAATTGTCGACATGTCAGCACATTAAACGGCCATAAAACGTTGGCAAACTGGCAAATCAAAGCAACTTGTTCCGCGCACAGAAAAGTTTTCTAATTTATGGCCACATGGAATGCAACAGTTAAAGCGCCTGTGGCCCTTTTGAACCCACGACCCCGCCAGCATTTACATGTCCAGAACCAGAACGAGAACCAGCATCCAGGACAAACAACCTGGTCTACCTATGAACTGCGAACTGCGCACTGCGAGCTCTAAAATTTATCATGACACTAATGAGCATGAAATAGGACAAGGTTTATTAAATTTCCTTTTTAAAATGCGCACATGGCAAGTTGCCCAGTTGCCCAGGAAGATGCGCTGCAGTTGCCACCAGAGACTGCTGAGGAGGCAACAAGTTTTTTTTTTCTCTCACTTCTTCGCCCATCATTCTCAACTGCGGCAAGCAGGCGGCTAACGATGGAAATGGCGAAAGCGATGGTGTTGATGCTGGCGACATGGACATGGCGCCATTTCGACATTCACACCCTTTTGCTACCTATCAACTGCTGGCTAACTCTCAACCCCCTACTGTCCCCCCGTTTTCGAACAGACGTCCAAGAGCAGCTGCCGCCCGCCCGGGCAGCAAAATGAAAAATGTCCGCAAGTGAGAAAATGAATCTGCCCCATGTTGCAATTTATTATGCCAACATAATAAATATTATATACAGATGCTATGCCAGAGACTCCCTCTCCCCACTTCTCGCTGGGGAGGTTCCTCGCCCCTTGTGAAATGCGGGTTTTTGGAAACGTCGTCGTTTTTTGACAGTTTGAGAAATGCTTGCAGTCGTATCCCCTTCTTTCTTTGCTCCTTATTTCCTTAGCTAATTGCGACAGGGGAAACAAGTTATTTCGAATAAAAACATGAAATGACAGCCAAGTAAAGCAGTAAACAAAAATATGGTCAATAGCAAAAACTACTTTGGTAACATGCAAAATGGCCAAGAAGTTTCTTTAAAGTTGCCCTAGCGCTTAAACAAGTTGCGAATTATAAAAGCACAAATAAATAAAACTTGTCTGGACATTGACTTTAATATGAAATAACAAATTGTCGTTGATTTAAATTAATTTTGCTAATTTTTCTAGAGGTTTGCCAATTTCTGTTCAACCGAGAGATCTTTGTGTTGGGCGTTAAATAAATTTAATATTGTTGATCTTTTCACTTATACATATGTATGTGTTGTCGACTTTGTTTATTTCGTTGCTGAAAATTTTTGGACGCACCCATAAATAAATCATTCAAATTGTCAACACGAATTTATTTGCGTTGCATTTTCGGTTCGTGTAAGTTTCATGCGGTTTCCCAAGCGGAAATGAACCATATGGGCGTGAGAGAGCGAGCGAGGTGATGTTAGTGAGAAAGAGACGAAGTGTGGTGCAGGAGTGGGAGTCTCATTCTATTGAGCACTGTAAGGAGGCAGCATCAGAGCATTGTGCTTTTGTCAGGCTTGTCAACTTGCTTGCCGTCTATCTGTGTGTATAGATGTGTATATTACATGTGAGTGTGTGTGTGTTGTACGTGCGTGTGTGTTAATGTATATGTTTGCGTGGCCGACTCTGCGCTGACCAGCTTAGTTACTTGTGGCAATACACTATGACTAAAGGTACTACGATAAACGCTTTCATTTAAATATGCGTGTGGATTTTGAAAATGTTACATTACTCATACTCATGGTCAAAAAGTTAAGAGGAAATGTAGCAAAAAAAATTCCAAATATTTTTATATAATATTGTCAAATCGATTTTCATGAATAATTTCCATTTACCTTGATTTACAGTTTGGATATGCATCACTTATATTCATACTTCTCCTTGGCATTTTTTTTTAGAAACTTTAGAAACTGCCATAGCATTGACAAAAGTGTGTCATTGTTTGACCTCCAATTTTATTTTCCATCACAATTTTATTCAATTGGGAAAATTTAATTTTTTGCCAGCACTGTTCACGGTTTCCATACTCACAGCTTTAATTTACATCACTAAAATATACTAACAAATTAAAAAAAATATTTATAATACTCTTAAACTAAACATCAGAGCAGACTTAAGCAAAATAATAACGAAAAGAAGCTAAAAATAATCCGGGCTGCCACAAAAATCGCTTTCGCTTGAATTTCACTTAAACTTGTATGAAATTTTCATGAAATTTAAGTGAAATTCAAGCGAAAGCGATTTATGTGGCACCCCGGAACATTAAGAAGAAAGAGCATAAGAAAGAGCATATGCAAGTCTTTGTATGAGTTGAATGTTTTGCTTTCCTGTTGTTATTTAGGCAAATTTATTTGTGTGCTGTTTGCACTGATGCTGCTTCAGTCACTGCCTCTGCTGCTACTGTGGCTGCTGCTGTTTGCTTTTCATTTCCGGCCACGTCGACAAATCACAAACAACCTAAAAGGATATTATCTGCAGCAAAACTGTTTCCTTGGCCACACTATCGTCGTGGTCTCTGGTGTCTCCCATCATTTGCTGTGTGGCTCTCTCATGTTTATTTGGATAAATAATTTGGAAAACATTTCGTTTTTCGTTTTTTATTGTATGCTTTCTTAATGGTCTTTTAAGTGGTTTCCTCTTTTTTTCACTTCAAAGGAACAGCAGCCACAACCTAATCTGGTGCAGGGTATCAAAGCAAAAAGAAATAAGAAAAAAAATTATGATAAACAGAACCCAAAAGTGTCAGATGTTTTTCGACTCTTTCAAGTTGAGTATCTCAATTTCAGTCTCACGTGTGCAAATAGAAAACCGAAAATGAAACCAAACAGATTTTGGGTTTGTGCTCGGCACAATCCCAATTCCCAGCACAATTCAATCCCAAGTGATAATGCTAATTGGCTGAGCAAATGTTTATGAAACATTTCCACTTGTCACCATTGATGGCTCATTTAGAATTCTTTGGCCCAAATGCGGTTGGTTACAACGACGCCCACAGTCGGAGTTGAAACGCGCTACGTTTACTATGTCTGGAATAAGGAATCTGATTTTGATCTTTGGCTTCGCATTGTTGGCACTCGGATGCGGTTGCTGTACGGGTTCGAGAAATCTAACCGAGTTCCTGTTGCATCGGCAGCGTCGTGGACTCATCTATCAGAACAGTGGCTCCATCAAGTTCGGCATTGGACCTTCTCTGCCAATTCCTTTGGGAGATCACGTGACCTTTCGCTCTACTGTACTCTCATTCACATTGCAGGGCGGCACCTACAGTCTGCCAACCACGCCCATTTGGCCATGGGATAAATGGGAAGACACCTTTGCCCGGTCTCTGCAGCAAATGAGACGCAACATCGAGAGGCATGAGGCAAACGGAGGCGTTAGATATGCGGACGATGCACGTCTCTTGGTTTACACGGCCCTCGAGGAATACATGGGCAGGCGGAACAATGATATGCCAGTGGGCAGACAATGCCTGCTTCGTTCCATATGCGAAAATGCTCAGGTTCATCATCATGTGGGCATTTTCTCCGAAATACTAAACATTGTGCTGAGGTGAGCAAACAATTTAACAATGTTATGTTCTGCCCTCCTATCTCCTTACTCTCTCCTCTCTCTCTCTCTCGCTCTCGCTCTCTGACACCATCATCTTTGAACGCATTGTAGTCCGGGCAAAGCGGATTTAGATAGCTGCTATCACGATGCCTTTGCTGCTGGCCAGGCAGGTGCTAATTGCCTGACCCTTTTTAAGGCATGTCCACGTGGCCTCAACTTTCTGGACGAGCTGTTGATGTTGGAGCACAACTGAAATTCTTGATTGATTTTGATTGATTGGATTTCTCGTTATGGTTGGATTGAATTGGACTCATGCATTCGACAACAATAAAGTTTTTCGCCAAATCAAAGCGCATAACTAATGCCAGTTGTTGTTGTTGTCGTGTTGTTGTTGTTAATGTTGTTGTGGCTGTTGCATAATTTGTACTGCCGTCAAAGGAGAAGCTCGCAGTGAGTAACTGTGGGGGAATGTGGCAGGAAACGGCATTAATGGAGGCTGCACAAACAAACGCACAACAGATACAATTAAGCAAACACAGCAGTTTACACGCAGTTCGTTTTGATAATAAGTTATGATTATGTCTAGTTTTGTACCAATCACGTAATTAAAATAAGTAATGATAATGTTTTTAGTTATTATGTTTAATTTTTATCAAGTTAATTGTTCTAAAAATTTCGTAAAATTTCACAACTTACATTTTTTGATCGCGCAAGTGCGAATAAGCCAAAGCAGTGCGCTATAACGAATAGTAATGATTATGTTCAGTTTTTCTCAAACGTATTTGTTGTGTTCTATATTGGAAAAAGGTAATTTATTTCACAATTTGATTTCACAATAATCAGTGGCGTTGCCAGTCCAATTCATTTCTGAATAGTAACAAAACCGATTATTCGATTACATATCGATATTTAAATGCTAATGTGATATAATTAATTAATAACCGTTTTGTTCTATAAATTATCTTATATTTACATAACTTACGTTTTGTGATCGCGTATTCGTTGTGCGCATAAACATTGCCGCCACAGGATTGTTACCTATTCCTATTTGCTGCATCACAAGCTCAAATACCGCAAAGTTGCACAACTGCCGCCGCACCTGCCCCCCCTGCCACATCTCCTGTCTGCTCGACTAAACCAGGTCCGCCCCCTGCACCTGCCCTGCCCTGCCCCTCCTCCACCCACCTACCATGCATCCACAGCGTTGTTCGCGTTGTCATAATCGCATTTGAATTAGCCTTGCATACAGAACGACGCTTGATGGCAAATACAGGGTGTCTCCGATGCATTTGATTGCTGGCGTCTGTTAACTCTGACTACACAATGAGCACCCTGTATGCTCGTTGTCAGTGTGTAGCCAGGTGGCAAGCCTAATGTGCCACTTAAGACGCATTTATTGTCTTTCAGTTGTCGCTGCAGTTGTTGTTGCTGCTGCTGTTGTTGTTGTTGTCGTTGTTGCTGTTGTTGTTGATGGGCTTGCTGCATTTCCATTTAATTGACGCCATTGTTGTTGACAAAATGGCGGTCGCATGTTCGCTTCTCTGCATCTCGTCTGCTAAACAGCTAAAGCCACAAGCCATTAAAGTGATGGCGTTCTTGGGGCGTGGCAGCAACAGCAAAATTGCATCAACAAATCTGATAATACTGATACACTGATAATAAACTTGTAGAAAAGGTTACATTCGAGCAAGCACGAGTATGGAATACCCTGTACTTATATTTTTAATTAAAGCAAATAAAAAATTAAGATAAAAAACTGTCAACGTTAAATATAATTTTTGATACAGCATAATAAATACATAAAGGAAATTATAATTATTATATTGAAAGATAAAATTCAAAGACAGACTGTTGAGAGTATACAGGAGCCTACATATCATGTTTGACGACTCTTGCTCTCATAGTCTGCTATCTAAAACGGAATGGTCACATCGACTCGACTTTAAATTTTGGTCATTAATATATATGATTTATACGCTGCACAAAATTATAATACTCTCGATGCAGGGTACGAAACAAATTACAGTTGAACTTCCATAACTCGTACGTCTATAACTCGAATTTCTCTCTCTGACTCGATCTAAATTAATGGCAGTAAAATAAATAAACTTAAGAAAAAGAACTCTATTAGTCGAATATCTACATAAATCGAATTTTTTCTTTGGATAATGGTGATTCGAGTTAGGGAAGTTCGACTGTATATTTATAAATGTACGAGTACTATAAAATCTTAACTTAGCCTGCCAAGTCCATTTTTCAGTACAGCATCAATTGCTGACATCCAAAGCAAATGCATCCAGGACACTGTGACCTCGGGGACAGCCGGAAAACTGTCGCAGGCAATCGACACCTGCCAAGCCTGCAGCGTGTGCTTCCCCGTAGACATCCTCGAGCTTCGCTTTGCCGGGTCTGCTGGAATTTATCAAGTACTGAAAATGGCAACTCGGATAACGATCAGTTGCACTTACGTTAGCAGCACATTCAACAGCTCGGCCATAATGCCCACGTGATGATGCACTTGCGCATTCTCGCACATGGCTCGCAGCAAGCACTCCCGACCTCGTCCCGGGACGCCGCTGGCACTGTCCATGTACTGTTCCAAGGCAGTGTAGGCAAACAGACGAGTGTCGTCCTCATGGGACGCGTCCAGCCGACGGATCTGTTCGTCCAGCGATCTTGCAAATATGGACTCCCACTTGTCCCATGGATAGAGGGGCGAGGAGGGCATCGAATATGAGCCAAAGTGGAGCACATAGAAGTTGACCATGCTCCGCCACACCACAGGATCCTGGAGCTGCACGCCCATCACGGGTCCCACGACCAGACGAATACTTCCTCCGTTCTGGTAGACCAACTGATGCCGCTTCTGGCGGGCATGCAGAAAAGCCGTTAAGTTCTGTGTCGGTGCAATCACATCGTAGGAGGCGTGCAGCAGAGGCGCGAGGCAAAGCAGATGTACTATTAATAGATGCATCACAAGTTCTCAACGCAGTCGACCGTTAAAGAATGAGAGTGGACAATAATGCTTAACAAGATCAGACCACTCAAAAATAAAAATATTCTTCGACAGAAGCAAGATAAATATTTGCTTTCCCAATTAGCAGTTAAATTGGGTTATAAAGCCATCAACTGGGCTGTGTAATTGCTAGCAGCTGAATATCACAAATTCTGGGCCACTGAATATCATTATTTTTTGATTACACAATTAATTTGTTGATTTTTTAAAGCATTGTTTAATTTGCAAACCAGCTCAAACTGCGCGCTCGATAAACTTGGGTATCCCTCGTATGCATGTAATCGATGTGCAATATCGATATATGCCAGTGTTAACAAATGGAATCCACAGCATCCACACACCGCATCAGTGTGATTTGCTTTTGATTATTTTTAACCAAATATAAATCAGTTGACGGAACGACCCTATTTGCACACTGATTATTTTTTTATTTCGTGAACAGCTGACAGCCTGGGCGAACAGCTAATTGACAACTAAAAAGTATACAAAAATGGGCATAATTGCACAAAATGCCGAAAGAAAGTCATCGAGTATGTTTTTATTGAATATTCGTAGATTTACAATGCAAACAAACACCAACTGACACACAGCTGTTCGAAACCAAATCAAAATAAAAAAATAATCAGTCTCAGAGCTGATTTTTCGAAATCAATTAATAAGACCACATTTCCCTGATTTGCTCTGGGCACACTGAAAATTTTGTATGGAGCAGCTGTGAACAGCTGACTGAAAAATCAAAATCAAATCAAAAACGTTTACCGGAATCCCACTATTAAGTTCTTTCGTTCAACTTAATGACCCGTTCACTTGAACTTTTCCAGAACGAAACGAACCAGCTCTAAAAAAAGCCAAAGTTCTGTGCGTCGGTCACACCCATTCAATTTCACAGCATTCAATTTTAGTAAGACATCTGTTTAAAAATTAACTAAAAACATGAGCAACGAAGCGGCGAAAGCGCAAATCGCGCAGGAGAAGATTGTGGCCCAGTTCCAACAGCTGCGGAATGACCAAAGAAACTTGGCCAACAACCTCAACACGCTGGAAATGGATCTGCGCGAACACAAGTGAGTCAGAATTGTCCGCCGCTGACCTAACCTCCAAATAATAAACAACTAATTGTTGAAATTGTTAAAAAATAAATTTAAACAGAACTGTGATAGAAACACTCAATTCAGCGGATCCGGAACGCAAATGCTTTCGTCTAATTGGCGGCGTGCTGTGCGAGCGCACTGTGAAAGATGTCCTGCCCCAGTTGGTGGAGAATAAGGATTTCATTGCGAAAACAATTACAATGGTCACGGAGGATTTGAGCAAAAAGGGCGTCGAACTCAACAAGTTTAAGGAGGAGCACAACATCAAGATACGTGGCGAACAAATTGGCACCGACGGAGGCGGCCCCAAGTCAGCGGAGGCGGAGAGTGGCAGCAAATCGGAGAATCGCAATGTGCTCGTGTCCTAATCGTGTGCTAATCCCGAACATAGAGAACACAGCAATGCCAAAACAACAACAACAACAAGAAGAACAGCAACAACAACAGCAGCAGCTGCAAGTGAAACGTATTTAATGAGGTTCATTGTGCGGCGGCACTACAATAATAATTAATGCATTGATTATGATTCTAATGTTATGCCGGGTTCACACTGCGTCACATACTGTCACAGCTTACAGTCACAGGGCCTGTGTGCTCCATCTGGAACCTTAGCATACAATAAATACTAGTAAATCGTAAAGCTTAATTGCATATTTCTCGAGCCTATCGGATTTTGATGCCATAGATGCAGAACTGTCGAATTGTGACAATGCTTTGTGACAGTCTGTGACGCAGTGTGAACTCGGCTTTATATGTAATTTTAGCTCTAAGGCGCAGTTCGACACACTTAAACGCTTTGCATCAATCCCACTTATCCATTAAACTCACACACACATAACACGCCCACTTTAGCCCACAATTAAAAGCGAGAGAGAAAAGCTCATTTCAAATGGCAAATGACAAATGGATGACTTTATTGACGCTGGTAATCGCGCTTGCCGCCCGACTTGCTCAGCAGTCGCACCTTGTTGATGGTTATATCATGGGAGACGGCCTTGCACATGTCGTACACGGTGAGGGCGGCGACGGTGACGGCCGTCAGGGCCTCCATCTCGACGCCCGTCTGGCCGTGACAGCGCACGGTGGCCACCAGGCGCACACAGTGCTCCGCCTCGAGCAGCGTCGCCTGCACCCGCACCGAGGACAGGGCAATGTTGTGGCACAGTGGTATCAGCTGCGCCGTCTGCTTGGCGCCCATGATCCCGGCCAGCTGGGCCACGCTCAGCACATCGCCCTTGGCCAGCTCGTTGGCCGCAATCAGCGCGGTGAGACGCTCTCCCACCTGGACGGTGGCCTCGGCGCTGGCGATGCGTGTGCTCAGCGGCTTGTGGGCCACATCGACCATTTGTGCCTTGCCCCGGGCATCGATGTGTGTCAGGCTGCTGCAGTTGCGCAGCTGCTGGAAATGTTGTTGTCTGTGATGAGGATGATGAAGCCAGATCCTGTTGCCGCCGATCCGGTTACCTGCAAGCAAACAGTTTGGTTGGGGGGGAATGTGGTGCAAGCTCTGGACTAGCCGCCTATGAGTATCATTGGGCGATTCTCCATTTGGGACAGATTCAGCATGCCTGCAGCGGATACATGCGCCCATTAATACAGACAACTCTGCGAACTGGGATCAGGAGTACTCACCGGCATGTTGACGCTTCTTGCGCTGCACTGCGCTGCCAATCAGCTCGACCAGCTGCTGCTCCGTGCAGTCCTCGCGGCGCATGGCGTCCCGCAGCGAGAACTCCTTGTTGCCAAAGAGGCACACCTTGATGTTGCCATCTGCCGTGAGGCGCAGGCGATTGCACGAGCCGCAAAAGTGCTCCGTCATGGAGGTGATGAAGCCCAGCTGGCCAGCAAATCCGGGCACTGCATACGCCTTCGACGTGTCATTTGGTCCGTTGGGCAGCGCCTCAAACTCGGGCCAACGCTCGCGGATGATCTGCACTGTGTCGCTGTAGGAGATCAGGCGTTCCGTGTGCCACTTGTTGCCCGAGAAGGGCATGTACTCGATGAAGCGCACGTCGACGGGTCGCTCGCGGGTAAACTCCACGAAATCACAGATCTCATCCTCGTTGAAGTTGCGCATGAGCACACAGTTGACCTGGCGATGAATTATAGGAAGATTCAAAATGATTCTGATAGCCAAATTTGCGCTCTGACCTTGGGTCGATAGCCGAGCTGAATGGCCAGATCGATGCCAGCGATGACACGCTCCCAGCCCTTGCGTCGCGTGATCTGCTCGAAGCGATCCCTGCGCAGCGTGTCCAGG
Source organism: Drosophila recens (assembly GCA_037043495.1). Taxonomy (NCBI): domain Eukaryota; kingdom Metazoa; phylum Arthropoda; class Insecta; order Diptera; family Drosophilidae; genus Drosophila; species Drosophila recens. The sequence continues at coordinate 680,248 of JBAMBJ010004528.1, forward strand.
CTGATGTTGAGGGAGTCCAGGCCGGCGCGCTGCAGCGGCAGCAGCAGACGTGTCAGCACCAGGCCATTGGTGGTGATGCCCACATGCTCCAGCTGCGGCAACGCCTTCAGCTGCCCCACCACCTCCACAATGTCGCGTCGCACTGTCGGCTCGCCGCCCGTCAGGCGGATCTTGCGCACGCCCTGCTCCACAAAGATGCGCGCCAGGCGGAGCACCTCCTCGGTGGTCAGCAGCTGCGACTTGGGCTGGAGCGGCACACCCTCGGCGGGCATGCAGTAATCACCTGGAATTTCACCACATTCATTTCTTATCATTGGTATTTGTGATAACATTGATTGCTTGGGTAACATTCAAATAACAAGTGGAACTTACAGCGCAAATTGCAGCGTTCGGTGAGTGAAATTCTCAGATATGTGTGATGTCTGCCAAAGCTGTCGGTCAGAGGCGATTGTCTCTATATATATTTAAAAAGAAAACACGGATTAGTTAAAATTCCTGTTTTATTACACTAATCATGTTTACCTGTGTGATTGTCGCAGTATCCAAATCGTGTTGCGCACCTGTTGTTGTTGCTGTTGTTGTTGCTGTCGCCAATTTGTGGAACTGCGAACCGGTTGCCATGCCCACCACCGAGGGGCGAACCTGTGCCGTATATTGGCACAGCAATAGATTCACTCTTTTCACCAGCAATCTCATGATGATGATGATGAATGTATCTGCCACCACTTGTTTAGTTTAATCAAAATTTCAAATTGTTACTAACACTCAGTCGAGCGTGACGATTACCTAACCAACAATCAACGGGGGGCAGTGGCGACTGAGCCTCCAATTCTCGCTGTCAAATCAAAACATGCAGTGGAACAATTCAGACAACTTGAGACTCTTGATAAGCAATTAGTTAAACTCAATAACAAAAGTGCTTACCTTACGTTTGTGCTTCGAATTTCGACTTGTTGCTGCCTCAATAGATCAATATCGATGTCGCCGTCGTTGTCGATCCGCAACCGGCAACTGTTGTTTATAAACTGAATGCTTCGATCATATGGCATTTGTAACGTGGTGGAGCTTTATTTTGAGGGAAAAGCTTTCACGCACACAATCACAGAGCTGTTGCGAATATGTGTGTCTCTCTGTGCACATGTATTGGTGAATGTGGGGCGAACTGCTGAATAGTCCATTATCTCTGTACTGCAGAGAGTGTAAGTGAGTGCACTTAGAAATACCCTGTAAAAAATTACATTTTTATTTATTATCTATAGGAATCAATTTAGTTAACAGACAGCGATAGAGCTTGTACTTAAATATGAGAGATTCCTTCCTTTTAGTTAATTAAAATCTACTGCGAATTTTCTATACTAAAGGCACTGTGAATATGTACCGCATTTAAGAAATATACTGGGGTGCCACAGAAATCGCTTTCGCTTGAATTTCACTTAAATTTCATACAAATTTGATTGAAATTCAAGTGAAAGCGATTTCTGTGGCACCCCGATAGACAGTGGAATTGTCTACTTAAAGTTACACTAGATAAATTATTGGCACTTTTTAGATCATATAAAAACTACCCGGGCTTTCTTTATTAAGGAGTAAGAAAATGTCTGTAATAAATGCTACCGTAAATAAAAAATTTAGACACTGTTCCTGTTGTCTAAATTTTCTGAAAACTAACATAATCAGTTTTTTCTATGGTACAGAAACTAAACCTCTGTACTAAATTACACTGTGAATATGTACATTCAAAACGTAGACAGTAAAAGTGATTGTTTAAGATACCCTGTATATAATTAAGGGAATTGCATTAATACATTTGAAGTAACTGTACTATAAGATTTTCTGTATGAACATAATTGCGGTGTTTTCATTAATTCATTTTTGAAAACTTATCGTTTTTCTTTCTATTCCAAATGTCTGAGTTAAAAAAGAAACTTTTTAGACAATCAAAAGACTACGAGTTACTGTTAAAATAAAAAAAGTTTTCTTAATGGAGATCATAATATATTCTTTTACATTTTTGCTATATGTCTTATTAATTCATTAATAGAAATAGTTTTTTTTAAAAGGAATCAAAATTGTATAAAAAATACCGATTTCTAAGCAGGTTGCAGTGTTAGTCCCAATATCATAATCAAGTAAATTTGGTATATGAATATTTTATTCCGAATTTATTAGGAATTTACAAGCCCCCTATTCCGACACTCTACGCCTCTGTGCCAGCTTCTGATGAACTCCGATATTCTCCCATCATTCTCTCGCTCAAATTTCCTTCCAATTCTTTTCCGCGGTCAGTCTTCAGTTTGCATCGCTGTTGTTTGGTTCGTCGCGGTGCTGTTGGAATATTGTTTACTGAGGATCGGTGACCGGCACTGTTGTACTTTGTTTATTTGAAATTCGAATTGTTCTCTGCCAAATACACACACACAACACACACTATGCGTAGTGCGCGTCTTTGGAATCTGAAGCGAGTCTCGCTGCTTTTTAGCGCTGTCCTCTTTCTGTACGTCTTTGTTTTCTCCGGTGGCTATCACAAGTATCAAATAGACGGCGTTATCGGCAATACGGGACCGGAAAGGGTCTGGGAATATGTGGCAGACTTTAACAAAATGCGCCTGTTGAATCCCACAATGTGAGTTGAGCACCCGCAGTTTCCATATATCAACATACATATTCTTGGGTATTCTTCCAGCATTGATTTCAAGATTTTGGCGGATCACGGCCACGCCCACGACTGGCGCTACACGGTGGAGTATACGGAACGATTATCCCACTGGCCGCACTGGCTGAACAAAGCTACGGCCAAGTATATTGTGACCAAGACAATGCCGGGTGTCCAGCCTCGCGAATGGGCCATTGAATCGAATCATGAGACCTGCTTCTTTGGCGGACTCTATTGCTGTAAGTTCTGAGAAATATTGACTGCGCCACATGTTTGAATTCTTCCTTTGCTTGAACAGTGCATTCGTACAGCGACTTCCGGTTCATGGCACGCGGATCTGATACCTACGCCAATGAGAAGATCGAGTATCAGTGTCCTCCACTCTTGGGCAGCGTCTGTCGACGGGAGCTCGAGTTCCAGCGACGTGCCGTCATGTACAATCTGACGCACATTCTGAAGAGAACATAATTCGCAAATAACTATAGAAATACATCCCGTTTATAATGTGTAGTTTTATATATGCATGTATTTCCGCATTTCAATGTTTTACAATTTCATATTGTGTGTGTGTACAAAAAAAAGAGATAATTAAAAAACAATTAAATTAGCTACAAATTGTTTGCTAAACGTTTCTCAGTAACAAAATTAAATGATTAAAATACATAATAATGTGTATTTATTAATATCGTCAACTAAATTAGATAAATCATGATTAAAATTTGTGCTGTTCACAGTAAAACTATAAAATGTCTGTAATAGTTCAGTTTGTTTTCTATTTGAAATCTGTTAACTTTTTATTGAGGTACTTCAAGTCCTTAAATCGTGACAGAGAATAACCCTCACAATCCGATTTTCTTATGCAGTATACAGTGAATAACCCCAACGAGAGTTTTTAATGAATAGAGTGAAATATTCTTTACAACAACTAGCTACAATTGTTCTAAAATTGTTAGAATTCTACAAAACGCTTTCTTCACACATATACTAGCAAATGATTTCATTGAATAAAATCGTACGATTATTTAAATCAGCGGTGGGCACGCAGTGGCTCCGGGAGCAGCGGATGCTCCCAGCTTAATTTCTGCATTTTCGACACTTAAAATTAATCACCGTCATAAAAAAAGTTGTTGTTGTAGTACTCCTGACTTAATATTTCATGCCCACCGCTGATTTAAATCCATCATCTGAATATTGTTAAAGTTTTGGCAAGTTGTCAGAGCACGATCCACTGCATAGTCTTGAGTCTCTCGAGTCTTTTTTGAAATAGATCACGATTGTCTGGGCACAGTCTCCCTGCCCTGATCACTTGAAGAGATCGAGCTTCTTGCGCTTTGTTGGTCCTCCACTTCGTGCAACACGAGCAGCATCTGCTTTCTCAGCTGGCACCACCGGAGTGCTGGGCGCACTTTGCGAACCCGAGGCCGTCGCCGAGTTGAACCAACGGGTCAGCTTCGTTGACTGTGTGGACTTGATACTTTTCGGTGATTTGCGCTGTGCTTGACTGGATTGAGTCCGTGGGCCGGCATCCTCTGGCGTGCAGCCGGAGCTGATCAAATACTTGGTGATTTTGTTACGTTGTTGTTGTTGTTGTGGTTGCTGCAGCTGCTGCTGCACGGGCGATACATTGCCCGTGGAGTTGAGACGCAATCGACTGCCAAACTCGCCGTTGTTGGTTATCTCAAAGATGTCATCGTCCAGCAAAGTGAAGCGACGTGGCGGCAACTGTTTCTGTGGGCTGGGCAAATTGGGCAGCAAACTGATGCCCGACTCGCGATGGCCTTTGGTCTTGAGCGGGTCAAACATGTTCTCCAAGAGGTCCAGACAGGATCGCTCGCGCTTCTTTTTGGGTACCGCGGACGGTTGCACCTTGGCGTGTTGCTGCTGCACCTGCTTCACCTCAGACCCGAAGATCTTGAAGCCTGCAAATGGAGATGCCGCCGGCACTGGCTGTGCCAGTGTTATCTGCGACAAATCGGAGCAGTTGCTAAAGATGTCGGGCGATTTGTTGACCCCGCAGCGCTGCTGTGCGAGCAGCATACCAAAGCTCGAGGTGCTGGGCTGCGACAGTTCCTTGGAGCTGGAGCTGGAGTAGTTGGAGGACTTTTTCTTCAATGCTCGCGTGCGTCGACTTTGCGCCGTGGACTGTTGAGAGCTCTCATCGTTCGAGCTATTGATGACCACAACATCTGGCTTGGCACTGGAGTTGGGCACAACGATCACCTCCGAGTCGCTAAAGAAACACAAAGTGGAGGGCAGCATCGAAGGCGTCGGCGTCGGCTGCGGTGCCTGAGGTATGCGAAAATCAGAAAATGATTCCAGCTCCGTGAGGTTGTCTGGCAACTTTTGGGCGCACTGCAAAGACGAATAGTTGGAGATGCTGGATCCGGAGCTAAGCAGCTCTGGCGTGGCGACTATTGGACGGACATCCTCTTGTTTCTGTTTGCTGGTGGAAGCCTTTGATGATTCATGGGGCAACTTGTTCTTCGGCGGGCGACCGCGTGGTCTTCCTCTTTTGATCTTTGGTTCCTCTTCATCTGTTGCTGTTGTTGTCTTTGACTTTTTGGGCGTGACTGCGACCTCCTTTTCCACAACTGCCGCTTCCTGCCTGCGCTTACTTGTCTTGGGCGTTCGATTCACATCAAGTCTTCCTTTCACTTTGGGTGAAACTCGCTTCTCGAATTCCAGCGCCTTCAAAGGTGCCATGTATTTGCTGTTCATTCGCGAATCCGCAGAGCGCGTCAGTCGCTGCATTCCACGGGTCTGTCTCATCACCACCTCATCCGAGTTCATGTCACGCAAATGGGAGCGTTTAGTTCTGGGCTCTGACTTGGGTGTGACCAGCTTTTCTTGCCTTGGCGTTATTGGCTCAGGCGTTGGCTGTTTCTTCTTCTGCTTGGGTGTGTTCCTAGTTGCAGCAGGTGAAGGATTTCTCACCTCCGTTGGCTTCTTAGACGCTGTATTCCATGCGTGTGCTGTCCTCTGTGTTGTATTCTGCTCTTGTGGCTTTTTCGTCTGTAATGGCGATGGCTTTTCAGACTCTATCGACTTCTTAGAAGCATCAGTCGTGTTTATTGGTGTTGACTGATCAGGTGATTTCTTAGATCTAACAGCTGCAGAATTCGCCACCTGCGTAGACATTAATGATGTGGATGGTTCTGAGGGCTTCTTGGATTTTACGGGCGTAGGATTCGACAACTCCGCTGGCTTCAATGGGGACTTTTCTGATGTCTTCTTAGGCGCAGCAATCGGGGGATTTGTTTCTCTTGCCAAATGCAATGGAGTCGCGTTCTCTGCTGACTTCTTAGTCGTCAGCTCTGATACATTCCCAGTATCAACAGGCCGCGATTTCGATGCTTGCTCTTGAGGCCTCTTGGGCGCAACAGATGCTGGTTTCAGCGGTGCCTTCAACTCAGGTGACTTTTTAGCAGAAGCTAGAGACTTTTTGGAGTTTGTCGCCACTTCCTCCTGAACATGTTCAGTTATCTTTACTCGACTTAATCTAACGTTTAATTTTCTGTTATTTTTCTGCGAGTGCGTCGGTTCCTCAGTCTCCGATTCGGTGAGATCTGCTGACTTTGCAACCTGCGATCGCTTGGTGTATTTTCGCTTTGATTTGGTTGCCGGTGACGTTGCTGGCACTCGTGAAAGGTGGGGTGGAGTAGTTGGTGGTGTTACAATCTCACAATCATCGCTGGAGAGCAGCACCACATCTGTGGTTGGCATTGTTGGCGTAGCCTTGGCCAATCCCACACTCTCTTCCACAATATCTTCAGCTTCTGATTCGGACGTTTGAAAGACCAATGGTTCCATGCCAATCACCTCATCGCTGGACTGAGATACTGACATTATCTCGGGATCTCGTTGCTCTGTCCATTCGCGCTCTCGCTTTATTTTCATGAGGCACTCGAATATTTCGTCAGTGCTGCCTGTGGAGAGCACCTCTGATGAGGACTCTATAGTTGTTTGACTGATGGTGCTATTGCTGTTATTTTCTCCCAGCCAACGAGATAAGTTGATCTTGTACTGCTCCGTCGTCACCAGCGGCAGATACGACTCGAACTGGTGGCGATACCGGCGCAGTCGAAAGTCTCTGCCAAAGGAGAACACAAGAAATTAATAAGGGAAGCTATATCACTTATAGATTGTTTACAAATTTACTAACTTGATGTATTCACCGAGAAGGCCGCGCTGTTTGTAGTATTCCTCGAGATCAACACGTTTGCTTAGCACCTCCTTAACATCGGGCAGGTGAAATTTGCGCTCAAAGCTCGGGAAGGTCCTGTACTGATGCTCCAAGCAACCGCCTAAGCGTAACACATTATACAGCAGCTTTACATCGGACTAAAGGAGGAATAGAGTTAATAGAGCTGATCCCTTGATGATTATATAGCCTTTACCGTAATGTCCACACTAGAGATCACAATATTAACTTTGCGCTCGTATTGCTTGAGAAGCATGGAAGTGCAAAAGTTGTTGTTTAACGTATAACCGCGATGATCTACGATGACGTAGTCAAACCGAAGCTTGCTGAGATCGCCAATGCTGCGCAGGACGCTCCATTTGCTGAGATAAACGCTATGCGCCGACTCTGTGCTGTCTATAATATACAAAATCTCATTAAGAATGGAAAACAAACCAAAAATAGAGAAGATTCTTACTATCGACATCCTTTATAACGCATACGGGCAAATCGGTGAGGACTCCTAGATGGAACTGCCAGCCAGCCAGCAAGTGATCATCGTTCTGCAGCACAATAAGCGTCTTCTTGGATGTTCCCAGGCCATTCAACAATGCGACTATAGAGGCACATTTACCCAGGCCACTCTCGTCGTTAAATATGCAAAACTCTTGTTTGGACAGCCGTTCGTGGAGAAATCGCACTGCGTCCAGCTGAAAGCTCTTCAGGTACTGCGTTGTATGGCTGGAAACGAGCACATGGTCGGAGAGGCGCAGTTCCGGTGTTTGCTCAGAGACAAAATGATACATTTGCCTGGTTTCTTATTCGTTGTTCGTTTAGTGGACGTGGTGCAGGGCCAAGTAGATTGCCACGAGTATGTACAGCAGTTTCAGATATGAGAATATCACAAACATTGAGAACGATCCAATTATCATCTTTTTGGACGACAACGGTCCATCGATGTAATCAGGACTAAAGATATCCGCAAAGTGGTTGTTATTGTTGTTGTTGTTGTGGTTGTTGCTGTACACGATATGCATGTGTAGTGGTAAATGCAGCAGGTAGATGTGCGAAAAGAAAAACGCGCGGATTAAGCTGGCGGGAAAACTGTGTGCTTCGAAGACGCGTTCACTTTGTGTTGCATGCAACTTTCATTGTTGCAGATATTCAGGCCATGTTTCAAGCACAATTTCACAATATACACAAACTTTTATGATTGTTAAATTGGGAGAAAGAAAATTCTTGCTCTTGTTCTTGTTGTGTGCCCAATTAATTCGCGCCTTTCCAACACTAAGCTAGTGATGAGCGCGTGACGGCAAGAGAGAGTCGATATTGGCGCCATTCGATACTTTCGATATTTTTTTCTACCAAAAGACCTAATTCAAATTTTTCATATAGAAAAAAATATTTAATACAAAGTAAATATTTATAATTTGTTGAAACAATTACATAAAAATTATAAATTCAAATGCAAGTGAAGTAAATTTTTCTTGATTACTATCGATAGTGGAAGTTTTTGTCATGTCGATAGTGGAAAAAACAGGTCGGCTACCGATATATCGTTAGTATTGTCGATAGCTTTTCAGCCCTACGATAAACATACCTTGTCCATCTCAAGGCACAGCTGACTTGCACCGGCAAATTTAATTATTTTTACTGCTTACGAAAATAAATCAAAGTTAACAATGTCTGTGGCCGTAAATGGAAAGCCAGGCATGAAAAGAAAACGTGAAGAAAGCTCTAAGGGCATCGTGTCGACAGCTGCGCCGCCCGCCAAGCAGAGAATGGTGGTGACACCTTGGCGCGACACGTGCGTTTTGATTGGTTTCATTTAACTTCTTTTTTAATTCCAATTTCTGCTTGCAGTGCCGAGTTTAGTGCAGTGTACGACTGGTTGTTCTCGAAGCAAACAACGCCCGCCAGTCGCCGCAAGGCGTTGAGCCAAATGCGCATTTGGAGCCTTCGTCGCGGGAGTCTCTGTCCGGCGTCCGTGCTGGCCACTGGAGTTCTGGTGCAGGCCCAGCTGGAGGATAAGCAGGGCAATCCCCACATACAAACCGCTTATGCGAGCGCCTTTACCCGCTTTTTCAACTTCATGTCCTCGATCATGCAAGGATTCAACATGACCAGCATGTACGACACGGCAAAGCAGCTCGGACTGCAATCATTCATCGTAGACCTGAGGCACCTGTGTGCACATGGACAGGAGCTGCCGCCGGCTGAAGTAATGCGCCACACCTCGGAGCACTGCATGGAATGGCTGCGCAACTTTTACTGGCTGCCCCAGAACGAAACGATGACTAATCTGGATGCTCCGAAGCTGCAGCGCAAGGATAAAGCAGCGTTTGAAAAGGAACTAAAAGTTCTGATGGACATCTACGACTTGGCCTTGGAGTGCCAGCTAAAGGGAGCAGAAAAGCTAAAAGCCGTTAGCAAACTAAAGTCCAGCACCGAGTTCAACAAGATTCGAGTTTATTGCTCCGCAAAGAAAATTAAAACTACAACTGAGATTCTCGACAAAGTGATTACCGATCTGAGCGCAGCAGTTAAGCGACAAAACTCATCCATGAAGGATCTGCTGGACATTTACATGGCGAGCGTGCTTAAAATGAAGTACTTTCTTGGCGCAGGCCTCAAGCACACCGAGGATGAGGAACTGGTTATTCAAGCCACACAAAACCTCTTCCGCCTGTTTGCTGTCCAGGGATATATTGAGAACATATTCGTTGCCTTTGTGCAGTTGGCCGAGAATCCAAATGCGGATGATGAGAGCCGACAAGGTGCAAGTTATTGGGCCACCAAAATGCTGCAGACCTTTGGCATGCTCAGCCGAATGAAACGCATGTACACAGAGGAGTTGGATAAGGTAAGTAGCTACAATATTCAGTGCCGACATCTGACTAAGATTTGTTCGTTTCTGCAGAATCCAAATACGAAGCTGGTGGACTTTACGACCCTCAATAAATCAGAGATATCGAAAATGATGCGCACTCTGCTTATTCACTCCGGTGTCGACCTGACGCTCACACTCGTTTTCGGCGAGTGTCCGAAGAAGCCACGCTCCTGGGTATTTGAGCGCGAGTTCCTGATGAACAGAGTGGATCCCTTGGGCCCACACTCAGTGCCCATTTTCAAAGGGTATGTAGTTCTCTGTAAAAATGATGAGCTTTACATCAGATAGTTTCCTTTTTGATTTCAGTTTGCTGTCACTTGTGGAGCCTCCATTGACTGCCGAGCAGCGTGACGACTTGATGAAGCTGTGCAACATAAAAATGCAACACATAAATGAAGAGACTGCAACAAATTCAAAGAGTCTGCCAATGGATGACCAAACAGACGATAAAAACACATCAGAGGGTACAACATTTGGCATTTGGACATTGGAAAAAGGTAAGGCAAATTAATTTTCTGTCGTATCTAAAGCCTAATGTAATATTTTAATCTTTTCAAGACAATAACTGGACAACTTGTGCGCTTGGAGTACTGCCCACCAATTTAAATAAGATCGATTAACTGAGAAGTATTTGTAAATTTGATGGGATGCGATTAAAACTATGCAGAAGACTTGTAGCTTAAACAAATAGATGTACAGAATATTAATATGTTTGATATCTTTATAAATACAAGCTGAAATATTGCAAATCCTAATCTGAATTCAATGCTGCTTAAATATGTATTCAAATCTAACAGTTGCGCGCCCTATTCTGCTTCTTTACCTTTTACTATTCACCACATGTGTGTTGTGGTATGTGTTTTACAACACTGTCACAGTTAAGGCCACTGAATTGGGATTAATTTATAATTTAAAGTTGAAATACAAAATATAAGCATGGAATTTCAACGTAGCGATGCCATGCTAATGGAAATATTGCAGGAGCGCAAAACCATCACAGGATTCTTGGACGCAGTCTTTGGCTTCTTAAAACGCAAGTAATGAAAACGTTTACAAAGTGATTTGATCAAAAGTAAATCAAATTTTATTTTTGCAGCACGGATTTTTATCACAACAAGAAGGACGCAGCTGATAAAATTGGGTTTCCAAAGGGAATGCGTGATCAAATACTGTACGGCGCCATGCAGCGCTACGATCCCGACTGCTGGCTGCAAACAATGAGTGCGGAAAGTGGAATTGATGACAATGGAATAAATGCGCCGCCTGCCATAAATGAAGTCACCGTGGAGACGGAGAGTGAGCCTAGACTCCCAGCTAAGCCAGCAGAAACAAGTGTCACCAGCAGCAAAAGTGGGCGCGACTTTGAGCCTGGCGACTTTAAAAACGGTGCCGCCTTTGAGCATCATTGCTGGTCGCAGACGCTAAAGGATTTGGAGCTCCATATCAAACTGCCAGCCAATTTACAATCTGCAAAACAACTCAAGATCGACATAAAAGCGCAACAAATCAAAGTGTGCAGTAGGAATGATGCTAATCTGGTGATCCTCGAGGGTGTCCTTAGCCAACGCATAAGACACAACGACGCCCTTTGGTCCATAGACAATGGCACTCTGCTAATCTCTTGTGGTAACTATTTAAATGTAATAATAAAAGCGTTTTCTAACTCTGTGAATTTGTAGACAAGGCCAAGGAGCGTTGGTGGGATCGACTCTTCGATGGCGACGCTGAAATCGATATCAAGAAACTGGACAGCGAGCGTTACATAGACGAGTTGCCCGAGGATTCACAGCTGGCGATAGAGAAGCTGCGGGTGCAGCAAATGGCAGCGGATCAGCAGCAAAAGAACGCTTTGCAGACGACAGATCCGGAGCAGGCAAAGACTTTGGAGCGTTTAAAGAAGGCCTGGGATGCAGAAGGTTCACCGTTCAAGGGACAACCATTTGATCCTTCCATGGTCCGAATGAGTTAGTTATTTATTAGGTAAATGTAATGCGTGTACAACAGATGAGAAAATACAAAATGTATTAGTTATAGTTAAATGCTTAAATCTAGGCAGTTAAAGGGTTCGAAATGGTTTGAATTGGGAACATCAATAGTGCTCAACTACGAAATACCCTGCGTCCAGCTTTTGTAGTCTCTGAGATCGACAGACAGACAAAGGAAATACCAGTTATCACTGGACGCAGAGTATAAGAAATGTGAGAATCAATTTTCAGCTTATTGAGCCTTCAACCTCAGCTTCTTGCGCTCCAGCTGCGCCTTCTGATAGACGACGTCCCGCTGATCGGTGGACCAAGCCACATACATGTATGTGGTAAGAAGCACGGCCAGAAGCAGTCGATCAAAGCTCATAACATTGGTAACAAACAGAATTAGGGTAAGACCAACAAATGATGGATGGCGCACATGAGCGTAGAGATTGCGCAGGTCAGATGACTTGTAGGCCAAGGGCTCCGAGTAGTTGTACAGACTGAAGTACGCTTGCTTGATGCCCAGAAGCTCCTGTAAATCCATGATAACACAGCCGCCGAAGATGACAATCCAGCCAATGGCATGGGTTATCACAAATGCCCACCAAAGCGGCTCGCTATCATCCACGCTGATCTGCCAGAGCACAATCGACTGGGCGGGCAGCCAGTTGTTGACCAGATACTAAAAGAATAGCGTGTGAGGCAATAATACAAAATCAAATTCCAAGGCTATACGAACGTGTAAACAAAGCGATGACGTCAGGGCATAAATAGTTCGCTCCGCAGCAGTCAGTCCCAATTTGCCCAAGAGATTCTTCACGAGCGCTGACTTGAGCAGGCTGTGCTGCAAGATGAAGCCGATCACGTAGAGGGTGTCCAACACAATCGGACCATAGGCGGTCTCCAAGCGTGACTTGTTGTCGAGCAGATTGAAAATCCAGGTGTGCGCTTTTGAAACGGAGCGCGGCATCGAAAGAAACAGCGTGAATTTGCCGACTACGTAAATAGTATAGCCGACTGTGGCTATAGAGCCAAGTAGCAGAATTAGTTTAGCAAAGGACGGCATTTCACTTGCACTTTCAGTCAATATTTAAATAATATTTATGCAGGAAGAAACGTAAACAACAAGTTATTGCAATGTATTGCAGAGCTGTACTACCTTTTAACGGTGTGGCAGCCTTGGTTTCCCACGAAACGTGTGGCAACCTTATAACAGCTGTTTTTGTGACCGTCATGCAGTGACTGGCAAATGCGGCTTTAAAACTGACGTCAACAAATCATTTGCTTTCCTTATTTTTATTTAAATAATTGCCATACTCTATAAGGATGTTTACGCTGTGGACGTTGATTGAAGCCTCGCTGCTTTGCCTGAATGCAGTGTGCATACTGCACGAGGAGCGTTTCTTGGCCAAGAGTAAGTTTTTAAAGTCCCAGACTTCCTACAACAACAACAACAAATGACACGATTCACTTGCAGTCGGCTGGGGCAGACAGGCGGGACAACAAGAGTTCGGAGCGCCAAGTGCCAAGCACCAAATATTAAATCTCATACGTTCTATACGCACAGTTGCCAAGAGTAAGTAAAAGTTAATAATTAAAAGTAATACAAATAATAAGTGCACATCTTTTTTGCAGTTCCACTGATATTTCTTAATGTAATAGCGATTATATTTAAATTGTTACTTGGATAAAACTTAAAATCTATTGTAATAAATGTACTGGTTATGCTTTTTCTATAATTCCCAATTATTGTCCCGCATGTTGACTCGATTTTCGCTGCAGCACGCACTTGACTCGGTTCTCCAGCGCTATGCTATATGCATCCAACTTGTAGGCAGCCGCCTCCAGTTTGTCCACAGTATCGGAGATCTCATCGATTTGCTGCATTAGAGGCGCCAACTGTTGGAACTTGCCGCACAGCTCGTTTGTGGATACGTTTAGGTTTTCCGCAATTTGCCGCATGTCCTTGTACTTGGCAATGGTTGCCTTGTTCATCTCCTCGAGCAGCTTGTAGTCCTCCAATGGTGCGTTCAACTCATGCGTTATATAGTCTTCGGTTTTCTGGAACATTTTTGTGGCCAACTTGCTGAGATTTGGATCATGGGCGTGGGCCAATGCCTCGAAGCTGGATGTCGAAGTGGAAAGTGTTGGCCCACGCATCGGTGAATCCAGCTGGGGATTGTGTTCCTGGTCCTTTGTCTGAGCAGCATTGGCGCTTGTTGTTGGCAGCTCGTTTTCCATGTTTACAATGCAAGAATTTTCCAACAAAATTATTAAACCATCAGCTGCTGTCGCCGCCTCACGGTGAATGTCAACTGTGAAACACAGACTGTGATTGGCAAACTGTATGTTTTTGTGAATGGTCAAAATTATGGCGCTCGTAAAGTTTGTGATTCTTATCAGAATGAAAATCAGTGCCGATTTGTGCGTAAAATAGGAAAGACTTAAACATGACAGAAGCCAATAAAGAACTGCAGCTCAAGCACCTTTTCGATGGCGGTGCTTGGAACGTTTACACGCCGGACATTTTGAATCTGGGTGTGGGTGCTCCAGGCACAGATTTATTGGAGCCCTGCTGCGAAATTTTCCAACAGGCCACAAACCATTGCTTGGTAAGTACTTTTATCAGCACTTTCGTATATTATCAGTGCCATCAAATAACGACCTTTGTACCTAAGCAGAAGCGAGAGAAAGCGGAAAATCAGTCGCTGATCTTTCAATATGGACCAACAAGTGGCACTTACGAGGTGCGCAATGAAGTTGCCAAGTACTTCAGCCAAATGTACAATAGTCCCGTTAACAGGTGAGAGTTAACATATTTTATTTATTTATTATTATTATCTGTCCATTGTCTGCAGCGAGGACTTGATAATCACAACTGGCGCAACGCAGGGCTTGCATTTTGTGCTTTCCACTCTGATCGACTTTGATGGTTACATATTTGTGGATGAGTACACGTACATGATTGCCCTGGACAGTATGAAACACTTTACGAGCCTCCAAATTGTGCCGCTTAAACTTAACGACGATGGCGTCGATCTCAAAGATCTCGAAGAGAAAGTAAGCGAGCGACATTTCAAATCAAAGGACAAAGAGTTTTGGGGCGTTTACTACACAATACCAACATACCATAATCCAACAGGCATATTGTTCTCGCCAGGTGAGTTCTTTTTAAAACTCTTTTTGTCTCTCAACTGAAATACAATTAATTCCTCCCACAGAGGTTTGCCGTGGCATTGTGCAGCTGGCACGTAAATACGACTTCTTGGTGCTGTGCGATGATGTCTATAACATTCTCAGCTATGGCGAGAAACCATCGCATGCTCGTCTCCTTTCCTATGATGCACGTGCGGATGAGGATTTCGCTGGCAGCGTCATCTCCAATGGCAGCTTTTCGAAGATTATTGGCCCGGGAATGCGGTTGGGTTGGCTCGAAGTGCCGCCACGTTTGAAGCCACAGTTGGAAAGAAGTGGAATGCTTAACAGCGGTGGCTGCTTCAACAACTATACGGCTGGCATTGTGGGCAGCCTCTTTGAGCTGCAGTTGGCCCAGTCACATATTGCACGACTGTATGAGGCATACAAGGAGCGGATGTTGGCGACCTCAGCGATTCTTAAAGCTGAATTACCTGTCGGTTGCCGCTTTTCTGCACCCAGCGGTGGTTACTTTATTTGGATAAGTTTGCCAGCTCATCTGGATGCTCGCGAATTTTTAGAATACAGCTTAAGGCATCAGAAGATATCGTTCATTGCCGGTCCGCGTTTTGCGGTGGAAGAAGGCAAAGGTAAGCAATTCTTTCGCATATCCATAGCCTTTCATTCCAAGGAGAAGCTAGTGGATGGTGCGAAACGTTTGTGTTTGGCCCTCAAGGATTTTATCAAGACTTCGCCGCGTAGTAACTGAGTCCCAAAATGATATAGAAGGCTGTTTACTGTTTACTATTTTGTTGTTTTGATTTTATAATATGGCAAAATCTTTTTATTGCTCGTTGTTGGTTGTTATCGTATTTTAAATAGTGCTTATAAAGATAGGACTTAGACAATAGCTATCTATTTGTAAAGATCGTTATAAAATACAAACGTGTAATTAAATATTCGTATCTTAATTTTTTTTTTGGGCACAATGCTTAAAAATATCACAAATTTAATAAATTTATACAAACATTCAAGTTGAACTTTACGAAACAATTGTTTACACATGAGTCCCCCCCTGTTTTAACCCCCTTTTCATTTTGGCCCATTTGTCATGCGTTCTGAGAATATTTAACGATTTAGTTTTGCATACTTTGTGCATAATACTTTGCTTGTACGACAATTGGAATGCGTGGAGACAAATTCGAAGGAAATTAAAGAAAAATCGATGATTAAAAAAACAATTATAACCGAAAGATAACAAGTTACTCTGTGAATGTGTGGACAATTTCCTTCAGGGAGGTGTACGTGCCAATTACCAGACCAAGAATGCCCACAATAATCAGCACAAAGTTGCCTGTAAAAGATTAGTATCTATATAATTGAGTTACTTAAAGGTCATAGTTTAAATACTCACTTAAAAGCAGCCAGGCTTTGCTGATGCCACTCGTGTTGTACCAGTGCGTGCAGATCTGAATCAGAGCCGGAAAAGCCAATCCCAGAGCGGATAAGCACAGAGCACCAAACAGCGAAATGAACAGCTCCAGGTTGGGAATTGCCACGGCCAACAAAACTGCAAGATCAAACAGATATTAGAAGTCAATCTTGGACAGTTTATCAATTGCTTCTTGGCTACTTACAGGTGATCAGCACAAGTCCAGTGCGCACCGCATACTCCCAGAACAGCTTGTTCCTCTGCGGGCCCAGCTTCTTGCCCACGTAGTCGTTCCAGGTGATGTCAATGGCCACATAGCAGGCCAGTCCGTGGGTGATGTAAATGGCAAACGCCAACATACCCTTGACGATCTGTGCAGGACTGCAGGAGATAAATGGAAATCAGTATCACACAAAAGGATCATCGGTAAACAACTTACAGCTCATGCTTTGGCAGATTCAAGGTAATGGAACCCAGCACACTGGCACCATAGTTGAGGTATCCAAACAGGCCCATGCCCACATACAGGAAGACAATCCAAACCATGGACACATTAAGCACGCCACAGGAGCCGCCAAACTTGTGTGGAGTTTTCATCTCATTCTCCAGAGGCAGAATGACGCCAATGGCCTCCAAGGCGAACAGAACGGTTCCAAAGAACAGCGGGAAGTTCTCCAACTTGCCAACGGCATCCTTGCCCTCAGTTGTGACGGGTTCGCGGAATATGTAGTAGCAAATTATGGCAAAGGACACCATGGTAATGAGATTGGCCAGTGTGGAGAAGGGTGCCAGATACTTGAGCTGACGCACCCAGTTGATGAGGATCAGTGGAATCAATATGATTATCATACATAGACGCACATCCACGTCCGTATCATAGACTGCATCCACAATGGACTTGATATTGGAGGCCACAAACACCACGTACACACAGCACGTGCCCAGTTGATAGATGAGCAGAAAAACATTCACCACAGTGCCAATGTAGGAGGAACAACATTTAAAGAAGCCGGGACCCTCGTTTAGTGCTGACTCCGCCACAGCCGGATAATTCATGCTGGGCACCTATGAGAAGGAGATTGTTAGATATACCTAAAAGGAATATAAATTATCGAACTTACTCTCTTTCGCCGGCATAGCTCGTACTCCGCTTTGACCAGTTGATGTATGCAATAGGTGCAGATGAATCCAATCACAATGGTGCCAATGGAGCCCGTCACATAGCCCGAATTGCGGAAGGCATTGGGCATGGCCAGAATACCAGTGCCCAGAGATCCTTTCAGCAAATGGAAAAGTGTTTCCCAGTTGCTAAAAATTGCATTAAAATTTAAATATAAATTAAATTTTAATATAATCCATTTGCTTACGTTGTTGGATGTGGCACATCGCGATGCTCGTAGGGATTGTAGTCGGGATCCTTTGCCGCCTTGTTGTTGCTACCCTTCTCCGCCAGCTCAAGCGAATATTTGTTGCTGCTCTGCTGTTTGATGTTGTCCACATGATCGCTGACAAACGCCGGATTGTTGTGTCCATTTTTACTCATGTCTGTCAAAGAGAAAGAGAGAGAGAGAGAGAGAATTCCAGTTAAAATTTCACTCGTAATGGGCGATAAATCAAAGGCAAGCCAAGTCGAATAGGCATTATTTAATTGCTGACACTGTCTATGGAGATTGCGGATTATCTAAAGCGCTGCAAATGCAGCTGAAAATACTTTGACATATATCTAAATTAAAAGCAGACCCCGCACAATGTCAAGTTCAATGTAAGTGAAACGTTCAAATCCCCTCCCCCAACAGCAGATGAGTCGAAATGTGTGTGCACACACACTATTATAGTCTCTTGTGTGTGTGTGTTTGTGTGTTTGTCGTCAACATCATCATGTCAGGCCGTGAGCATGAAACGTGCTAACATTTTGTAATTGCAGCCAATTTTACTGTCACTTGTGACTGGCTTTGGACTTGACTTGGTTGCGATTTTCATTTATTTAGCTTTTTAGCTGTTACCGTTGCCCCTTTTGTTTAAGACAAATAAGAAATGCCTATATCTAAATTAGAAAACTAAACGTTTAATTACCCCCACGGAATGGCAAAGATTCATGTTTATGGCTTAAAACGTTTTGACTCCCGAGAAATGGAAATTTTGGCAAATGAACGGCAAGTTTTCCGGTTGTTCGAGCGACGTTTGCAATTAGTATATTTAATTGTCCGAGTTGACTTCTTGACATATGTATACATTCTACATTTATATTATATAGCGTATACATAGGTACGTATGTGGGAAGTATTCAAAGTATGAATATGAGTATTTGCATATGCACTCACTTGCATAAATATAAATAAAATAAAGAAATAACAGTAATTGTAGTTTCTTGTTGTGGCCCAAACCCAGATAGAAGGTCGAATAAAACTGATTCATCAATGAGTTATTTTATTCACTCTGTTATTTTTCATTAAATAACAAGATTTGTAAGTTGAGTTTATTTCTCACACCCACACATTGAGCTGTAGCTTAAGATGATGTATGCATAATCTCAAGTACAGCTAGTTTTTTTAGTCTAGACAAGATTATGGGTATGTTGTACCTGGCAATCAGACCTTTAGCATGCGGAAGACTTTGGAAGACAATGAAGCTAAATCGCTTTAAGTCATTCTCTTAATTGCATTCATGAATATCTATTAATAGAATAGTAAAACAAGTATTTATACTCTTTCGGAAGGTATTTGTATATTTTAGCTATCCATTATTGGAGCATTGATCCCATTCCAAAAATATTAGATTACTATATCGAGTAGCTGTTATATCTGTCACATGATCTACCAGTTTAAAATGCATAAGCAAAACCGTACTTAAAATAGTGGATATTTGTTATTCTAAAAAGACTTTCAAATCTAAAAATTCTGTCTTACGCATCCCCATTAAATAAATGTTTTGTTTATAGTTATGGTTTTTGCTATTTAATATTCATTCATTCATTAAACTCACTTTTTATTTATTTTTATTTATTTATTGGTTAAACCAGATTTACGTAAAAACAAAATTCGCAGAAATACTTTGGTTAATTTATTCTACGATAATTTATGCCAAACTAGTGGAAAAAAAGTAAAAGAAAAATTGTCAAAGTTTGTTTTATTAATGAACCCAACTGCAACCGGTTGAAACCAGATGCGCTGTTGTCTTTTAAGCCAAAACAAACCTTCGACATAGACCAAAATGAGAGGCAAACAAAACTCGCATAAGTTATTATAATTGAATTGGACAAAAATATACTATATAAAGTATTTTTAAACAAAATGCGCATTATTTAATGTAATATTGCAAATTGAAAAATGTGCGAAATTGAAACATTTGCAATAATATATCATATTTAATGCTAGAATTTGCAATCTAACGAACTTGATACCAGTTAAAAAGTAAACAAAAAAACACGAAATAATAATAATAACAAAAAAAAACTTTAAAAAATGCGATCAGCACGCGACATTTTGTATGCTTTATTTTTCATATTTATTCATTATTTCGAGCTGAGTTCAAGCGGGCGTTTGAGCCGAGGGGCGAGTTCAATGTGCCAGACTTACGGCCAGGCTTACTGTTTGGCCTTAGCGGTGCTTCAAGTGTTGTTACTCGCACTTGTGACTGTGACTGGAATTCAAAATTCATTTGTCAGCGTCATGTTGGCCATATCAATTGGTAATGATGTTTGATGGCGGCTTCTCGTCTTCGACCGCGCCAGCTTCTGAACTCGAACCAAGTTGTTGGCCTTGCTCCGCATTTAGTTGAATAATTTTATTCGAATTATAACTCCAAATGTAATTCCTTTGTTCTAGTCAACTTTCAATTTCACTTAAAAACTCATAAAACTTAATGAACTATAATTTTGAAATACTTTTTTTGAGTCTTAAAATATTATTATAAAATTGTTAGGTTGCAGAAAAGGTCAATTACAACAACTACAACTACTAATTTTATATAATTTAAATTTTAATGCCATTTGAAATACCAAGAGGTAATTTATTTGAATGTTCCAAGTACTATGGGAATGTTATGCCAACCAATAGATAAATTAGTTTTATAACTGGCTGAGTTTTGCTTTTGAAACAAAACATTTTGTTGCAGCATTTAATTTATTTTTTTTTTTTGTAAAATTGCAAGTAATGTTTTAAACAATAAATCAATTGCCGTACTCAGCTCATTCATTAGCGCATCTCATAACTGATTTCGTGTTTGGCTCTCTAGAGGCTTTTCCGGTATCTGATTGTAGCGAACACAATTGTCCTCGTCTAAGTTTAGTTTGTTCTATTTTCGTACACTTGATCAATAATTTGCCAGTTTCGCTAATTTAAAATGCAATTAATTTAGATTTACAAAAGAACTTTTCAGTTAGTTTCAAACACTCATCTCAGAGCCCGGACGGAGAATGTGCACTCATGCTCGACTCTCCAAAGAGCTTTGAGTGTTTCGGGGGCCAACGGGGGGCATTTTCGGTCTGTTTAGTAATTTGCAAATGCTGTCGCACTTCCGTTGTTAATTAGACGTATAATTTGTTCGAACATAGTGTCGAGATAGTAAAGTCCACAACTTACCGATGAGCCTAAGAACAGATTTTCTATTTAAATAAGTTACAACTGAAGATTGGAATAAACTTATTTATCACAATTTGTGTTTTAATGGCATGTGGATTTTAATTTAAACTTATTATAAATTTTAGCTATCTAAGGTATGTTTAAAAAATTGCCAAATTAATGTCTTAAGACATACTAAATAGCCGAAATCAAAACAGAAGCCGATTTATGACAGGTGTCTAGATTGATGAAACGTAACAGATACGATATGCGATAGATATACGATCTGAACGATCTTCAATATACGATGTGATCGTGTTGACCGCGCGCTAACGACTAAATCAGACCCAACGTGGGTCACCGGTTTTATGCAGTGCGCGAATTGTTGTTACTGCTGTTGTTGTTGTCGATGTTGATGTAGATGTAGTTATTGTTGTTGCTGTTGTTGTTGTTGTTGCTCGACGCCGATCGCGATGACAGCAGGCAGGCGACACACACATAAATACTCGTTCTCTCAGGTAACGGGGCAGCAGCATGAAAAATCACAGCCACACAAAAAAATATAACTAAATTTTTACTAAAACCAAGCGATACAGAATCCGCCGTAATAAATATACGTGTGAGTACCGAAACAATTCCGGAGAAATGAGCTTAAAAGAGAGTAAGAGATTGTGGATGCGAGATATCAGATTAAATGATATGATATATTTATATAACTTTTAACTATTCTGTTGATCGCATCTAGTCTAAAGCTCATATAATTGTGAGGAAAGCTTTTTTCGTCTTGAATCTCAATTGACATCTTTACTACGGGTTACAGTTAACGTTAACTATCGAAGATTTGATCATATGAAAAAATCATTTGTGAGATTTTTATTAAATAATTGTTATGAAAAAATAAAACAGATTTGAGATTGTGATACTCTTAATGGGTTCACAACTATTTTCATTCATTTCCTTACACTTAAGCTCCAAATTAGTATTTAAACTGATATAGGAAACTTTTCAGAAATGACCAATTTCCCTTGATCTGTTTAAATAATTGTTGTTATTAAAAAAATCAGATTTGAGATCGTGATTCTCTTAATGGGTTCACAACTGTTTTCATTCATTTCCTTACACTTAAGCCCCCAATAAATATTTAAATTGATAAAGGAAACTTTTTAGTCAGTAGACCAATTTCCCTTGATCTGTTCAATCTTGTTTAAATAACTTATTTAATACAAAATTAGTGAATGTTTGTACAAGTATACATATGTTTGCAGTGCATTCTTGGCTGTCCCATTATCGATGTCATGACAAATGAACAACAACGATAATAAATGTAAACAATGTAAACATGCGTTTTGCCTTAAAAGTTGAACAGTCGAACAGTTGATGGATTTCTCACTCTCTTCTTGTGAACGTTTTCGAGTCTTGGCACAAAGTCGTTGCCAAATATTCGACAACAACAACGACAACGACGACGACGAGTACTCGTAACTATGGCAAGACTGCATAAAGAACCAGTACAAGTTGAGGTGTAAGGTGTCTTTAGCTGCTGCTACCGTGGGTAACTAACTTTGGGCAACAACAACCACAGCAACGGCTACAGTAATATAAAAAAGAGACAACAACAACGTTGTTGCCAAAATGTGCAATTTACATTTTTTTTGTTGCCTTAATGCACTTTCTCAGGCGAGCAACCGGTTTTGGGGCTAAGAGAATTTGCGGGCTTGCGTGAAATTTCATTTACGACGGCGGCCTTCCAATCATTTTGCATGCATTGCGCATACGCCGTGTGTTACAGTTTCATATGGCAGACACTAAGTATACCGAACAACAAGCAACTACAATACGAGTACGAGTATAACCAAAAGCCGGCTAAATATTTGCCCATGCCCATGTCTAGCTACTGTTTGGCTGTCCGCCTCTCTGCCTCTTCGACTGCCTGGCTCAAACCGGTCAAGCGTTGCCCCGACTCTGACGTAGTCTTGTCTACCCCGAGGTATCTTCGTCTTTGCCTTCTTTGTTGTCTTCGTCTATGTTTTCGTAGTCTTGTTTGGCCTGTGACGTCAACACTGATCGTTAGTTGTGAATCATGTGAACCCGATGGGAGTAAGCAGATAAATAAATTGCAACTCCTGTTCATCTGATCAATTGCTGCCTACGCAAATCTCACATAATCACGGCTTTGACACATTTAAGCCAAGCTCTTAGTGACGTTTATTGAGTGGCTCTAATGTGTTTATCCATTCGTTGAATGGGATTATAACCAAAATTAAAGTGCTAAGAGCCGCCTTCAAAATATTTGATATATTGGTGTTAATTTCTTATCTGTTGGGATTTCCTTTACAAACTTTTAATCCAATCAAATGGCATAGAAACCGGCTATAAATATAATAAAGTTATGATTAAAAATCTATGTCTTAGGGCAAAAAATTATCTTAATGCAATGAATTAAATTTAAACGCAGAATGAATCTAGAAATTAGCCATGATTGCCAAAGTAATGAAAGCTTGAAGATATATAGCCATTACATTTTAATTTCATTAAACTCAATTCACCGTTTGAATTTACGTCACTAATATTTACTTTCAGTATTAAAACTGAAGATTTTGTATAGTTTTTTGTTAAATACTTTTTAATGCCACATTTCCAGCTTTTAGAAATTAAAAAATAAACTTGTTTGTGTTGCAGTAAAAAACCTTTTAGATGACCAATCAGTGGGTCAAATAAAACACGATAATTAAATGAGAGCCAATTTTAAGTATAATTTCCGCGATGGCATGCAAAAAAACAAAATAAATATGAATTGCATTTATTAATTACACGCGAAAATTTACTCGAAAAAAACTTTATTTTGATTGTTATTGACGCCAGGCATAAATATAGAAAACATTATAGCAAAATAAAATAATAGAAAATTAAATAAAAACAGTTCCATTAGCATTAAGTGTAGCATAATTGGAAATTGTTTTCGCCATGAACTTGTGGAAAGATCAACAGTTCTATTACAATAAACACGTGGAATTATCACGATTATTTTGGGACACTTGAAATTTGCCCTTTGGCCTCGACTGTGCCGTGGTCAAACCCATACTAAATGTGTGATAACTGTATTTATTACACGTGCGTCACATTGTAAATGCTCTTATTTTCTGAGTATATGTGATAGTTATTGTTGTGATATTGAAATCTGGCTGTTAGCCACCCATGGACTCATCATTTATGTGTAGTATGTTAGATGTACCTACAGCAAGTGGATTTGTGTGGCCTAATTGAATGATTACCTTGTTATTGTCAATTTGCGGTATATCTCAACTATTTTACGTTCTATATTTATTTAATAGAAGTAAAAACCAAATAAAAAATTGCGCATAAAATGTTACGGTAAAGTGTTAAACTGGGTGAAGCATCATGATTTATATGCCGCCCGCGCTCTCAAATCACAATTGAAGGAAGTGTGAATTGAGAGCAGCATTGGTTTAAAGTATGACTTGTGCTACTAAATATAACAACAAGTGGTTGGCATTAGGCTATACTTGTATTATGGTTGTGCTAAAAATATTAATAAAATTTACATAATAGTCCAATACATTTTGATTCTTGGGAGTATAAGTTGCACTTGTTCTCTCTGCGAAGAACCACAAATTGTAAAACTATTCCAATAAACTAAAATATTAATTTTGAGAGTGTAAACTTTTAGTAGACATTAAAAATAATTTAAAATCTGTTATTTTAATTTAAATTTCCCATTATACTTACACTCAGCCACTCAGTGATTGAAAACGTGAAATCAGTTGGCTTAATCTAAACAGCCGCATACCAAGAGAACCAACTGTAAGTGAAAAAAAATATAATTTAACTAATCTGAGTGAAAATTGTTGTTGTTGTTGCTGGTTTCCCTTAACACTGTCGATAAGAAATGAAAACAATGCTTAATCGCTGTGCACGCTGGCCTACACAATTGTCTCCATTTTATCAGTTGAGTTACTGAAATTTGTCGTATATTGTGAGTCTTTTCGCACGTTTTGCTGTCTGTGTCTCAAATATGCGCTGAAACTATTGCAATAAAAACAGAAAGAAAAAAATATATGCCAAACTAAACAAGTGCGAGTACGAGTATTGCCATTTTGCTAGCAGGCTTTTATTCAATGTTAATGTTAATGCTAAGCCGCAGTCATTGCCAGGCATTTTATGTGTGTTCGAAATGATCTCAGTTCGAGTACAAATCGAATTGAATCTGCTGCCGCAGCTTGAATATGTTTTGTAGTTACATTCAAACATTCACTCAAAGAGCGAGCGGGTTTTGAGTCTGAGTACTTTCAGTGGAGTTGTTGTGTTTAATTGTTGAGTACATTGTATTAGCTCTGTATTTCAAACACAAAGTATTGTAAGATTTTTGCGCTTTTATTCACTGCACGCCAATCGCTCCATAAGTCGTCAACAGTAGTCGGTTCTTAGCGCTCAACGAGACGTATACTTAATTTAATTGTTTCGCGAATTTAAAGTGCAAAGGAATGACGCTGGCCGTGATTAGTGGATCAAACAGCAATCGAGATAATGGAACAGTGAGTTTTTAAAACCACATCATACCCAACATGGTGATATTACTTAATTTTATCAGTTATTCAATAAGTACCTGATTGTGCGCGACATATTTATGGATCGTTAATCAAACTTATGTATATTTGATTAAGCAATGATTGTTTGTCAATCGAAATATTTTCTGTCGTGCGTCAAGTTTTCACATATTAAATTATCATTAGGCTAACGTAAATCATTGAAACTGATATTAAAAAGATTGTTATTTCCTCTCTTAACTGCTGATATAAATAAATGGCAGACAGTAGGTTAAAATAGAGGACAAGTCCGTATATTATTTATCTGAGTGTGAGAACATTATTTAATGACAGTAAACATTGCAAACGGCATTTTAGTGAGTTCTGTTATCAATTGTGACTTGCTTAATGACAGTTTATGAGATGCCCGTCGACCAACAGTAGGAATAGTGTCTGGTTAGTCAACGACCACGCCAAACCAATAAATGGATTAGTGAATTGACTCAACAAAAGGTATAACACAAAGTGATTGTTAATTTGTTATTAACTACAGTCGTAATTGAGCATATAGAACGGAGATTGTTTTGTTGACTGAAAGCACTTCAGAGAACTCGTGACTATCGAAGATATAGATCGAGTCGTGACACAGCCATAATCCGTTTACACGTTCTTATGAACTTGACCTGCTGGCAGCCAGTAATTAGGTAAATCAATTCACGATCTGCTTCCGTAAGTTGAATTCTACATAAATATGATAATACAACTTGTTAAACTATCAATCAGAGAGACTCCACTGATATAGTTAACGTACAGTAGGTATTAAAAATACAGCCAATATTTTAATCAAATTCCTAGCTAATTTAATTGACATATTGACAGTACAATGATTCAGCATCATGAATCACAATTCTATTTGTATAACTATTTTTTAAAATTGGATAAACGATAAAACGCTAAAAACGGCCAATATATCGGCTAATCAGTTAATCATTTACCAGTACAACGAATTTTAATTAAGCAAACATGTGGGCCATATGGCTATTTCTTTTGTCTGGCCCGACGATTTGTGCGACCGGTGCCTGTGATCTTCAGTCTTGGCCACGTTATCGGCAGTACGAACATGCATATAAGCGCAAAGATTGGGAAATTGCTTAATTAATGACAAGACTAACCAAGTAAGCCGACAATCAGGTACTTTGCACTCCGATGATGGCCAATTGCGAATACGGTCAGTGCCTAGATACACAAAGTTACTTGGCAAGTGAAAGTGTTTACCTAAAATCAGTTCTCCAACGGTTCTTGAACTCAACGCATCAATACGGTGTGCAGCACCTAAGGATAAAAGTACTGTACTATTTGTAGTGTTTATTTGAAAGCAGTTCTCAAACGGTTCTTGAACTCAACGATTTGCTACGGTGTGCCTGAGAATTTAAGTACTTGTGGATTATAAGTACTTCATCAAATATTTAGATGACATCCGATAGTGAGGTGAGTGAAGGTTAAATAACTGACTAGCGTTCAATAAACTGTGTGATCTAAATGTGTCCTGTTGTGCATTTTAAATGTGATCTTCAATATAAAAACAATTTACGGGTTTAACCCAAATAAAAACCATATTTTTGTATTTTGTGGTTCCCCCAAACGTCATCAACTTATGGAAATGTGATTCGGTAATTGTGCGCTGTCCTTAATGTGAATCAAGTTAACTCTTGCTTATGTGCTATGCATACATAATGACTGTGCCGACTAGGTATTACGTATCCGGATACTTTAATTGCTTTTGCTGCTGCCTCGATGTTGTGGTTTGCATCTCCTGTTGGTTATTATTCAAGTGAAGCGTGTGTGTGTTGACTTTCTTTATATTTCTTGTTGTAAATGATTCTGATAAATGAGCTCAACCGGTTGTCGGCCTAAATTTAGAATGCATTTATATATTGTAAATGACTGTTCTGTATGCAAATTTCTTAAATTCGGTTCAACTTACAAATAATTTGCAGGCCAGCAACAATTTAAGTTGCCTGAGATTGCAGTAAATTAGTAGTCAAGTACGACTTGATTTTGATTTGCTATTCTGGTGTGTGAATGTATTTAGATTTCCATTAGTTAAATTGCTAAATTTCTAGATCTGAGAGCAAAAGGTCACATAAATTAAGTAAATTTTTAACACTCGTTAAAATATGAGGCAAAAATAATTTGCGAATAATACAAAATTATTTCGTCTTGCGGGGCGTATGCGCAATGTCCAGCCAGAGTGTCGCGCAGCTAGATTTCGTTAGGTGACTAAGTTTCGTTGAGTGAATACGTTTCTTTTCGTTAACCAAAAGATGGCGCTGCTGGCGACTTCGCACAAAAGTATGCAATACTATTGAATTTAATAACATTTCACATTTTTGGGCGCGCAAATTTGAAATGGAATTTTAAAAAATCAATTAAAAATTAAATAAAAACAATTTAAAAAAAAAACAAAATGCAAAATTCGGTAAATTAATTAACTTTATTTTAAAATTATATTTTATGTTCATATAAGTAAAAAAATATTTATTTAAATGATATATTGAAATTATTTCTTATTTCATATTTTTAATGTTTACAAGGACAATTATTAAGCTGAAATCAATGTCGTCTTAATCTAATCCGCTCTCAAAGTGATTTGTTTTCATTTACAACTTAAAGTCGGTCAAGTTTAAGTATTTCGCCATATTCAATTGATCTCTACTTAGCAAAAAATAAATAAAAATCATAAAAATTTCCATATGTACAAATCGAACTGCTTTTCACTGGTTGAGTTAGATCGAGATCGGTATCGGGTTGATATTTGCAGCGATATCGATCGAGGCAGCTGTCCCGTTTCGAATTACACATGAATAAATGCGCCGTAAGTAACATAAATTGATTTAAATTTGCAGTTGTCTTATACACACACATGTTCATGTGAGTATATAAATAGTATTTATATTTGTGAACTCATGCCTTTTGGTGTCTGGATTGGCCCTTGAGTGGCGTTTCATATTTTTGGCTATCAATTGCCTGTAATTTGTTTGGGGTAAACGTCACACAATTCAATTGCCAGCTAATTGAACGAACGAATCTGTCTCCTCTGCTTTTCCGACATGTTGCGGGGGGCAGCGGAATCTCGGAGCGGAGACTGCAACTTCATGACGCTCCAGAGAGTTTTGCGCAGTTGGAAGTGGTTGGGCATCGATAGAGAGCGATAAGTGCGTCGCAATTATATATTTATTTATTTATTTATATATTACATTTTCCTTTTTTTTTTGGCTTTGTCTTATCTAACGCCATCACTAATTAATTAACTCTTTATTTGTCATGCATATTGTATTGAGTTTACCGTCCATTATGTTTTCTTATCTACAGTGTATGTACATTAGTTATACCCTGTAACAAAGTTGAAAGCATATTAATTATTGTTCAATTAGCTTCCTTAACAATATTTTTAACTAGTCATTTAGATCCAGACAGTTATTGGAAATATTTGCTCATTTAATTATCGTTGATAATTAATCATTCAATCTTATAATTAATAGACGTACGTAATTGGTAGGGTATTTAGCAGCCCATATCATTATCTACATAGTATCGACGGATTTATTAGCCGTCTGATTTCTGCCAGACTACTTAAACTAACTTATATATTAGAGAAGGTGCGACAATTGCTCTCTGTGAATCTTGTGACGCATATACCATATAAGTCCAATTGCAACGGAACTGATTTAATGATTTACAATTGGCAATATCGGATAATAGCCTTTGGTTCAGCCATATGAGGGTCTAGCAAGTTTTGTTTCGCTGGAAGTTTTGCACTTTTCATTATCAGAAACGGAACCAGACGACAAATAATAATGCACTCTCTACATTAATGTAGTGCGCTCTCTCGCTTACGTTCTCGTTCTCGCTCTCTTTTTCCCCTTGTCTCGCTCTCTCACTTTTACTCTGTCTCTCTTACACTGTGTGTTTGACGTTGCCCGTGAAATCGTCAAATCGGGGGATTTTACTCACTCGTTTTTGTGCAAAGGTTGGCATTCTTGTTCTGTTTGTCAAACCGTGCGGTTGTCAGAACTTTGAAAATTTCTCTGTAACGTCTTGACGGCGTTTTTTAAACTTTTTTTCGATACACAAAGAAAAAGAAAAGGCAAAGAGCAATTTGCCTATTTTTCAAAGCCAGAGCGGTCGCAAGTTGTTGAGAATTGCATTAGTAATATTGCATTTATTCTTTATCCAAAATTAATTAAAAATAAGAAAACCAAGTCTCAATTGTTTGCACTAAATTTCCCCATTAAATTCTATTTATTATCGTAACAAGTGTTTGGAAGTTTCTGGAAAACGCGCCGCAACGCGTTTACCGAGAGTTTACGAAATACGTTGAACGCGCTTCAGTTGCCATTGCCGACAGGATAACGCACGGCCGGCAGGATATAAGTTGCTGTGAAAATGAGTTTTCACAAAAGCGACTCACGCACGCCGCTGGCACCGGCGGAATACACCGTAAGTAACTCCCTCTCCCTCTCTCTGGGTCTCTCTCATTTTAACTAGGTCTAGTCTCTAGACACAAACTTCCGAGTGGTTCACTCGGCATTCCTTTTGATGACGACTGACCCACCTTCACATCGATTTATCCAAAAATTTCTGGCATGAATTTCTCTAATGAAAGTTTGTTTCTAATTAGAAATGCTTGTTCTTATCGAACAACAGTGTGACAACGGTTCTAAAATATCGCATAGATATAGTTATCGTGTTAAAAAATATCTTTTTTAATTATTATTATATCACTATGATTCAGGAAGAATTTCCTCGTATTTGTGACTAGGTCATATGACACAAACACTCCATCAATTGTCATTAGAAACCATAGAGAGTTGTTTCTTAACCCCGTCTTAAATAAGTGACTTATTGATTGATCGACTTTGGCATAAATTAGTCTATGCAAATCATTTGGTTTTGTTTGAAAAGATAACAAATTAAAAGAGTTCCCGAAAACTAAAGCCTAATTTCGGGGATGTTTTTGTTATTTTTTTTTTTGTTTCTGTTTCTATTTCGCTTGCTCCTCGCTCGCAATGCATCGCGTTGTTGTTGTTGTTATAAGTTACTCACACACAGACATACACAGACACACACGGACACACACATTAAACCACCCTCACAGATACTCCTAGAGCCCAAAGCAACACCTAGTCCTATTGTTTGTCAGTGGAATTTTCCACTCGCTCAGCCTGTGCGAGCGCCTTGCACTTTTATGTTTGCCTGGCTCAGATTCGAATTCGGTGCGGTGTGATTACAGGGTAGGGGACGAAGTAGGGCATACAACTACCGACTATGGCTGGCTGTTGTCGCCGTCTTCGATGTTTTTTTGTCTACCTACTGCGTCAGCGTTTTTCAGGGTTTCAATTTTTAGAGCTGCTTACAATTTTGTAGCAATATGCATAAAATATATGCCATATTGTACTTTGACTTGAATAATATTTTTTTGTCCAAAAATCAGTCGCATAGTCAGTTCGTCAGTCTGTCTGACGCGCTGTTGCTGCTGCGCAAGCGCCGTCGTTGAATTTGCAGCGTTGCTTTTCTTAAAATGGCACAATAAAACATTCGATCGCATTTGGTAATTTTCCATGCCCAGAAGTCGCACTCTGGAAGTGTGTCCAGATTTTCAACAATTGTAATGCATTTGTTGGCGATCTCACTCACACACACGCTCTCTCTCTCACTCTCACTCGATTCCTATAGCAATTAGAGGTGCCGCATTGCATCAGCATTAGTGCACTTGAAACCTGACTGCAACGGCACACATAATGTTCTAGCATCGGGTAATACACTCAGAAACCATCGAAGATTGTGTCTAATTTCTGCGATGGATACGATATCCAACAAGTATTCCCTTGTATCGAATTGCAATCGATTAATGCTGTCTCCGATTGACACCAGTTTGGAGTGGTATCTAGAAATTGTAGTCCCCACATGGCATTTGATATCTTATCAATGCATTTTTAAGGCGCCCCAAATGCATTTGGCAGCTCATGACATACGCCCCGTGTGACATCGGTGAAGATTCCAAACCATAAATCGAGTCGATGTGCTTGCATTGACTGAATGCTGACAGTTTTTCGCTAGAAATGTTGTTGTTGTTGTTGCTTGCAATTTAGCCAGTTTTGTAAAAACTTTCCACTACAAATTGTTGGCGTTTGTTTGCATTTTGTATTTTATTTTATTTTATTTTGTGCTTGCTATTGCCGTTTTCGATTTCGTTTACTGTTTCTGTGGCTGTTTCTGTTTCTGTTTGTGTTCTGTTACAATTGCTTATGTAAGTTCAATGGCATGCAGTTGAAGCTACAAAAGTATAGAACTTTACAGCCAAGTTGACAGTTTTAATTAGAAAATGAAATGCACATGAATGCATGTACGACGTTTTCTGCCGTACGCCAGCCAATGTGCGAAATTTTCGGCTTAGTCACTGCACTTTGAATGGGATTTGTTAAAGGGTGTAAAGCGGGAGGATTCTATTGGTGATTTCGTCATTCCATGCAAAAAAATGAGGCGGAGCATTCTCAATAAAATTTAATTACTCATTATTTGCGCTTAATTTGTAATAGCACGTTTCGAGATTACACTGAGATTTCAGTTGCAAATACTTGCATTTAAGCTCTGCGGGCTTCTTATCTTGGCTCCTAGAATTTGCTAACGTTATCGAAGTGTAAACATCGGGAAATACCTGTTATAAACTAATGGATACCTTTTGATTGATTTTGTTTTCATGAATTCGCTTAATTTACCAATCGGTTATCTATGAACATATATGTATATGCTTTCTGTATGTGTATTTCCATAATGATCGATAGCGATATATTATATAGAAGAGTCAGCAATAATGAAAGTTCTTTAATAGATAACTGTATTATATATGATTAAAATTTGTATAAAAGATATGAGATATAAAAATTGAATATTTGGCAACCTTGTGTATGAAAACTATCTTACAGGGTATTCATATGACCATTGTTGAGAGTTCGGAATAGAGCTTATGTAATCTTTATTTCAGAGTGTAGTCATCCTATCAATGAATTTGGTTTGCAAACAATTCCCATCGCATGTTTATGCAATTGCATTGTCTTTCTATCTATCTATTATTAGAACATCGCTATCTCGGTATTCGATTAATTTACTATGCAAACATTTAAGTAAAAATCACTGTGGACGGTAGATCATGCTAGTGACGAAAGCATCAAGAAGGGTTTGAAAAGAGGGGCACAGTTTTAACGATTGCAGCAATACTTTTTTAAGAATAATTTATGATTAAAATTGAGTATCGAAATTTTGGGGCATGGAAATTTTTCGTCACTAGATTTTAACCTGGTTAATAGTTTTTTTTTAGATTTAGTATGTGTACATTTATCAACTCGACCTACAATATTTCCATATTTAAATTCTCTTCATACTATCATCACCAATAGTTGTATTTATTACAGTTTATCTCGTCTCTGTTATCAATTGCAACATTGCTGCAACTCACAATTCGACACAGTTTTCAGTGCTAACGGCACTTGTCGCCATATTGAACTTGAACCGCCCCAATGACACGTGTTGAGTGCTTCGCTCTCAGGGCATTTTGCAGTTCCAGGTTGCATTTCTGTTTTCATTCTTTCTTCGACTTGTTCTCATTTTTTTTCGCTTTGCTTTGCTTGCACTATTTGCGTAGCTGTTGCCGCCATTTGAATTTGAGTACAAATTCCAGGCACTCTTCCCCTCCCTGCCCCTTTTTCTCTGCACCAACTTCTCAACTCAGACGAAGCGCAATAAAAACGCAACGTCAGTAAAACGAATTTCGTAATTGTTACACGGAACATGAAGTTTTTTTGACTTCAAAATTATTGCACGCGATAAAAAGCGACACACGCATTGGCTGCGTGACGTTTAAATGAGAATTGAATTAACTGGCGCTACTGAATATCTGTTCGCACAGCTGACCAATTAAATGTAAACAAAACTATTTTTATATTTAGTTAGAAATACAGTTTAGAAGTTATATTTAGCTAGAACTAATATACCCTATACCCGAGCACTTTGAGGAGTTTACTTCATACAATGTGCCAATAATTGAAATATATTTGTTTGTTGTCATTATTTGGCATTTGTTTACCGTTTCTCTGGCATTTGCGCATTTGATATTTTCTTGGCTGTGGCTTATTGCAATTGTGAATTGATGCGTAAAACTGTCAGCTTGCCATTTGGCATTTGCGAAAACTGTTTAGTTGCATTGCCTCTTAAACTTATCGCCAATTGGGCGCAAGCAATTGGATATTTCTGGTAATAATTTACATTTATTTTACCTATTTTTAAAATTTCATTTTCCCATAATGTCAAAAATAATAATATTTACGTAATAAAATAAATCAATCAGTGGTAGTTAATAGTTATTTATTTAAAATTCACTTCTATAATTTACATCAATAAGTCGGCAAACATCAAAAGCTAAAAATCGCATGGATATCCACGGTTGCCACAATTGGCGTTTTTGCGCCAATGTGGAATTTTGACATTGGTTTTTTTTGGCCAAAAAAGTCCACTTTTTCAATTTTGAAAATAGTGACAGAAATTTTGTTGAACTTTTCTCGAATTTAAAATTTTCTTATTTTTTGTTTTTTACTAACTTTGCACGCGAAGAGCTAACGGCACCAAACCAATTTTAGATTGAACTTAATTAATTTACAAAATTTTGAATTTTGTTGTTTTTTTTTTTCAAATTGTTTTTATTAAAGTTTTAATTGATTGATTTTGGAAAATCAAACATCAAAAGTTAAAAATCGCACTTCGTATTCGCCGTGCTGCTCGTCACAAAACACTATGAGCAATTCGCCGCACGATTCATTTTTGAATTCGCCGCGCAGCTGTTTGAAATTCGCCGCTGTTAAGTGTGGCGCAATTGTGTCAGGCTTCTGTAAATTGCCATAGATGGCGCCACCACCATTCAGAGACACAGCAAGTATACGCACTGTTGACTCTCGCTGCTTTTTCTGAGCGATAAATTGCATCGCGTAAATAAATAAAATGTACAAATTTTTGACGTTGCTTTAATAATACCAAATAATTTGAGTAAATGTGTAAATTTATGCTGCAATTTTTTAATAAACTCAAATCGCTGGCAAATCTCATATTTTAATGGTTGATTCAATTTGGACTAACAAAATAAACACAAAATACTACAAAGAGGCACACGTTTTGGGCTTTGGCCATGTATGGTTCTTGTTGTTGTTGCTTTCGAAAATACTTTTCGCGCAATTTTTTGCGCAAATTTACAGCTTCCTCATTAATTTTATTTACGTCGCACTTGCTTTAGTCGTATCATGTCGTAAAAGCGTCGCACTGATTTTGATCAATTTATATGTGGGAGCACTCACAGTACAGATTGTGCTTTTTTTTTAATAGCTGCGCTCACGTTTCCCTCCGCCCACTTTCCCCAATTGCAACAATTTTCTCTCATACTGTGGGCTGGGGCACGTGTGAACATATGGCAGGTCGCAGCAGCTGATGACGGCATCGAGAATTTAGACGACTGCGCTACACCCCTATAATTGTACACATTTACATATCTACACCTATAGAAGCCGAAAAACCTCGATCCGAACAAATCCCGTCACAAAATAGTTGCTCAGTGCTCAAAAGGCAGCCCCTAGCTGTTGTGTTTGCTGGCCGTGTGTCCCACTATTTATTTGTAGCTATTTGAAAGAGATCATAGACAACTCTCTGAGTGACTGTGCTGCTGTGACTTGCGGTGGCTGTCGCTTTTCATTTTGGCCACAAATGTGCATATAAACGGATGACATTGGCCGTGAACGCGAATAGATTTGCATTGGTATCTCTCTGGAATTGAACGCGTAAACGTCGCGCATGTCGTTCAGTCACTTGAATTTGACATTAATCTCAATCTCGACCAAGACAAGTGTAGCGCAACGCCATCAAGCTGAACGCCACCGCCGGAAAGCCGCCATTGCCGCCGCGTCAGCAGCAGCAACAGCAGCAGCAACACCAGCAACCGCAACAGGATTACGAGCTGAGTAGCTTTGGCTCTAGATCACCGGACACGCGTCTGTCCAGCGTAGCGCTAAATCGACACAGACTGAAAATGTCGCTGAAACGGGGCGGTCCACCGCCAGCACCGTCGAGTGGTGCTGCTGTAATGACCACGTCGTTAAGTGCGACTAGTTTAAATCAGCAGGTGCGACTCAAAGAAGATGCTGAAATATATACTTGTTATTTTTATGTGTGCTTGTTTGTGTGTGTGTGTGTGTGTCTGTCTGCTGACGTGGGTGTGTGTGAACGCATCGTTCTTCTTCCGCATAACAGTTTGACTATTGAACTTGAGTATTGCGCATACGACGCGTGTTGCCAAAAAATTTCACTATACGCTGCATTGTCGGGCGTTTTGTTTACCATCTAAAAGTTGATCGAATTGCAGCAAACGACGCGTTTAGTGATGCGACTAGACAAAATTTGACATTGCGCAAAACATTTGTCAAGGTCATAGAAATCAGTGCAAATCCAGCAACCAGTAACCATTGAGCGCACCACTCTGGCCATAAACTGCATTTATCTTGATGGCAAAACTACGTAAATCATTCTTGGCATAGGTGTAGACTGTCTCTCTCAATTTACATAAGCATTCGCTCTTTCATTCATCTGCACTCTACACTCTGATGCATTGCAATTATCGGTTTCTCATACGATTTCTCAATCCGATCTCGATCTCTTTTTGCAGAAAATTCCGACGGTTGTGACGGTCTACGATAGCGAGAAGAAAAACGCCAGCAGGAATAATGCGAGCATAAGCCAGCCCAAGTGAGTATTCAACTGCAATTCATTTCAGTGTTCGATGTCATAGCCAATGGTGCTATACCGCGCATTCGAACCGAGTGCTTTTTTAAATTCACTTTAATTTTGTGCATTCGATGTTGGTGCAAAATGTATAAGAACATCGATAACGTATCCTCAAATACAATGTTTGAAATGTATTCATCCTCGGATAGATTCATACGCTCCGACATGGCCGATGTGCCTGTCCAGCAGGCGGCGGGCTCCACTCTCCCCCTGGTCCTGACGCGCAAAAAAGGCGGCGACGATGGCGAGGATGGCACCTACAATCCCTTCGAGCATCGCAAGGTGGAGCATCCAACATCGTAAGTATTTAAGTGCAAGTGAAAATGAAATCGATTATTTAACAGATAATTATCCTTTGAGCAAAAGTGCAAGATTATTTGTAAGACCAATAAGTTATGCTATTATTGAGTAAGTTGTTAATTAAATAACGAATCTTGTGCCTATACCAACAAAAATACATGTGCATTTACAGTCTATTCTCAATATAAAGCTTACATAAACAGCTGATATTTGCGCAAGCAGCATGTGATTAAGATAAATCAATGACTAACTAATTAATTAACGTCATTGAACTTTGCATAGACTTTGATTTCGCCGTTTCGACTTTTGTGTAATTTCAACGAAAAGGAAAAAAAGCTATAGAAAGATCGGAAATGCAATTTGCAATTTTATTGACATTGTCCTTGGACTTTAGCTGAAAAGCTTCCACACTAAAAATAAAGTAAATTCTCAAATAGAATAAAACGAAAAAAAATAGGTACAAAAAAAAACAAAAACAAACGTTGAAATTTAGATGCACGATTCGTTTGCCTTTTGCAAAAGTGTGTCTGTTGATGTGTGTGAAATTTACCAAGAGAGGAGTGGCGCCATTATGTGCACTGTCCAAAAAAGTTGGGTTAGTCAACGAATAGTTTACGATTTATGGCTTTGATAAAATTCAATTGATTCATGTTTTAGAATTGTTTAACAAAGAATATTATGAAACAATTAAGAGTAGGAATTAATATTGTTTTTTTTTTGTGGTCAACACAATCGTGTGTAGGTGTGTGTGTATCTATAAATATATGTACAAATGTAATGCTTTCTCTATTATATGCCCGATGAGGCAGAACGTCCAAGTGGCAGTGTTATGACAGAATTCACTTATTTTCGTTAATATTTTGATGCAACTTAAGTTTTCGTTTTTCATTTTTTTTTTTCGTATTTGGCAGCCGGACGGAATTGCATATTATTCATAGATACTATGTGATAAGTATATAGGTATAAATAAGATTGAAATTGCTGAGCCTGTCAACAACGAATGTCAATTAATTCCGTATTATGGATTTTGATTTTTAGTGATCTGGAAACATTTGTGCATCTGCTGAAAGGTTCATTGGGCTCTGGTATTTTGGCCATGCCCATGGCCTTCTCCAATGCCGGTTTGTGGTTCGGTCTGGTGGCCACCCTTGTCGTTGGCACCCTGTGCACCTACTGTGTTCACATCTTGGTCAAGTGTGCCCACATCCTTTGTCGGCGTCGCAAGATACCCATGATGGGATTTGCCGATGTCGCTGAACAGGCCTTTCTGGATGGTCCTCCTGCGCTGAATCGTTGGTCTCGATTTATACGCTTCATGGTGAATACGTTTCTGGTGATCGATCTACTTGGCTGCTGTTGCATCTATCTGGTGTTTGTGGCAACCAATGTGCAACAGGTGGTTAATCAGTATACGGCCAATGAGATAAGTGTTCGCCTATGGATCGTTATCGTATCGGCACCATTGGTCTTCATGTGCCTGGTCCGCAATCTCAAATACCTGACGCCCTTCTCGATGATTGCCAACATCCTGATGTTTGTCGGCATTGTCATTACGTTTGTCTATATGTTTACGGATCTGCCAGCGCCCACTGAACGCGATGGAATCGTTTCACCAACACATTGGCCCATCTTCTTCGGCACGGTCATCTTTGCCCTGGAAGGCATCGGTGTAGTTATGTCCCTGGAGAACGACATGAAGACTCCCAATCACTTTATTGGCTGCCCCTCGGTGCTGAACTTTGGCATGGGTCTGGTCATTGGACTTTACACTTTGGTCGGCTTCTTTGGATACCTCAAGTATGGGTCCGAAACTGAGGCCAGCATCACGTTGAATCTGCCACTGGAAGACAAGTGAGTAACCTTGATATCTTTCTATTTAGCCCATTATAATCCCTTTTGCTTTTTGCAGATTGGCACAGTCCGTTAAGTTGATGATTGCCATTGCCATATTCTTTACGTTCACGCTGCAGTTCTATGTCCCCGTCAGCATTCTGTGGAAGGGCATTGAGAACAAGATTTCCGCAGCTCGTCAGAACATAAGCGAGTACGCACTCCGTGTGGCTCTGGTGGTAAGTATTTAATCCTCATCTTCCAGTGCAATATTTTCTAATTGGAATCTTACAGTTGCTCTGCTGTGGCATTGCTGTGGCGCTGCCCAATTTGGGTCCATTCATCTCGCTTATTGGCGCCGTTTGCCTCAGTACGCTGGGCATGATTGTGCCATCGGTTATTGAGCTGGCTGTGTATTATGAGGATCCTGGATATGGACGTTTCAAGTGGCGGCTGTGGAAAAACTCGGGCCTGATAATATTTGGCATTGTGGGCTTCATAACGGGCACATACGTGAGCATAACCGAGTTCCAGGCAGAGTTCAAAGGTGGCCATGATGAGATGTGAGCAACCGTCTCACTTTATGCTAATTTTATTTAAATTAGTTTTAATAAAACTCTTCTAAGCACAGGGATATCTAAGTTAAGTTTTTAACTAATTTTAGGGCTAACCAAAGTTTTGTAAGATCCTCCCTCTGCTTCTCACTCCCATCTTAATTTCAAAACTAAAACTGATAACAAATTCAAGCAATTTCATAAAATCAAATTAGTTAATCATTAACTTCAATCAGGCCAGGCAGCTTTCTAATTACCTATACCCAAAACATTTAGCTCTATCAATACAAATACCTATAACTTTATCTGTACCTCTACCGTTACCCAAACAAAGTATTTGATTTAGTCGATGCCGCATTACAGTGTAAATTGTAATTGTGGCATTAAAGTTATTTAGAGAATTCTTCTAGAAGTGATTTCGTAAACGTAGTGATCTTTTGACAACAAAATATATAGTTATAGTAGTTGTAATTAGTTCCTAGTTGAACTAAATTAGTTACACACCAAAAAAACGAAACTAAAAAACATTTAAAAAAAAACCAACACACACACACTCACAAAGAGTGTACAAAAAATGCACAGCAAATAATCATTTTGTTAAATATTTTTGTTTATTAAATATCATTGATAAATATCATTGATTTTGTATGCCCTATTCAATAATCATGACATATTTAATGTAAAATTAAACGAAGAACACCAATTGCAAAAACTGCAAATAAAATTCGATAAAAAAATAAATAAATAAGTAAAATTTAACAAAATGTATTTTTATATACTTGGGACAAAGTGAAGATAATCTTAATTAGATGCATAGCTAATATGCTCCAGATTTTAATTTTCATTAGTTTGGGAATCTTGCTGAAATCTTGTTGTTTTTAAGTCTGTTTCTGAACGGTCTTTTCGTCAACTTTAGGAAAAGTGTGTTGACATGGTAAAAAGCAGCAAGCGCCATCTATGTGCAGCTGTCGGCAACTATGCAACATTTGTGCAACATAATTTTTCGGGTGCCGAAAAGTATGCAATTTAATAACATTTCACATTTTTGGGCGCGCAAATTTGAATGGAATTTTCAAAAATGAATTAAAAATTAAATTAAAACAATTTAAAAAAGAAAACAAAATGCAAAATTCGGTAAATTAATTAACTTTATTTTAAAATTAGTTTCGTGTCGAAACTGAAAAAAAAGCCAAAAAAAAATTGAGAAATAAAAATAAAATTGAGAAAAAAAAGATGTCAGAAATTCGAGAAAAATTCAACAAAATGTCTGGTATTTTTCAATTTTCTAGCTCGAAAAACAAAAAAGTTGATTTTTTCGGCCGGAAAAATTGTTCTCAAAAACAATTCTGAAGAACAATTTTGGTTCGTTTTTGCGTTTTGCGGACCACTTTTATCACTTTCCAATGGCGGTTATTATTTTCACCCACGCTTAAAAGTATGCGTTAAATTACTATAATTTTCAGCACAAAACTATGCAACATTTTTGTCGATGCAAAAGGCATTGCATACTTTCAGCATAAAATTAAGAATAAATAAAATTAATTACTATTTTGGAGTTTCACCTCAAAACTAAAGTTTTTAACGTAAATCAACCCATTAAAAGTAAAATATTATTAGCTAATTAGATGTCCTAAGGAATAGAAGAAGAAACTGCGACATTATGATCACAATCACAGATTTAGAGTCCTTCCAAGTGCCTGCACGAATTAAGCTGTGACTTGAAAATAGTCAATAGCTTTAGTTTTTCTAAATTTTAAGGGCTATTTACGGAAATTGAATAACAGTTAAATATCTTAACTAATATAGACAGTCCGCTGAAAACAACTGCATTTATATTTTGTTGATATCTTTAATAGTTTAGGAGTTATTCAATTTAAAAGTTTGACCCTGCCCTTGCACGAAATAAGCTGTGAGCCTCTGTATATATATTTGTATAATCCAAGAAAGTATTAGTATAAAACCATATGTTTGATACATGTTTGTATGCATAATATTTTTGATAGCTTTGATTCAATTAAAATAAAATAATTCAATTCAAAATAAAATAAAATAAAATAAAATAAGAAAAATATACATGATATAAATCAAATACTTTCTATTTCTCTAAAGGGAAATGACTTTTATTCTTTGAAAACTAATAATCTGGGGTGCCACAGAAATCTCTTTCACTTGAATTTGACGTAAATTTGTATGAAATTTACGTCATTTTTCAGGTGAAATAGATTTCTGTGGCACCCCAGAATAAGAGTAATCTTTGACAAAACTCCTAATCAGAAATTGTTGAGAAACTGATGACATACGATTGAACATATGTTTGTTTCATCAATTGAGTTTAAGCTTATTTTAATTTTTACATATTGTTGCTCAATTTAAAATTATTCCCATCGATTGAAGGGAGCGAAGTTCGCTAATTTACTAGACCTTGAGCATGCTACCTAAGTACTTATCACCTCCACATTGTTGACATTTCCCAGCGCATGTCTAGTGGCAAAAGATTTGCCACACATGTTTATTTGCACAATCCAAACACTTGATAGCGAATGATAATACGGGAATACTGCCAAACCGCAGCAGGAACAACTGTTTTTAAAAAGGGCCAGCAAACAACAAATGACTGAATCGCAACAATTTTTAGCGCATTCCCACGCTTCTTTATGACTCTCAGAACTGAGAAATCAAATTAATACACGATATAAAGCGCTGAAAACTGAAACGAAACGCTGATAAGATATTTATTCAGGTGCTGTGCAGTAATCACCCACAAAAGTGTTGGCGAAAAGGCAAAAGGCGAGTAATAAAAAACAACCAAAACCGAAAAAAAAAAACAATTTAAAAAAGGGAAATGTGCAAACGCAATTTAAGTCGGAGCAACTGAAAACTGAACCGTGAGAAAATTACACCCACAGATAACACAGAAGACGCAAGAACTCATGCTCAAGTACACGAACGTTGTATCCATCAGATACTTAAGCGATAAGCGTTTTGCATTGTGACGCAATGTGCAGTTGTGTGTATGTACTTTTGTGTGTATGTGTGTGTGCACAATTGAAAAATTACTATTTACCAAACGGTCAAGGCGACCGTTCGACGCAATCGCCAGAGTGAGAGTTTAAAGTTCGTGCACAGTCCAAAATTGTATCTGACGGATACACATACGAGCCGTTGTTGTTCCTGTTGTTGCTCTTCGATAAGCAACGCACAGCGTGTGAATTTTAAAAAACCAATCAGACGCTTGAGCACATGCCTCTACAACAACTCAAATCCAACTGAGAGAGTATCTTATGAATACGAGTGCTTTGGTGTCTTTTGGCGCCCGTTTAGCCATCATCAGGCGCTCGCTTGAGTCGTATCTCTGATGATGATATTTTAGCATCCGTACATAAATCACTTGATACGTATGCACAACCTTTTGAACCGGCAGATTAAACTGCCTCAAGTCGCAAGTCGCAAGCTGCAGCTGCATAAATTGGCAGCAGCCACAAATTCATTTGGATTTTAACTACTGTTAATTTGCAATTGATGTTTGACTGTTGGCCAAATCGATTCGCTGCGCTACACTTGTTGTTGCAGCATACAAGTTTCTTGCAGCAGCAACAACTGATCGATGCACAGATAAATGCATCTTATTGGAACCAAGACTAAAGTCTTGGTCTTTCTCTCTGCCTCTCTCTCAATTGCTTGGCAGCTTAATGTCAGTGGCACAATGCTTGGGCCATGTTTATTGGGATTAGTTGCTAAAAATTATGACCAATTTGTCGGCTTCAATAAGATGCAGGCAGTGGCAGTGCAAGTTGCACTCACTGTGGCAGTTGCAGTTGCAGCCCCAGCAGGGACATTCACGAATAGTTGCAACAAATCGCCTTTCAAGTCAATTGCATGCAAATGCAGTCAATGGACGATGCCACGCCGTAGAAGGCGTTCATGTCTCTCGCACTTATTTTGCGTACATTTTTGGTAAACAAAATTAAAGCCTTAAACAGATAATGCGCTATCAGAGAATGGCAGACAGACTGGCAGACAGACAGAATGGCAGACAGACTGGCCGCATTCAATGCAAATCTGTGTGTCTGTGACGTCTGGCGAGTTAATAGAAAATTTATAATGCCACTCGTGCCATAAATTGCAACATACACCCACATGTGTTGTGTCAACGTTGCAACGTTGCAACTTTGCGATACGGCAGTGAGGCAAACGTGTGGGAAAAAGTTGTAATTTGCAGTTGACAAATACGCAAAGCTTCGGGGCTGGCAAAAATTAACTCATATTGCAGCCAGCAGAAACAGCAACAGCAGCAACAACAGCATCAGCAGCATCAGCAACAGTCGGAGCTGGCAATTCGAACTTGCTGTTGGAGTCAAGTCAAAGATTTATGTGCACAACGCGGCCTACGAAAATGTGTAGCAGCAGCAGCAGCCAGGAAAGATCTTGGCTTGAACAATGGCCAATGGGGCAGTGGGAGCTGCTAGAGTGGCTAACCAATCTTTTGCCACAGACTTTGGCTTTTGCCTACCTGCTGATGCTAAAGCTGCAACTGTTGCTGCTGCTGTCTCCTATTCCCGCTGCTGCTGCTACTGCGCCGCAGGCTGCAATTGTCTGCTTAAAAGCGTTCATTCTGTCCACAATGAAGCCACATAACTTGGCTGCAGTTACAGGCGGCCCAGGTAGTCAGCCCAGTTGGCCCATTCCCCTCCAGCTCCCCTTGCAACTCCGCAGCCATGCCTTCGATGTGATGATTTATTGTGGCTGCGCCTGCAGCGACCTCCATACACCGTTCCTCCCTTTCCCCCTTACGGAGTACTCACAGTACGGTAGCCGTTGTTCATTTCGATGCGTTGCCGTCCTTGCAATCGTTGTTGTTGTTGTAGTTGTTCTTGTTGTTGCTGCTGCTGCTGCTGCGTTGAATTGAAACTTTATTTAATAA
This sequence comes from Drosophila recens, assembly GCA_037043495.1. Taxonomy (NCBI): domain Eukaryota; kingdom Metazoa; phylum Arthropoda; class Insecta; order Diptera; family Drosophilidae; genus Drosophila; species Drosophila recens. Next base: position 724,094 of record JBAMBJ010004528.1, read on the forward strand.
GTTGATGTTATTTGTTAACTGAGCCAAAGGCAACGCGCTGCTGAATTATGTTGCTCCCAGCTACTCCTCTGAGCTCCTCCAAATAACTCCTAGGCAATTCTAATGCACTTAGCGACTGGCAGCTACATGGCCAAATGTTTGCCCATAAATCAGTTGGCCAACTTATGCTTGGGCGTGGGTACAGCTACCAAACTACAGCGATTTACTACCTTAAATTGTTGTTCGAATTGCATTTAAAATGCCGGCCTGTAAATTGAAATGGGTTTTCAATTGAGGGAGCCATATTGATAGCTAAATTGTGAGTATTAGAAATAATTATTTGGGGCAAATTAAATTTTGAAATAATAGGTAAAATTATAATTTTAATAGTTATAGTAGATAATTTAAAAAATTTAATTAATTAATTATTAATAATACAAATAAATAGAAAAATAAAAAATAATTTACTACACAGAATTAATATGACTATTATATTTATTAGTATACATATTACTAACCATTACTTCAATCTCTTTAGGATGTATTCTTCTCCAATTAATCGTGTATTATAATTCGCATCAAAGAACTATCCCCTTATTAGAAGGACCTTATCAAATCGCTGACCTACTAAGTAGCTATTAAAGTTGCTGGTTAATTTTGCGGATTCTTTTCATGTTGCTGTTAATGGACTGTGTCAATGCATTGTATTAGAAAGTACAAAGCGAGTCTGTCACTTTAATCTGAGCCGCAGCATCTGGCTAAACACTTGCTGACAAATTGCTGATAAATAAACCTCAAATGCGAGAGATTTGCAATAATGCCTTTCTAATTTCATGCGTTGTGCGTTTTTGTTCGCTTGCCGCTTGCAACGCTCCTTGTGGCAAGCATGCAAAAAAGCCACAGCCATCGAGTGCTGCCTCCTGGCATGGCGCCTCGCCAGGCTATAGGCTGGCTGCAGGCTATAAGGCTGCAATTTTAAACATTTTGCACACGTAATGCGAAAGTTTGAATCATTTGTCCACTGTGCACAGTGCTGGCTTTTTTCTGATCTTTTTTTTTCATTTAAAATTCTTGTCAGAGACATGTAATTGCAACGCGCCGACTGCCGACTCCCGACTAGCGAGTCCGAGTCCCGACAAAACGGATCTATATTGCTATTGGCCTGGCCTATTGACAATGCGTTTGTCAGCAGCACTTGGCTTGTATGTGAGTGTGTGAGTGTGTGCGTTGCAGCCTCTGTTGCTGGCGCTGCTGTGTTGACACAGATAAGTGCGTTGCAGGCGGCGTCGGCAGCGATAAGTAGCGTTTATGCATTAATTTTTCGCCACAAAGTGGCATTATTTATTACGCATTAATGCGCTGAATTAACGTTTATTTAATTAATATTAATGCTGGCACAGCAGCAGCAGTTGCTCTTGTTGCCGCTGCTAGATGTTGTTGCTGCAACAAAGTTGTCAATTGCTGTTGCTGATAGTTGTTGCTAGTTAGGCATGACATTTTGTCTATAGATTTTGGGCAGCCAGGCAATTAAAGGTACCGCTAACAGACATTACCTGTCCAGGCAGTCAGTCAGTCAGCCATTCAGTCAGTCAGTCAGTCAGACAGTTGGCAATTGTCAGTTAGCTAGACAACATGTTGCTGACATACCTTCGAACCATGTTGCTGCTGGGCTGCCTTAAAATTTGGTTCAGTTCAATGGGCGTCTTTGTCGGCATCTTTTGTGTCTCGTCTCCTACAACTTGACTCACAATTGCTGCAAGTCTTGTCAGCGCTGCCTGTTGCCTTCTGACTGTTGCAACTTCAATTCTTTCCATTTTTGACATTCTACATTCGGCATGTTCGTCGCACAGGTCAAGGCCTTGGGGGCAGCATAATCAACTGAGACTTGACTTTATCCAACTGTCAACAATCAGCGACTGCCGCTGACCGTTAAGTTGTGCAAATATTTAAACATTAATCGAAAGTAAGTATCTTCAACCAAATAACCCATGAGTCAATTTTATTTTCATTTTTGAGGAAAATATTTCGATAAACTAATATTTGCGGAAGATAACGACGGGCACGACATTTGTAATCCATCAGTGTCGGGGGCGGCCTCAGGCTAGTGGGCAATACTCATACGAATACCCATACAGGTACTCATACTCAAACTCATACTCGCACTCGCACTCGTACTCGTATTCGTTTTTGTATTTTGTAGTTTTGGGCGCAATAAACTTTATAATTTATAGACCAATCAGACGCGAATCGCACGCACTAAAACAAGTGAAAAATCATAGTCCAAACACATAATGCATCAGTGGAGATCAGAGAGGCAGGCAATTTATAGGATGGCCATGCCAATAGACACCGCACAGCGGGTTGTCAAATCGAACTCCAACTCCGACTGTAACTGAGACTCAGACTGAAGCTTTGACTACACAGAAAAAAATTAATTTGAAAATTCTAGTTTAAAATTCTGGACTTTAGTATATTTTAACTATGTATTCAGGATATTATTGTTAAATGAACACATTAAAATAGTTGAAAAATAACCTACAACATTTGATTTCATTGAAAAAAAACTTATGATTTTATTACGGAATCCCTTATTTGTTTTTTTCTGTATATGACTACGACTCGGACTTCGACTTGGAGTTGGAGCTGGACTTCGACTTGGAGTTGGAGCTGGATCTGGGACTCGCCTGGCCAATTGATTTATACAAACGGCTAAGCAACGGAACACAAATTGGTTGGCTTGAGGATTCTCGAAATGATTTGTTGCAGTTTGCCACAATCGTCGCATACGCAGAACTTGCAGCTAGCTGCACTGCTTTAACCTTTTGAACTCGCCACATGGGTGGAGTTTGCACGTGTGCCACATTTCAGTGGAAATCATTAGCCAAAGATCAGCAACAGTTGCTCACTAACTGACTAACTGCCTCCGACTCTGACTCTGTTGATACTGTTGTGTGTTGCGTTGCATGTGGCAAGTTGTTGCTTTGCATGCCGCTTGCGTAGCTAATTAGAGCCATAAATGTAGCAGCTCAAAGCAAAGCTCAATCCCCTCGTTGAACTTGTTCAAAGCCCCGCGGATTTGACGGAAGGTGATATGCAGGCGTTGGCAAAAAATGTTTGTCCTCAACCAACAACAACAACAACAGTAACAATTGCAACAACAACAACTACAAACAGATGTCGCCTGTCGGCCGTTTGCCCATTTAGGTTATGTCGGAATCCAACACCAGTTTATCAAGCGACGGCCCAAACAATAAATTACGCAATCCAAACGCTCAACTGCAGTCCATCAATGGCATAATGAGGCAAGCGGCGGGCCGCCCCAGCAGCCCCAACTGCAACAACAACAGCAACAACAGCGGCCCCAACGCAGATGCATTACCATATCGGCATAAATTCCGGAGCATCGTTAAGTGGGCCCGACTACGGCCAGACAAACAGTCAGGCAGGTAGGCAGGTTGCTGCTGCTGTGGCAAGCAGGTTGCCTCCGCTGCCACTTGCCACATGCCAGACTCTGAGCCAGGTTACCCAGAGACTGCCACCTAATGAGGGAATTACCGCCAATGCCAATGTCGACATCACCGTCGATACTCGTAATGGCCTGGCTCTTAGGCACTGAGCAGTAGGTGGAGTTCTTCCTTCTTGCAACTGCAACTTGGGGCAGCTACGAGTAGACTGCTGCTTGACCTCATACATTCTACTATATATTTGAAACAGTATAATGATGTAAAATATTCAAATAATGTTATATACATACAAATATTTATTTATTTTTATATGACTCAGTAATGTGTAAACATCAATAAATTGCTTTCTAGACAAGAAATATGCATTTGTTCGAGTTTATTAATTTAATTTAATTAATTTTCACCGCTACAAGTTTTATATTTACTTATAATTTATTGCTCTAATTACTATATGAACAATTTTTATTTTTTCTATAAATTTATATCACAAAAATTATACATTTATTTTACAATTTAGTTTATGATACGTCTAATTTAGTTAACAATTTAGAGAAAGTAAATTTAGAGTTTGACTTTTTAACTTATTAATAAAACTTCAAATTTAGTCTTATGATTTGCAGTACTTGATGGATCTTTGGTTGCAGCATTATCTATTTTCTTACAGTACTAACAGACAAAGAAACTGAGCAATCCAAAGGTGATCATTAAAGAGGCTCTTCTTTTCATAAATAAGATTCCGAGCTAGTAGTACCCGCAGTTGATGCCTCTTCGGTTGTATCTTTTTTATTATCTGAACCCTTACCATATTCGTCGATCATATCAACGATGGCTTTGTAACTGCCGTAAAAGAAAATGAGCAATCCAAAGATTATTATTAAAATATTCTTCCACAATTTCCACAACAATTTGCCATAGGAATCTTTGTATATCAGACAGAGTTCAATGCAGCAGGGGAATACGAGATTTAGCAATGATATGGAGAAGGCTCCAACTAATGCCAATAATGGTCCCAGATTTGGAAATGCGATACCATTCAGTGTGGTCAAAATAACAAACGCCACTCGGATTACGTACTCGATAATGTGAGGATGCTTCACCTCGCGCTTCAATACATGAGTCATTATGATACTGATGGTAACATATCCACTTAGCGGATACGACAAAAAGATGGCAGTGGCAATGCTCAACTTAATAATCTGAGCAAGGCTGTCATCAAAAATCAAATTAAATCAATTAACAATCAAATATATAGATGGGCGATTCACTTACACATCCTCAACGGGAATATTAAGGGTAACACTCGCTTCGGTGTTCGAGCCATATCGCCAGTAGCCAATCAGTCCGAAAGAAACATTAAGGAAAATTATAAAAATAGTTGCCAAATTCAGTACACCAAACCAGCCAATATAATCGCCAGGCTTTGCCATTTTTGATTCGATGGCCAGCATCTGAAAGAGTAGAAGATTGTAGAATAGAAAAGCGTGGAACAAAAATGCTGATCAAGAGAAGAACTTACCACACCCACAGATGATGTTGCAAATAATACAATGCCCAGGGCAAAGGGTATCCGGTCCATTTTAGAGAAACCTACTACCACATCTCGCTTCGAAATCTCGGGTAAGCCACGAAAAAAGTACCAAAAGATGGCCAAGATTCCGCCAAGAATCAGAAATGAAGCAAGTATATTTGCGGGCACTAGATACTTGAGTTGACGCAGTAGAAATAAGGGTATGAGAAAGATGCCAATGATCGCAATCATAATTCGGACATCGACTTTGTTGAAATGTTCATCTATGAATTGCTTTAAATTCACTGCAACGAACACGAGATACACGACGTTAACGCCGTAGTGCGATAAAGCAAGTATTACATCCACCATATAACCAGATCCCTTGGAGAACCAGTGACAAAACTTGGGTCCTTCCGAGAAGGCATATACCATAGTTTCGTGATATGTCATATAGCCGACTTTATTGCGTCGACTCGCCTCAACCATACACATGATCTAATTAGAATAAATTAGATTAGTTACTCTTGATGCGTATTTATAAATTTGTAATAATATACCAGTAATTGAATTCCGTATATCAGCAGTCCAATAACAAAAAATGTCAGTAAAGCTCCACCAAGAAGTCCAGAGTACATATAGGCTAAAGGCATGGCCAAAATGCCAGTTCCAATTACGCATTTAAGTAACGAGAAAAACGCATCGAAATTTCTGTTGAATGTAAAAAAAGTTACGGGAAGAGTCAATTGGTTCAAATGGCGGCGACTTACGTTAGTGGATGCTCCACCAAGCGATTATCATAGGGATTGTATCTATTGAAAGGTCATAGTTAATGCCGGACAAAGAAAGACGGAACCAAACTTACTCAGACATTTACAAAAATATCGTCAAGATTTTTAAAAATAAAAGTAGAAATTAGTATAAGTTTTGTACTAGTATGAATAAATTTTAATAAAATAGTAAATGCCAACATGATTGACAGACTTCAATATCTAAGTGGATTGTTATTTCCCAATTGTTCTCGGATTGCTGTTAATGAGACCACAGTGCCTGCAATGCCGCCACACAAGCCCACAGCAACGAATAGAAGCGATCGCCAGAGTAGAAGCTTGAAGGGACCATAGCCCTGGTCATAGCACACGCAGATATTGACAATGCCCGGATAGATTAGACCCACCTGGGCCAGGCAGAAGGAGCCCACAAGGGAGAGCAGCAGGCCAAAGTCTGGATAGGCAATGGCACAAAGAACCGAGGCAATCACCATTGCCATGCGCACCAGATACTCCAGAGATCTTGTCGCATTATCCATTAGTCGGGGCAGCATGTAGTTCCGCCAGATAATCTCGATGGAAATGTAACCCTGCAGAGCATAACTGAAGAAAATGGCCAATCCCAACATGGCCAAAACACATTGAGGCAAGCTGAAGGTAAGTGGTTTTAAGCAATTGTTGCATTGTCACATTAAATTTCAGCCTACATTTCATTTCTTGGCAGATTGTTCAGTATTGAACTGGCTGTCTTATCGCCATACTTCCAATAACCGAAAAATCCAAATGCCGCATAGAAGACAATCACAATGCACATGGCCCGATTGAGTATGCCAAAGGATCCCAGATAATGTTCAGGATTCAGCATATTGAGCTGCAGTGAGAGAATCTAAAAGTAGATAAATATTAGCCAGCAGTTCACTTTTGATAAGTTAAGTATTTACCACGCCCACCGCCTCAATGGCAAAAAGAACAGTGCCAAAGAACAAGGGATAATGTGTCCACACCTGAAACGCTTGACGTTCCTCCAGACTTGGCAGATTAACGAGTATATATCTGAGAATTACACAGAAACCTGCCACGGAATGTTATAATATCTTTAACCATAAAATAAAAAAATACTTACTGATGAACATGAATAAATTTGAGACAATAGAAAACGGCACGAGATACTTGAGATCGCGTACGAAAAATGTCAACATGAGGGGCACAGTGAGCAGCGCCATATAAAGGCGCATATCGATAGGTTTAAAATAAATATCGCCCAATTCCTTCATGCACTTGGCTATAAACACAACATACACACAGTCCACGCCGAAATGATAGACACATAGGAAGACATCCACCTGGCAGCTGTGAAAGAAGTACACAGAAAAAATCAAATAATTCTATAAATCAAGTTTAAAGTTCTTAATATCAGCATATATTTTTATTAAGTATGAATTCAGGACAATATTGATAAATTAACATAATTAAAATGATCAAAAAAGTATAAATTTTAATGAAAAAGTTATTACAAAGGCCCGATAGTCTAAATAATTGCGGAGAAGGAATTGAAAAATTCAAGAATGTCGAAATGGTTTTAGGAAACTTTGCATGTCGAACTTCTGACGCCTCATTGGATTGATTTTAGTCCGGAAAACGGGATCTTTTTCTCTGTGTTCTAAAAAGTAAACTACAGTCTAACTTCTTTATAGTGAATTAAGAAGAAAGTTGCTATAAATTATTGTTCACTGTTATTCACTGTACTGAATACAGATTTTATATTATTTTACGATTTTATTGATCTTACGCTAGCCATTTGCTAAAGGGCTGCATCCAAGGAGGTCCATTGAGAGTCGCCAGTTCCATGGTCTCACTGTAGTTGAGCGCGGAAAATCTGTAGCGTTTGCATAGAGTTTTGATATCATTGAGCTGCGGTGGTAATGGGAAATCGTATGAGATATTTGTAGAATATAGGTAGTAAAGAGTTGTCGTTACCAGCACATGCATGGCATAAACCACAAAGGAACCGAGCAGAATTGTGCTGATCAAGCCCAACAACCAGCCGGCATTGTAGAAGGCTCTGGGCATGGCCAGACAGCCCGTGCCAAAGGCGCATTTGAGCAAATTAATAAAGGCCTCCATGTCCCTAAGTATAAGGTGTTTAGTTGAGATGATCTTATTTCATTATATTGGTTTGGATCATACGTAATTGGATGTGCCACCTCGCGTTCAATGTGCGAATTATAGGAGAGCCCAGAGCTAAGGACAACTTATAATTTAATATACACTCGTATACCCAACAGACATCGAATGACTCATCGAAACTTACCCCAAGCTGCGTTGTAGAAAGTGGAAAGCTCGCATATGAATTGGTTGCAACATTGCCCTCAGCTCCTGGTTCATTTGTATGGACAAATGCCGGCGACTCGATAACTTTTGGGGCAACATTTTATGCTATAACATACGAGTAAGATATATAGAATTCCATATGTATTTTTACATGTACACATACATATGTTGTTCAGGGCCAACTCGGTTGCCAATTATGCAAATGTCTAAGAAGAGCAGACTAAAGTCAAAAGTATTTCGAAGAAGTCCACAACATACTCGCCTTTGTATACTCTTTTAATGGAGTGCAGTTTTATGAATAGCACAAGTATTTTATTGTATTAAATTAAGAATTTGTGATTTGATTTAAAATAGTGCTAAAAATATACATCAATAAATCTTCAACTCGATTTTCGCGGAAGCGATTTTCAAGTACTTTACCTCGATAATTTTTTTAAGATATATCGTCCAATCGATTTTGTTTTGACAATTTTAACGTTTCGATTCAAAATTCGATTCATAATTTGGATTTACATCACTGACTTTGAATCCATGCATATTTCCAATTAGTATCATGAATTATGAATTAAAAGTAGAGTATTTCAACTTCTTTGTGGCTGAACTTAAATTTCTGCTTTATAGCTTTAGATATTAGCATGGCCCAGAGCATTGATTCATTCCAGGAAATTAAGCACAACAGCAAATGTCTGTTGTGTGGGCGTTTAAAGCCTGGCAAAATGATCTGACCATGAACACTGACTTTGGCCAGAGCTTCGACTTGGCTACGAAAGATTCGTTATGCGGTGGTTGCTTCTGCTACCTAAATTATGCAGCAGCCCGCTGGCAATCGAGGCGGTGAGTCGGCAATGATCCAAACTTGAGGCAGAGCCACGCCTCGTTCTGTTGGCCGCACAGTTCTAGGCCAAAGCCAAAAGACAAACTAATTAGTGTGGCCAGCGTTGTCGTTTTTGCACGCATTTTTCACATGCCTAGCAATGATGGCATTGACCATAAATTGACTAAACCACCGCACCACACTGCACCACCGTAGTCGTAGTCGTATCGTATCATTCAATGCGATTGGCACAAAGTACAGTTTCTAGTTAAATCTGAGGCCGCTTTGTGTGCGGCCCATCGAATGCCTCCCGCTGGGAGTGCGACTCTGAGAACGAGTGTGAGCACGAGTACGAGTACGAATGCGAGTACAAGTTCGAGTACGAGTAAGAGTACGAGTACGAGTACTTGTGTAATATATACAATTGTCAACTCCCCTCACCACCCCCATGGAATCCATTGCCCCTCTGCAGCTTAAGCACAAACCGCCCCTTGGCCGCTTTGTGTTGGCGGAAATGTTGTTTTTCCTATGCAAATTCTGTTAGTGCCCCTCTTTTTTTTTGTTTGCAATTTCCAAGTGTCTTTTGCTGTGTTGTTTATTTGCTTTTACCGGGGCCAAGTCAGGGGTCAACTACGCATTTGATTGCTGTTGCTGTTCCTATTGCTGTTGCCGTTGCGTATTTCCCTATTATTGCCCCCTTTGAAGAGGCAGGCGACGAATGTGTTTTTGCGCAATGTGTGTGCGGGAGGTCAGCATATTGAAATTTGTTACACTTTGCGGTGACAATAATAACAGAAAATGCAGGCACTTTCACAGGGTATTAAATAAACATTTATGAAGTTCATTATATAAACAGAAATTATTTGTAATAAAAATTAATCGATTGTCAATGTGTGATTGGTCAACATTAGGTCAATAATACTTTCATCTTTTGGACAGACTTTAGAATTTATTTGAGCTTAAGTAGCATTTTGCAAAATTAGTTTATTATTCCTTTCTTTATTTTCTGCCTTTATTTGAGCTTACCATAGCATAAGCATTAATTTTTGTAAGGATAATAAAGATTTGTCATAACATATTTATTTTATAACTCTTTTTTTTCCTGCAAATCAGCTAACAAACTCTGTAGAACTTGTTGTTGCAGGGTATTGTATGAACGACAAGCAACAGTAACTGAAAACTGGCATTTAAATATGCGCATTGGCAATTGCATTGCAGGCGTACCACGCTGCGTATGAATTTTCAGTGAAATTAACATACTAATGACACTTTGTGCCGTCCAAGGGTGGTAGCCCATTGATGATGGTCACCTCAGGCGCAGCGGGATCCCCACACCATGCCATTCCCCACCCGAATCCACTCCACTGCACTGCACCACCAACCAGAGCCAGGAGACATCAGCTGGCCAAGCAGCAAGTGGGTCAGCGACTGCAACTCGAACTTCGCATGTGGTTCAATAATTCCAACAGTAAATGCTAAACTATGCGCATAGATTGTCAACGCGCCAAGATGCTTAGCTGATTGCTACCGTCGACGAGGTGGTGAGGATTGGGATTGAAGCTGTGGCTGCTGCTACTGTTGCTGCTGCTGCTGCGTCATTAAAGTGCAGACAAATGGCAACGGCATGTGCGGCACATGTCAAACTGCAGGCAGCAGCAAATGGCAACAGGTGAAAATGTTGGAATTCTGATTATCTACTCGCTGGCTTCAGACTTGGCAACAGTTGCTGCGGTGATTGGCAGCAGCCAGCCAGTCAACCAGCAACTTAAACTGTAACTTTCGACGATTTGTCGTTGCTCGTTGACTGACTTGCCATTTGCTATTTCTTTTTCTTTATTTTTTGCCTCTACTTTGATGTTTGGCTACAAAACTATCAACTTAAATACACAACAGCGGCAGCAGCATAATTATGCGCATGTTGCTACCTGCCAGCAACATGGGTGCTACATTCCATTTGGTGAGCTGTTTTGCCCATTTTGTGGGCAACACATGACACGCCCACATTCAATTTACAGCCGGAAGTGTGGGTGTGCACGCATTTTGATATACCAATATCTACTACTCTGATTCCTTTTCCTTTTTCTCCTTTTTGCTTAGTAAACTGGAACTCATTTGGTCGCGCATAAATCAAAAATCGCTGCAGCAACAACAGCAACTTGTTTGCCTGGCAAACTTAGCAATCGCAGCAACAGCAACTCCCGCATAAAAAAGTATGAAAAACGCATATAATGATTGGCTCCACAACAGCAGCAGCAGCAGCAGCAACAGCAACAACATGAGAGCAACAACACCAACATAATAGCCCCATTGCCTTGCCCACGTAGCAGCAACAGCAACAACATCAACAGCAACAGCAGCAAAAAGTGGGAGGATGCAGTGAATTTTCTCCCTCGGCAAAACTTATTTTTTAGCTTCGGCTGCCGTTTGCCGTTTTGTTGCTTGAGAATCCACTTGAGTGGTTCGCTTCGTGGACGTGGTTGTGGCTGTGGTTGCTGTGGATGTGGATGTGTGGCTGGGCTGTCGGGCCGTTTGCCTTTTTGGGGCCGTCAGGCATTCGCCTAAGCGGCAGGTTCCTGTCTGCGCCGTCTGGAGCCTCAGCATCAGAGACGTTGACTGCATTTTTAAGCACGCTGCGCATAAAATAAAAGCAGATTGCAGTACCAGCAACAGCAGCAGCAACAGCAGCAGCACCAGCAGCAGCAGCAGCAGAGTTGCCTCGGGCAATGGGCGCGCGTCGTTTCTTCAATGAAACGAGTAAAAGTGCAGGATGCTTTGTTGTCCTGCCCATCGGAACAGCTTCTGCAGATACGGCAGCAGCTAATTTCCAGATCGGAGAGCAAAAAACGAGCAGCCCAAACCAAAAGGCTCGACCCTTGCAATTGCTGTTGCCCAGATCTTGTGCGATAATGATGCAAGTTAATCATTAGCTTGGAACGTGTATTATGCGATTATTAGTTTGGCATGGCCTGGGCAAGGATTATACCTACGAGTATTATTCGTACTCGAACTACCAGCAACAACAGCAACAACAACTGCGAGCTACCTACTCGCCGTCTACCTTCTGGTGGGCGTTTAACTTTCTGCAATTTTTAAGTAATTTTCAATTTCCGTTTGCCATATTCCCATTGCGATTCCTTCTGCGTAATGCGATGCTTCTCAAGTTTTGCAGAGCACATGTAGCAATTTGTCAACGTTGTTTCGACTGGTCAGCGACAAGCACCAACAAGCAACAAGCAACTACGTAGGCAAATCTCAGCGGCAACATGTTGCTGCAACATGTAAGATGTCAGCGTTTTTTAAGAATCAATTGCCGCCCAACAGCAGCAGCAGCAGCAACAGTCGCAGCCGCAGCCGCAGCGACAATCGCAATTCGATATTGTCGTTGTGGCTTTGGCGTTGGTGTTGCTGCTGCTGCTCCTGTTGTTGTTGTTGTTGTTTCTGCTGCCCGCCTTCTGGCTGCCGTCTGTCAGCAACATGTTGCCTCCGTCGCCTCTCTTCTGACTAAGTTATTGCCACACACGTCGCACGGATCGGCCTTGAAAAGCAATCCCAGAGTCTACACTCGAAGAGTACTTTGAAAAAATCATTGCAGAATTTAAATAAGCAGACAAAAAACAGAAGAAAAAAAATAAATAAAAGGAAAAAAGACGCATACAGTGCACACAAATATTTTGCGAGCTTCGCAATTGACGTGCAACATGATTTTGTAGGCGTGCAACATGCGCATGCGCAACAGCCGCAATTTTATCAGATTGCCGCAGTACCAAAAACTGACGCTGCCCCCAGCCGAAGTTCGTTTTTTGTTTCAGCTTTGCGGCATGTTGTCGACTGTCAATTGTTTTGTGGGCGTTGCAGCAGCAGCAGCAACTACAGCAACGACAACAACAATAGCAGCAACAACTAGAGTCACAATACTGCCCATAGTTTTGCCCTCGCCTGTGAGCTATATCAATGTCAACAGCATTATCACACAGCGCTGTCAATATATGCAAATAAACACACACAGAGGACAACAGCAACAGCAACAACTGAGAGCAACAACAACAACTGCAAGTAATGCAATCAAGTGACAAGCACTTGCCAGCTAAGCAGTTGGGCAGTAGCAACAACAACAGCAACTACAATTGCAGCTACAGCAACAACAAGAACAACAACAATGCCTGTCCAAGACAAATAAATGCGTGTTTCTGCCTATATATTTATGTGCGTGTGTGTTTGTGTGTGCATCGTTTGTGTATGTGACACTCGTTAACACGAAGCGAAACTGCGCGAAATGCGATATTTCACACGATTTATGCACGGACAACGACAAAAGTTGCAACTGCTAAAGCCAACGCCAGCAGCAATAGCAATAGTTGCTAGTTGCTAGTTGCAACCTTTAACAGGCCACACACGTTGCAGGGTTTCCACCTTTACTCTCCTTTCCCGTTTCCTCAGAGCCTGATATTGCTGCTGAAGCTGAAATGTTGCCAGTTTGCGTAATTGTTTCGTTAAAAGAGAGATTGGCAGTAGTTCTCGTAAAAAGCAACTGCATTTGCTGCTAGAGTAAGTCAACAAAAGTAAAAACTTCTGCAATATATGGCAGTCCTTAGTTTCGATTTATTCCCTATGCTTATAATTATGATATTACAGAAAACATTTTTAAGGCAATACATTGTTTTATCATTATCCCTAATTACTTATATTTTAAAAAATACTAATCTGCAATATAATTTGTTTATTTGGGCATGATTATTTACAAAATAAAATGAGACGTCTCCAGACGTCTTATGCTTATTATGTCCCAATATTTAGTTTATATATTCCCTAGCCAACCCTCAGCCAATCAGACGAACATTAGCAAATGGTCCAATTGACCAGTGTTGTCGAGCTGCACATGAATGTTGCTAACAACATCAACGGCATGTTGCTAGGAATAAACAGACAGCAGCTGCCGCTGATGCTCATGTTGCCGACTGAGTTTCTGGCTAATTTGACAGGCAGTTGATGCTGCTGATGTTGATGTTGATGATAATGATGATGATGAGGAGTTTGAGTTCGCGTAGAGCGGTTGCCTCGTTAAGATTTATGCGATGCCAATTGGTTGTGCCAACATTTGCCCATATACATAATTGAAATGTAATAAATTCTGTTTGGTGCTTTTCGTGCGCAATTAGCGCGTTTTGGCCAGCAGCGACAAAGCGACAATTGTTGACCATTTTCATGTAACTTGTTGGTTATTAAATAAAATAATTTCATAGTTGGTAGCAAGTGTTGCTCTCGCTGTCACTGCAGTTGATCTGGCACTGGCACTGGCACTGGCAGTTGCCATTGCTGGCTTTTACAAGTTGTAAAGTGCGAAATCAACACGCTTCATGCCAACTTTATATGTTCAGGCAGCTGCAGCACCAGCAACTGATTCGGATTGTGATTCGTATTCGTAGTCGTATTCGTATTCGCAATCGTATTCGCAATCGCATTCGCATTCAGTTCCAGAGCTGAGTATCCACAGTGTTCAGTGTGTTAGTTGTCAACACAAATGGCAATCGGCGTTGATAAATTGTTGCTGCCTTGGGCCAATTATAACCGTCTTTGGCAATGGCCAATAGTTGTTCTTGTGTCTTGCTGCTGTTGTTGTTGCTTTTGTTGTTGTTGCGGTGAAATTGCAAGGCTTTATGCAGATCGCATGTCTTCAGTTCCTGTCTGTATTTGTATAAGAAGCCCCGCAGCAGCAACGCTTCCTGCATCCGCAACGCGTGGGTGTTGAATGACCAACAATTGATATTGCAACTGCAACAAAATATCTCAGCTCTGTAATCAGATACCCAACGATCTTCCCCTTTGATGGCACTTCTTACTCCTTTTGCTCATTTTATATGGTTAGATAATTGAGGCACCCGCAATCACGTTGTCGCCTTTATATGGCCGTCTGCCCAAAAAAGGCGCCAACTTTGCCCCGGTGTCACAATGGCCAAATAGGCCACGTGCTACAAATTGTTGCCAAGTGAGCAGAGGGAGAGAGACAGAGAGGGGAAACGGGAACAGAAGCTGCTGCTGCTGCTGCTGTTGCTGCTGCTGTTGCTGTCGTTGCATGACAAAAAAGTGCACACCCTCGCACCTGAGGCTGAAACTGAAATCCCTGCTGTAAGACGATCTTTGGGTTCCTTTGCTCACCTTTTCTTTCCTTACCTTTGCTTTGCTTTGCTTTCCTTACCTTTCCTCAACTGCTTGTGCTTCGAATGCTTCTCAGCTGTTCTTTGATTTCTTGTTCTGGTTCCTCGCTTGGCGCGCGTTCTTCTGTTGTGCATTATCATTATTATTGTTATTATCTACGGCCCGGTGTGTTTCCCTCTTCCGCTTATACAATAACATCTAATTTCTGCTACCTACCTTTGGTAGCATCGACAGCAGCATCAGTATCGTTGAGATTTGCTTTGATTTGTTGCTGCTGCAAAGAAAACACCCGCATGCCAAATTCAATGTAGCAAGCAAAGCATGTTGCGTATTTGTATTTGCCACACACTAATGACATTTGCAGCAGCTCGAAAGTTGGGAGTGGGGAATATGCAGCAGATTTCGTTGATAGCAGGGAAATAAGAGCTCAAATCAAGCAGATTTGATTGGGAATCCTTAAAGACACTCGATTATTGTATGTTGCCAGAGAGACGATACACTTAGGTATTTTTGTATTTCCTCTTTTATAAGCATGGAAACTACATATAAACAAATTTATAGAATTTTATTTATTAAACATTTAATTTTACTTTAAACATTAAAAGCTTTGTCACTATTGAGATAATTTTAATATTTTAGCCTGAGTTTTACTTTGATCTTCCAAGTTAAAGCTCTGTAGATCTGACTTAACTGATGCTTCAACTAATATTTGAATGCTAGATTTAGAAATTATTTTTTTTTTTTTTTAACATTTATTGCTTAACATTATTTGATTGGCGTCGAAGGCCACAGCAGCTTGTACGCCATAAATTATACTAGCCATAATTTTTTATACAGTATCTAATAATAATAAATACGAAAGAAATATTTGAGCTTGGACTTTATGTTTGAGCATGTCTAAATTTGTTAAAATCGCTGTTTGTGTAAAGGAATTGCTGCTTTCAATGTAATAAATGGCAGAGCAAGCTTGAGGCTAGATGCCAAGGACCTCTCGAAATGCAAGGCTGACTGCATTTTTGCACACATTCCCCTAATTGTAAGCCACCCCAGCAGAGATTATTGACCTCTAAGCAAACAACAAACACAAACACATTGCAAAGGCAGGCGGCCTTCTTTGTGTCGAGAGTCAACAGAAGCAGCAGCAGAAGCAGCAGCAATGCCAGCTGTTCTAGGGCTCAGTAAAGTCTTGGCGCGCACCAAAATGCATCGAGAGAGAGAGAGAAAGAGGGAGCGAGTCACGCACAATTGCAATTACAGAGCGGTTAAGTAAAAACTATTGAACAAAATCAGAGGAACAGCTGAGAAGGTGTGACTACGTACAGAAAATAAGAAGAGGAAGCGCACGAGTTGCCACAATTGAAGGAAGTGAAATTATAGCGAGCTCTTGAGATCCTTTGAGGTGTCAGAAATGTAGCAGCATCTGTGGCAAGCAGCAATTACAATTACGAGAGCAATTAGTTTGTTGCAGCTATTACAGCAATTGATTGGCCAGAACAAGTGTCATTTCGTTTACTTACAGCCACATTGCCACGTTGAATGACATATGGACGACGCCAACGCAGACGCTGAAAAAGACGTCGAAACAGACGGAGACGCATTGCGTGTGCTCTTGGCCAGACGCTGAAAAAGTTAGTAGAGAACCGTTAGCTACCGTTAGACTTAAGCAGAAGTCGCAAGAAATTTTTATCATTTCAACAAGCAAAAGAAAAACAGAAAAGCAAAAAACATTTAAAGAAATTCAAACGAATTGGCACATTTTGTTTTTGTTTATTGTGGTTGTTGTTGTGGCTGTCGCTATACCTCCGGGCACGCCCACTTAAATTGCGTGCCATGCTGAAAGCATTCATTTTGAAGAGAATGAAGCTAAGATTGAGCTTGATGTGGAAACAGAGTCGGAGTTGGAATTGGAGTCGGGATGTGGATGCCACTGCGACTACAATTAAATTTGCATTTGTATAAATTTTTGTTGCCGTTGCTGCTGCTGCTGCTGTTGTTGTTTTTGTTGCTGCTGCCGCGGGTGAAATACCACGACATAGGAAACATTTATCACTGCGTGGCATTGGCCAACCGAACCACCACCACCGCCACCGCCTTAGCGTTGCAGACAACGCACAAATAAAACTAAAGCGCTTATAATTTCATATGAAGTTCTTATGGAACTGAGAGTCGAACGGAGTTGAGCACGGAGTCGGAGTCCCAACTATTAACCGGACATGCAATTGGCCAAGAGGCAACCGCAGCCTCAGCAGCAGCCAAGTTAATCACAGGGTTGCCAGCTGAGTGGCCTAAACGAAAATGCTTAAATTTAATGACATAAATATACACGAGGCAAATGGAGTTGCACTGCGAGTTCAGCTCGATCTTCAACTTCGACTTTAACTCCACGTTCCAGGCCTATGGCGGGTGGTTCTCTATGTGGTTGTTGTTGCCGCTGCTGCTCGTAATTTATGTGCCACGGCAATTTCATTGTGCAATACTCAAAATGTGACTATAAATCCCATCATATTTATCAATGTGTCACGCTCAAGTTGCTCAAGAAATAAAGGAAAATAATATTATAAAGAAGCAAAAGCCTTGCCAGCTGCCTGTCCATTTAGGGAAAACGTGTTTTGTGTCTTGCCACCAGTTAGGGGTAGGGGTAAAGATAGGGGGTAGGACGACCCACCACCCCTTTTTAGAGTTTTCTTTTCCGGAATCTTTTGCGCATTTGCTGTGCAGATCTTTTAGCTGCTGTTGCCAGTTGAATATAGCCGCCTTCCTGTCTGCCTGCCCGTCTGTCTTTCTGTCTGTCTGCCTGCTTGCCGCCACCGCCACCCCGTAAGCAGGATAGACCGGCTGCTCCTTTTTGGCCCAGGCGACAAAAGGAAACCTCCTCCTCCTTCTTTTCTCCTTCTCCTTTTCAACTTCACTGCGGCGCAGAAGCAACGGCCAGAAGATAACGCAGCTGCGCATGGAAATTAAAAATTAGGCAACTTCTGCGCAGTTCAGCCAACTGCCAATTGGCCTGGGACTGTTGTCATTTTCTGGTTTGTCTCCATGGCGGTGAAAAGTTGTTCGTGGTAAGCTTTTTGCCAAGGGTGGCGAGCAGCTGCCTGCAATTTGATGAGCTTTGTCTGTGGAACTAATAAAGCCTTTAAAGGATGAAACAGGAGCAACGTAAATCAGTATCAAGATATCCCACGGCACGAAGGAGGAACTTTTAATGAAAAGATAACAATAAATATTCCATTAGCTGGGGTATTCTTTATATTCCCACATTTTGAGCTTGCTTTAAATTGTAAAATATGCCAGTTAAGAAATGTGTCAATAAGAATTTTGTAGTGTAATGAAATTTCAGAAAATGGGAGTCAAAACAAGACTTACCAAACTTCTAGATTTGTCACATTAACTTTATTCATTTTTTTTTTGTTTTAAACGCGCTAGCGGAAGTAGATCAGATCAAAATATAGTGTTCTTTGATATCTTCACTTCCCCAGAATTGCTTTTGCTATCTTTGTGTTCTAAATAACAAAATGCTGCCCCCAACTTGTTAACCTATTTGTTGCCGCCCGTTGGCAATTAATTCTATTTTATTTTTGTTCTTCTGGCCAAGTTAAGATCATATCGGAGCACTTTGCACTTCCTCTCACACACGCACACTCTGAGTACAATACTGAAAACATTCAACATGAGCTTAACTTAAATCATGCGCACGCCTCAAGATCTCGCCAAGATCTCAGGGAAGACAAATTTCAAATGATTTACCTACAGCGTTGACTACGTGAATGAACGCTGAGTTCTACGATGCGAGCGGGGGGAGGGGGACTGCCCTCAACTTTATTTCATTCACTAAACTTTTGTCTTAATGAAAGATCTGCCAAAAAAGAGAGGAAAAGATGGAGAGAGAGAAAAAGAACTAAACAGCACTTGGTCAAAGTGAGTGAAGGCCACCAGCAAAGTAAAAGTTTCACATTAAAAAAGGTAAACAGTTGAGTATGATTGACTGATAGATACTCCGCAGATGTCCATTCTAAATTTCAAGTTTAAAATTCAGGATATCAATAATATCCTGAATTTTAAATCAACAACACATATGCGGATAAAATGGCAACCAATAAAATTAAGAATAGTCAAAAAACATTTGATTTAACTGATAATATTCTAATAATGGAAACATTATAATCAACATATTTATATTTATATTTTTATTTGTAACATAGCTTTCAAATATTAAATTTTTATTCAATCCTTAGACTGCCAATTGTTGATAATCGTACCCATTTTGAATGCTTACAGGGTATAAAACTGCTTAATGACATTGCTGTTATTGTTTTTGTTGTTGAATGTTAGCAAAGCCACCGGTGTTTGTTAAATTAATTGAATTTGTTGTTAGTTGTAGTCATTAAAGAAATGTGTTTTAGCTCCAAGACCTGTGAGCTATGAAGCTGAAGCTTTAGATGAAGCTGAGGTTGAAGCTGAGCCTGAGGCTGTGTAGGCAGCCAGTTTTGATTGGTCCAAAGTGTTTAATAAATAATTTCCGCATGCGATCGCGTCAGCATCTTCATCAGCTTCATCAGCTTTTCTTCGCTTTGCCATTTCTTTTTTCTATCATTTTTAATCTAACTTACAACATCCGCTGAAACTGCGGGCAATTGAATGTTGAGCATTTTCTCACGTCGCTTAAATGGCTTAATAACCGAATGCATTTGTGGCTTAGCTTTAAGCGCTGGTAATCGTTCCCCCTTTGGCCTTGTTCCAGCTCTCTTTGCCCCTCTCTCTTCCCTCTCTCACCTGAGTGAGTCAGTTGCTGGCTTGGAATGCCCACGCAGCTGAAGCCGCTTCCGGTCTGTGGTCTACGCCCCATCAATGGGCCAACGGAGCAAGTGAATGAATGAGTCTCCTGCTCTCTCGTTGTATTATATTAGAAATGCCATAAAACTGCAGCAGCAGCAGCGGCAACAACTGCGGCTGTTGAGCGCATAAAATTGATTTGATTGCTTTCAGGCAAAACTTACTTACACCCGCCCTGGGAAATGGATTGGAGACCCAAACCCAGATGGCGACGAAGATTGAGACTGAGTCTTTGGTTGGCAATACTAACCGAAATACGCTCCATGACTGGGCCAACTGATTTGTTGTTTCCTAGCAGGTTGCAGCTTGTCGTAAAAGCGCCGATATAGGCCGACAACAGTCTCTGGCCCCACTTGACGATGATGATGATGGTGATGACGATGGGGCTGGGACTCAAGCTGGAGTTGGAGTTGGAGCTGGTGCTGATGGAGTTGCTGCATGTCGCCGTCCCAAAGCTTCCTCAGTGCCCGGTACATTTAGGGATTAACTGGTTTTATTGCTCGATTGGCTATAATATCTTTTATTTACGAGTCTTGAGCTAATTTGAATTTTCAACGTTTTCTTTTGGCGCGTTTCGGCTTAGACAACGACTCCACATCGCATTCGCCTTCGCCTGCGACTTCTACTTCTACTTGGGACTTGGACTTCGACTGCGACTGCGACTTCAGTTTTACCTTCCACTTTGATTTCTATTGATTTTTGTTAGGCTAAGCTTTTGCTTGGCCATCTCGATCTCGATGGTTTCTCGGCTTTTTGATTTTTCGGTATATGCTTTCCCACACTTTTACAGGTGAATGGGCAAGCGCAGTGTGTCAGAGTGTGTGTTTGTGATTGTGATTGAGAAAGAGTTTTTATCGCATGATTGTTATATTTTATTATACGGCTTATACATATATATTGAAATGCTTCAGTTTTCGACCGATTGGGCCGTCGTGTGTGTTTTGTATGTTAATCGTTTATGAGCTTAAGCTCAGTTCATTTTTTTCCCTTCATCTTCATCTTCATCTTCTTCTTCTTTTTGGGAAAGAGAGACAGACTGAGAGGCAGCGACGGGCCCAATAGTTTAATTTTTATTTGAATGAACAGTTAATTTTATGCCAAACTAGCAAAAGGCAGCATCGGCATCAGTTGAGAGAATGTCGAGAGCAATTTGGGAGTAGCATTTACAGAATTTGTCGTCGCTTTGTGGGAGTTGTCTGAGGCGTCTAAGACTTTAATGCGTGTTGTACAACAAAATTAAGCTGCTTTAATGTCTGGGATCTAGGCATTGAGCATAAATTATGCATTGGCGTTGGTGTGGGTTCGGGCTCAGCATCATAACGAAAGACTTAGGCAACGAACTTGATGCTCAAGAGGATTTTCATTGGTTGTTTATTAAAATAATGATGCTTTGGGTCTATAGTGTTTATAGGATTTCAGAATCGTTTATGCAGCTATAAAATGAAGGCATAAGGAAGCACAGAAAAATGTGTTTACGGAAATTTATTAAGTAATTGCAATTCTTTGGGAGTAATAAAAAATGTATATGAAAAATACTCTGTTAATAAAAGAAAATATATATAATTTTGACAACTACAACATCGAAAAAACTCTTCTCTCTCTTGCTATTTTTTAAGAGTTTTGTTTCAGATTATCGTTGAAAATCAATTAATTTGTCAAGCTTCAATAATAAAAAATAACTTAAAAGAAGCTCAGCCATCCTTAAAGTTTGTCGCATTTAAAGCCTACAGTAATTGACTTGAATTTATATTTAAACTGAGTAGAATAACTGAATTTTCAATTTTCATTTTAAGAAATTTAAAAAAAGCTGCGCAATCTTTCAAACTTGTCCTATCGTCTATTGAAAAAAAGAACAAATAAAAATTAAATTAATTAAGTTAATGGGGTCGCAGCAACTACCAATTGTTGACCACATTGTTTTGTCCTTAACTTATCTTTCACAGTTGCTTTTAACTGTTTTAATTTAGTTGCAATTAATAAGTGGTGATGATCTGTGAGCTGCCAGTCAGTCAACAGCTGCTTACGATAAATCAAAAGACACACGTGCTTCCATTTAATCGTTGCAACTGTTGCTGGTTATCCGTGAGAATCCGAATCCGAATGCGACTCTGAGACTGAATCTGTAGTTGAATCTGTAGTTGAATCTTAGCTAAGCGCAAAGCGTATGCAAATTAGATTTTTTAATTGGCGCATAAAAGGCGGTGACAACGTTGAGAGTCAAGAGTTGGAAGCTGTCAGCCTGGCCAGAACAGATCAGGACAGAGAGCAGGGAGTTGGGGCTGTGAGCAGCGTATTGCAGTTGACCCCCAGGCTGGGAATTGCGTGAAATGCGGCAATGGCAAAAACTCTTGGCTGTTGGCTGTTGGCGTCATCAAGGTGCTACAATGCCATTTGCTTTTATGGTTATTACACTTGGCTGCCGACGCCGCTGTTTCTGTTAGTGCATCAATGCAAATCAATGCGCCAAATTGTGGTTAACATTGGCGCAATGTTGGCGTTTTTAATTGAGAATGAGAATGAGCATTTTGTGGCGGCCTCCAAGTCGCGGCCTTTCTGGCCTTTTGAGAAAGTCAAACGCAGGCGTCGCGACGCAGTTTCCGACGCCCTCCCGCCGTGAGTCGCGTCAATGCCCTGGAGGACAGACGTCGTCATCGTCATCATCGTTGTCGCTGTCGAAAGAATGAGCATCATTAAAATTAAGGAAAAAGGAGCAGCATGACATGCGCAGCGGTGCTCAGGTAAAGCTATTCAGGGGTGGCTTTAGGATGGGCCGAAATTGGGTTGCCTTCGCCTTTGCCTGCGGCTCCGAATCCGCATCTTGACGGGCGGGCCGCGGGCGGCTTTTCTTTTGTTAGGCGTAAAGTTGGAAAGACGTTAAACTGAGAGAGATTGCAAGATTTTGCTGTTTCCCGCCAAAAGTTAGGGGGTTGCACGACAGGATTCAGGATACAAGAACGGAGCGCGGTGGTGGGTTGCACTCGGGAGGTGGTGGTGGTGGCGGGCAACAACAAAGCCACAACTAACGGAGAGGGTGATGACTTGCCCAACCGTGGGAAGATTTCCAACACAATAAGCAGCAATGGCACAAATCTTTGTAAAGGCATTTTCAGTTGGATTTCACGTAAATTTCAATGCAGCTGCGCGATAAGATGCCGAAATAAAGTTCTTTTTTTTTTTTTGCCAAAGAGCGTGGAGGGAGAGGGAAACAGGGAGAATTCCCTGGGGTGTTAATGTTTGGACTGTTGTTTGTTCGCATGCTCGGCGTAGGCAATTACGACATTAAAATGTACTTAAATCAGCCACAGATTTGCATAAAACAAGCAGCTCGATCGGATCTTAGCGACAACGGCAACGACAACAGACAACGACAATCGACAACCGACAACGACGACAACTTCATCAACAAATCAGCGACGCGACAACGCCAACGCTAAACAAATGTTGTTGTTTTCTGTGTGTTGGTTGATTGGCCGATTGCTGATTGCTTCCAGACTGTCGAAGGCGTAAGTTACGAATACTATTCGTATTGCTTTGACTGTCGCGAATTGGCTGCCAGTTGCCAGTTGCCAGTTGGCCACCTTCGCATTCGACAACTGGGCCTACACCATTTTGGTTTTATTTGTTTGCGGTCGCGTCAATATTGTTGTTGTTGCTGTTGTAGTTGTTGCTGTCGTCTCATTTCAATAAGTTATTGTTGTAGTTGTTTCACACCAATCAACCAACACCAATAATACACACTCACTCACTCACACTCACACACACACACACATCAAGATATCTATCTGCATAGCTACACCTACAAACGGGCTGCTGCTGTTGTTGTTGCTCTTGTTGTTGTTGCTGCAGCACGAAAAAAAATTTGTACGAATCGCGTAAACGCGTTTTTGCGTTTCGTTTATTTTCCCTGCCCACAATTCACGCACACATCCACACTCTGCACTCGTATTGGTGTGAGCGTGTGAGTGAGTGCTCTTGTATTGGTGAGCTACTATTCGTTCATTCACAAAACGTGGTCCGTGTGAGTGTATGAGTGCTTGGCATGCTTTTGGCTCGTCTCTGTTTCATTTTGGTCTTTGTTTTGTAAACACAACACACACACACATGCACAGCGTCGGCAGCTGCGCACACATACACTTACAGCTACTGAGAGCACGCGCTCAGCTCTCAGCTCTCTCGCTCTCTCTCTCTGAGGCGCTGCATCGGCATTTCAAGTTCAGGCATTCGACGCTAGCGTTGAAGTTGTTTGCCGGCATTTGACTGTGTGTGAGAGAGGAAGAATGAGTGTGTGCATGTGTGTTGGTGTGAGAGCGAAGCAGCGTTCGCTGAGAGAGTTTTGTTGTGGGAGCGTATCTGATTTTTATCCGTATGCAACTTATCCGGCATGATTTGTGATTTCAACAATGAATTATTTTGGTTTGTCAGTTTTACTTTAAGTCAAAAAAAAAATAAAGATGTAGATCAATAAATATTAATTATTTCTGCTATGTAAACATTTAAAAAATTATAGTTTCTTTTTATAAATTTAATTTAAAATTTATAATAAGAAATGCATAAGGAATTTGATGTAAAATAAAATGATTTGTATTGCAAATATTTATAATGTCTAAGTTGATTAGATGATAACTTGCTTATTGATAAATTTGGAATAATATCAAAAACTTAAAAAACGTTTGTAATATTACAATATTTTGTAGAATATTTTATTATATGGTAAATAAAAATGAGGATTTAAAAAAAGAAAGTTGAGTTAGGAAAATAGCTTAAAATAAATAGAATTAAATGCGAAATTTGCAGTAAATCAATAAAATAAAATAACTAATATAAATATATATCGAATTCAAGTTCTGTTCCCCTTACATAACTGGCGCTCGATTTTTGCAGCAACTTCAACCCCCGTCCTACTCCCACAAATAGACAAACCACAACTCAAGCCAACTCCAACGCTTTGTGCATGCTCCAAAACAGCCGAGGAACAACAACAATGGAAAAGTGGGAGGCGCCTATTCGGAGCTCGCTTTCGCAAAAGCGAAAATGCAACGAAGTCTCCTCATTGGTATAAAGTTGGAGCAATTAGAAACCCACGCAGCCATAAACAACAACTACAACGACCAGCGACTAGCGACTAGCGTGGGGGCAACAGTAACGAACAACAGCAACGAACAGCAGCTGCCCCAACAGCAGCAGCAGCAGTGTTGCAGCTACACATACGCCAACACCGCGCCAGCAGCAACAGCAACAACATCAGCTGACAAACTGTGAAGTGGAGAGATAAAAATGCAAAAACAACTGCGACAAAAATCAGCAGGCAGCTTTTATGTTGTTTTTTGCACGTGCTGCAGTCTCAGGCTCTCCCACTGGCTCACTCTCTCGCTCTCGCTCCCTCTCTCTCGCTTGCTGTCTGTCTCTCACGCTCTCTCAGTCGGCTTTATCCGGCGAATGAGACGCCAACACACACACACAGGCGCACGTCAGTTGCGTTGGTGTTGCTGCTGTTGCTTTGTGTGTGTGTGTGAGTGTATGTGTTGGTGTTGCTGTGGCGTCGGCAGCAGCAGCAGTAGCAGCTGCGTCGTCGTCGTCGTCAGCCTATTCTACTTAGAAAGGCCGCTGGCTGCGCCAGTGTCTTGCTGGGCAGTGTCGGTTCAGGTTCAACGTGAGAGCCCCGCACGCGTTCGTCTTTTAGCCGAAGTATCGCTGTTGAAAACGATTTTTTGAAGTCCGAGTTGAGAGTCCAAGCCAAGATTAAAAATCTGCCTCTTGCTGTTAACTTCTTTTTCGGTTGGCCAAATTGTGCGTGCAATTGCAATCGCCCCTCCACCACCCTCTGTTGCTGCCACTGACGCTGCTGCACTCACACACACACACACATACGCTCTCTCTCCTTGTTGGTGGTGTTGGTGGTGCAGCCGAAGCCAGCGACGACGACGACGACGATGCCTTCGACGACAACGACGACGACGACGCGACGACGGGAAAATCTCTTTGCGTTGCAGTGAAAATTTTTTCGTACGTTTTCGTTATTTGTTATTTGCACGTTGACGCGGCGACAACAAGAAACGGTACACGGTTACGAAGTGTATAAGAAACGCGCGTGCAACAACAACTCCAAACAACAACAACCGTTAAACGTTAACACGCGTCTGTTATTAAACAAGAAACAACAACAAGAAATTAATAAACGAAAATTCGCGTATTAAATTATTGATATTAAACAAAACGCTTCGAGCACGTCGCAATCTAACGATTCATTTTTAAAACTCAACTCAAATCAAGTCAAAACTAAACTTAATTGTACCTAGCAGCAATTCACAACAACAATTTTAAAGCTAACCAATTTTTGCTCTCTCTCTCTCACATTTAACTCAAAAATACTTGCCAAATTTTTTAATACATCTAATTAACGAAACACACAAAATATTTTATACACCAAAATCAAATTAATAATATACATATTAATAAAAATAAGAAGTGCATAAAGTCGCAATTGAAGTGTCTTAACAAATATAATAATCAATATAGTAAAGAAGAAGGAATTAAATAAAAAAATATATATACATGCAGTTCAAATGCAAAGCTTGCCAATAATAAAGCAACAACACTTATAAAAATATAAAACATAATTGCAATTGTTGAAACATAAAAACAACAACAATACGCGGGCAAAAAGTTTGTGATATTTTTATGATATTAGCAATTAAAGTATACACGAGTAACAAAAATTATATAAAATTAATGAATATCATATAAATGTGTGGTGTGCTCACCAATTGCCAGCAACAACAACAACAACTTGAGCAACGACAACAACAACAACAAAATCAGAGGCAGCTGCCATTTATTGGATAATGCTTGGATAATGCTTGCCAAAGCGCCCTAAACAATCGAGGTGAGTTTCATTTACAACTTTATAAGTTATCTCCTTCTCTTTCCCTATTTGCTGTCTCTTTTTGGGTATTTTTTAATCTTTTTTGAGTATGGTTTTTTGCCGACGGCAACGTCTTTTAGGCTTAGGCGCCAGTCGCCAGACCGTCAACCAATTGGCAGTCGAGTCGCTGAATGTCTCAGCAGAAATACGTTTTGTTTTTTTTTTTGTATTTTGTATACCTTTTGAAATGTGTCAAAAATTTATAGATCTAATTACAAAAGCAATGTGTTGTTGTTTTAGTTTCAGTTTACAGCCCAAAACTGCAACTGAAAAGTGCTGATAATCAGCGCAATATCAGATAGTTGATATATAGCACAACTTATCACATGCAATTGCAAAGATAGAAAGAGAGGGTGAAACAATAGAGAATAGAGATAGTTGCAACACCTACAGCAAATTTAATGGCCTCGCCTGACTCACTGATAAGTGCACATTTATATTATTCATATTGATATCAATACCAAGCCCCCCAAAGATGAGAAAGGCGAATGGTGATGATGCTGCTTCGGTTCTGTTCTGTTGTTGCTGCTGATTTGCTTTGACGTCAATCGACAACAAACAACAACACACAAACTTTGTAATCGACAATGAGATTGTGTGGGCCAGCAAATTGACGCACAATAAATGCACACAATTACAAATACAAATTCAGAGACAGAGACCGATTCAGAGTCAAACGAAATCGGGCAGCAACTGTAACAACAGCAGCAACAATCCCTTGATTTTTGCACACAATTAATGCGAAAGACTTTTAATTGCCAGCGAATGCCATAAAAAATATAAAATCAGAAGAAGGCAGAGAGCAGCCACTGTGCGAATGTGAACTATGCCAATTGCCTACACCTTGGGCATAAAAATGGGCAAGAGCAACACAGCAACAGCAACAGCAATAGCAACATAAACAGTACGAAACTGACAAATTTGTATGCACGCGCTTCAAAAGTGCAATATTAATTAATTCCAGCAACAACTGCAACTGCAACAGCCACTGCAACTCCAACCGCAGCAGCAGCAGCAACTGCTGCTCTGTATGCGGCAGAAGTTGCTGCTTAGACTGGGCAATTAAATTGTATGTCATTCATTGGTAATTTATACCATTTAAAGGCAAACAACAACAAGATCTCTCTTGCTCTCTCTGGCTAGGACATGTTGCTGGCGTGCAAATGGAGTGCAAATATTGCTGTTGCTGCTGTTTTCAGTTTATTTTTGAATTTAAGTTAAAACACATCATCACACCTGGCAATTAACATGCGTGCGTGCCACAGTGCGTATGAGTAATGTACGAAAATCAAAGATTCTAAGAGAGACTTTTTGGTAGCTGCTCTCAAGTTGATCGATCGCTCGTTTTGAGCTGATCGTCGATAAATGCAACTTGCCATGAAAAGTGCAGGCCTTAAATGGGCATTAAGCTATTGCACATTTCTCAATATGTCGCGCGAGTGTACCAAGTGATTTTTTCTCTGTTCGGTTTGTCTTTTTATTTTTTGTTTTAACTCGATGTCGATGTCTGGCTTTATACGCACCGCACCTTATAAGACAATGACGACGTCTGCCGGACTGCCAACAGTCTGACTGTCGGACTGCCTGAATGTTTGGCATATAAAGCAGCCTGTGGAGATGTTGGCGACGTCACCCGCACCACAAGCGACCAACCACCGCCATTTTAAAGTGGCTCAAAGCGGAGACATCAGTTGGAGACGGGGCCGTGACCGTCGCCAATTCTCCACCACCCTCAGTGCGTTTCAATGGCATTTGCATTTGAAGCAAGCAAAAAAACAAGAAGTGAACAATGTTCTGACTAACAGTTTCTCTCTAAAAAAGTTGAGGAAAATATTTCATAAATTTATCAATTATTATAAAATAAATTATTTAATTTGATTGAACATTTTTGTTAGGTACACTTCACAACATTTTTTAATTTTAGCTCTTATGACAACTCGTCTACAAATGCCATTTTAGTCATTCAGCGTTTACAGGGTATAGCAAAGCATTTAACAGTGTCGAGTCCCAGTTTTGTGTGTCGGTTCATTGGTTAATTTATTTCTGCCATAGCCTTAAATTAACAATTTTAATGCGACGAAATAACAAGGGACCACAGCAACAGTAACAACAACAACAGAAACACTAACAAAAAATATATATGTAACAAAATACAAAAAACAATAACAAAAGAGCGCATTGAAATTGAGACGTTGAGCAAAATAAAATGCACACAATACACATAAAGAAAAATACTTAAATATATAAAATAAATTTACAATCGAAACAAAAGCGTGTAACAGAACAAACAACAACACTAAGACAACAGGAGAACAACAACAACAACAACAATAACAACAACGACAACGACAACGAATCGTAACGAAGCGAATAGAAAAACTAAAGAACTGAAGAATGTGTTAGTTGAAATAAAAATTGTGGCGCGTTAATTAACTTTAAACGATTGAAAACGAATTGATTTTGAGAAGCCATTTGATTTGGATTAGTTGTGCTTGCTTTGTGGGGTTCAAGAGTCGAGTTCGAGACCGAGACCTTAAAGCACACACCACACACACACACACACACACACCTCGGCACAGTATATAGACTAAAATTAAAATTTAATCATCACGTGTGCGTTAAAAAGCGGGACAGACAGACTGAGACTGAGGCGACGACGAAGGCGACTTCGACGATCCATGGCAATGTCTATAACTAAAGCTGCTAATTAGAATGCGTTAAGCAATAAAACAAAGAAAAGCCAATGGAGTATGGAGCTGTAGATGTAGCTTCAGCTGCGACAGTTGCGAAGAGTTTAACACCTCGCGGCGGCAGACATTTGATAGGTCCTAATACGAATTTTGGATTAGGTTTTAACATTTTTTGTTGGTCATGCGTTGTTATCATGCATTTGATAAACGTTTTGTTTTTCATTAGGCCGGGGCCAAGGCGTTGCCAGCCAGAGTCTGTGTCTGTATCGGTGTCTGGGGCTGCGATTCGGTGTGTGCTGATTCAGATCACACCCCTTCAATTAGCAGCCAGCGGCAAATTATTCCACAATTTTTATAAATTGTAAAGCGTGCTATTAAAATCAACACGTTTTCAACTTTACATTTTATTTTCCTCTGCGGCCATTTTAATTTAATTTTTTGTTTTTTAATTATTATCATCATTATTTTGGTCTGTTTTTGTTTGTGGTTAACCGCTAAGAAAATTAGTGGCTCAAATGTTCTCAGGCGGTCAGCGGTTGTTGTTGCTGTTGTTGTTTTTGTCAGCTGTTGATAAGCAAAGTGTGGGCCTTACTACGTCAAAAGCATCGGGACGTTATCAGCATTGTCATATAAAATTTGAGTATATATTGTAGATTATTTAATATGCATGGGCTGTTTTGGTTTTCTTAATGGGAAACCACACACAAATACACATAGGAAAATAAAATAAAATAAACTTAGCCAAGCTGATAACCACACATACTATATCATAAATACTAAATGTGAGTGTGTGTGTGTGGTTCAACAAAAAAAATTCACATGAGTTTGTATTTTTTTTTTTTATTTTGATTAATTTTAATTTTTCTGAAATGTAGCAAAACGTGCCTTGACTTGGGAGGGCACATCCAACTTTGAAAGTACTCGTACTCCAGGCGACTTCGCCGCATTTGAAAACAATTTTTTAGCTTAATCTCAAGTAGTTTCAATTAACGTCATTGGACTACATAGATTGCAGATAATACGCCGTATTTCGTGCGCGCTTTGAATTAACATTAAAGAATAGAAAAATATACACAAACTGAATAAAAAATAGAATTTTAAATTATATTAAAAGATTATGCGATTGCGACCACCCACCAAACAAAACAATAACAACAGCAATGTGAATGTGAATGTGAATGAAAAAAAAAGAAGGAGAACAACAAGACTCGCTGGCACTTGGTCAAGCTTATCAGTTTATAGGGTATAAACGTAACGCGACTTTTAATTTACGTCACAAAGGCTGCGCGCAATTCATGAAATTTTTACAATTTATACTTAATAAATAATATTTTTATTTTTGATTCAGCTGGCGCAATGACTTTGTGTGTAGGTGTTGCTTTGATAAGCCAAGTGATAAGTGGACAGCCACTCAATGCGAATCGAGTGGTGCAGTGGGTGGGTGAGTGGTTGGGTGAGTGGGTGGTTGGTGGAGTTAGGCCAATTCAAAAGAAATTTACAAGGGGCTCGTAAAGAGCACAAGGCGAGCATTGCATAAAGCCCATAACTGACTCATAATCTTCACATGTGGCAAAAGGCGGCGAGGTGGCAAGGTGGCAGGGTGGAAAAGAGACGGCGCTTCATTAGGCCAACATTCAAACCTGTTGCACGCACGCAACTTGCCGCAATGGTCACCCAGTTGGTCACTCAGTTTCTGTCTATCTATTTCTCTGTCCATCTGTCTGTCTGTCTGTCCAATTGTCGCTTAGCACATGCAACTGTCTGCACTTAGCGCTCGCTGTCGCCAATTTGAATGTTGTACTCATCCCCCTCCGCTCCTCTCCACATACGTTGCAAGTTAAGCGGTTTTGCTTATCTCTGTGGCAGCATTTGAAGTTTTTTCTCTCTCTCCCTCCCTCCCTCTCGATCTCTTTCTGTTGTTTTTGAGTTTTTATTTTCGACTGCTATGCATAATATTTTAGTGCATTTTATAAGCACAAATGCCTGTCGCATAAAAATTAATTGTAATGTTTGTTTATGTGCTCGCCAAATGTTAAACAAGTTTCGTGCCACACGGCGTATGAGCAATGTGCTGAATGAAATGCACAGATAGCAAAATACGTAATTCGTTATAATATGCAACTTGCAAAAGGCGGTTAGATAGCTGAATTGGCTAAAAGTAATATGGTCAAATGCCTGGAAATAGTGCAAAAGTAATGCTAATACTCGTAGTTAAGAGATATGAACTAAATTCTCACACAAATTGAGAAGTAAGAGAATTTTTGATTAAGCAAAAGTACTTGACTTTGGCATAAATATGAATTGAATGACAGCTTTGAAAGCACATTGAGGCTTTAAGCTCTTGTGTGTTGATTAAATCATACTAAGCTGACTTGAAACTGTCAAATAACGGACTACAAGTTGACACTTTTTTTCCTCTCTCTCACAATCTCTCTCTCTCTGTATCTCACTCGGACCAGTTATTGAATATTGCAGTTCCACTTTCAGTCTTAAAACTGGCTGTCAATCTTAACTAAATGAATTTTAATGACTCAATTTGTTTATGCACAATTGCAGGCTCTTAAAAATATAAAATCGCCCTCAATTTAGTTCTCTCTCTCTATCTCTCTTGCCTCCTTTTCTGACAGACTTCCTCGCTGCTAATTAAGTACATAAATCCTCGTAATTTCAACGGCTTTGAATTATAATTGTTGTTGTTGCCTTTTTATTTGTTTATAACTTAACAAAACACTGCAGCTGTTTAATTTATGTAATTCTCATTGTTGTTGACATATTTGACTTTCCTTTGCCGCCTCCAAAAACCCAAAGTTGTCGCCGTTGTTGTTGTAGCCGTGTTTTAAGTGAGCGCAAATGGCTGGCTAAAATAAAAATAACAACAACAACAACAAAAGCAGACAAATATCTTCATGCCAACAAATCCATTACAGTCAAGTGCGCGCCAACAACAACTAAACAAAAGATGAAAAAAAAAATATAAAAAAAAATACCAAGCAAATAAATAAAAGTAAATGTGTGTGTGTATGTGTGTGTTAACTTAAAAAAATTAACCGAAATTTTATTAGTATTTGCGCAAGCGCAGGCAATGCCAAGGCAAATATTTGACAGACAGTCAGCGGGACTGACCGAAAGATCTTCGCCGAGCCACAGCAACAGCAACAACAACAACCACAGCAACAACAACAACAAGCACAGCAGGAGAGTCTGAGAGACGGGCGGGTCCGTCGAGTGGTCCATGACCAAATCTCTGTTTGAGTTTCGAGGCGGGCAAACCAAGCAAAAGGCAATTAGAGTTGACACTTTTGGTTTTGGCGGCGGCTCGAAAAAGGGTTGCCCAGGCTAAAGCCAAGACCAAGACCAAGACGCAGACGCAGACGCAAACGCAGTCGCAGACTCTTTGCAGATCGCAGACTTGGCCTAAAGAAGTTGTCGCAGCAACTCGTGTGTCCAGGCTGGCGATGACGTGCCCAGGGACAGTTTAATTTTCACTAGGCAATGGGGCACTTAAAAACCATTTTCACTTGAGACGTGACCGCTGCTGACGTTGTCGTTAACTCGTTGTTGTTGTTGTTGTTGTCTTTCTAATGCTGCCCCTCTTTTGTTTTTGTTGCTGTTGTTCTCTAGTCTCTTTGACTGAAGTTGTTATTTATTATCAATATTGACGCAGCAGCAGAACAACAACAACAACGACTAGAAATCTGTAAAATACCACGCAACATTGTAAACAAAGTGTAAGCCGCTTTATAGTTGCTGTTATTGTTGTTGTCTTCTAGACGCGCCTAAAATCCAACAAACAACAAACCTGAGAAGCTGACTGTCCCCAAAGTTATTTTTCGATATTTTCTTTTGATTTGCTGCCAAACAATGGCCCAAAAGACTTCGAACTAATCATAAATTTGTCGCGCGATTATTTTACAGTTTGGCAGTCGCTATGATGTTGATATTTCAATATGAAACTAAAAACTCAACTGAAAACTAAACTCAAAGGGAATCGAACTAAACTGAATTGAACTGAGCTGAACTGAACTTCTGCCTTTGATTTGACTTATGAGCTCAAGAAATGATTGGAAACGAGCGCCAAATGAATATGCTAATTATAGTTATTATTATGTTTATGTTTATGCATATTTCTATGAAATTCTTGCTCTCTCTCTACGTATCTCTCTCTACTTCTCTGCTTTTGCCTTTGTGCGCTAATTGTCGAAAGAAAGAGGTGAATTTTTCAAAAGCGACTTTTAAATGCTGGCACGTGTGCCTAAACTTAGCCATAAATAAGTCTGAAAAAAAAACCAAATTTTTGAGAGAGAAAAAAATGAACCAAACGGCAGTCGAGGAAGCTAAACATTGTATATTTTTTTGGACTCTTTTTTATTTTGTAGTTGTTTTTTTTGTTAAGGTATGTATTTACTTAGTCTCTCAACTTGAAGTCAAAGTCAAGTCCGAGACGGGCAACTCACCCCAAATGAAAAGAGAACCAGATAGTACTGTGTGTAGTTTGTATATATGTATGTATATATGGCCTGTGACTTGGCCACAGGAAAAGGGAAGCCTGTTGAGTGGCAAACTGATTTCCGTTGACAATTTATACAAAAAGCAATACAACAACAACAGCAACAACAGTAACAACAACAACAAGAAGAGCATGAAGTGAAGTTTTAAATTCCAAGGCATACACGTTGTTTGTTTTTGTTGATTTGCTTGTAGAATTTGTAGCAACAACAAAAATGCATTGGCAAAACGTTGTGGGGCAAGCCGTTATTGTTGTTGTTGTCGCTGGACGGGGCGAAACAAGCGAAACACATTGACAAGCAACACGAGAAGAAGAGCTGAGAATTGAGCTGGAGCTGGAGGATGGGAGACGCTGCAGTTGCTTCTCACGCTCGCCACAAAGGACACGCAGTCCACAGTCCGTCCCTCTGTCCGTCTGACCATCTCTCCGTCTGTCCGTCCGTCTGTCTGCATGTCCAGTTAACCCAACAAGCAACACACACCCACAACAATAAAGGTGAATGCCGAAGCGCAGCTATCATGACAGCTTATAGCATAAATTTCTGGCACAACTTGATATAAAATAAAAAACTGATCGACTTTGAGATACGCTTTGTGCTGTTTTAACTTTAATAATGCAGCTTACAGGGTATATAAAATATTTGCTTTGCTTTTCACTTGTCGCGCGGTTTTCGATCTGCTTTTGTTGTTGTTGTTGTTGTTGTTGTATTTTTATCGGCTTTTTGGCTCTGCGGCTTTGGCTTTGGCTTTGACCAATAAAGTCTTATTATATACTCATCAATTCAGCAGCAGATAAAAGTCAAAAACTTGAGATACGTTTGCGTCGATGTCGTCGATGTTGTTGCTGCTGTTGTTGTTGTTGTTGTCGTCGAAGTCATCGTCTCAGTTGCCGTTGTCGTTGTCGAGCCACCAGGCAGATAAATTATAATTAAAGCAGCAGCAGCAGCAACAGCCAAAGAAGACGACCAAGTTAAAGATGCTAAGATGCTGATGCTGCTCTGATGTCAGAGCGTATTTAAAATACGAGTAGAACAACCTGCATTCAAACGCCGACGCCACACGACCAGCAGATAAACAAAACAAATAAACAGAATCAGAGTCAGAAACTGAAAACTGAAAAGAGTTGAGGTGAGGCGAGGCGAGGCGAGGACAGGGACGACGACGTCGCATAGAATTGAGCTTCAGTCAGCGCAAGAAACACCTGTCAAACTGGTCCACACACAGCACAGCACACAACACACGCGAGGGCCCAAAAATATAACAGCAGATAAAGACAGAGACAGAGAGAGAGAGAAAAGATGAAGAGGGGAATGTATACAATGCTGTTTGGATAATGACTGGCCAAGGAAGCGAACGAGTCTGTGATTTGGCTGGAACGAAACGGATATGCAATGGGATGATTATTGGTAACAAAAAGGCAAAAAGGCAGCCAATAGACGCCCTATTAGGGTTCCCACTGATTAGCCCGGGCATTGCTTTAATTGAAACTAAAACGGAAGTTATTACGGATTGCAGTTCTCTTCTCTGGGTTCTCTGGGACTGATTTGATTAGATGATGCTGCATTTTTTTGCACCTTGGAAAGACAATTACATAAGATTCCTTTACGCAATGACGTTGTTTTTTTTTTTTTAAACACACCTGACCACCAACCTTTAAGCAGGAAGTGCAGCCAGAGAATGCCTATTATTATTATTAATTTATGTTTTGTCAAAACTATAAGAAGACGACAAAGCAAGATAAATATAAAATTAAAAATAAACAATATAAAATTTAAATTTAGCAAAAAATGTGTCTAGTATCTAATCAGACTTTACTAAACTTTTTTAAATACAATTTTGGACAACTTCTAGCTAAAGTATTTCAGACAGCTTTAGTGTCAATTGAGGCTGAAATTTGACTTGTTTCAATTAGCAAACACGCGACTGGCGCAGGGCGAAAAACTTTCCAAACAACTTACTTGGCAATGTATCTGTAAGATACAACAAGGCTACAAGCGAGCAGCTTACAACCGCGTCGCAATCAAATTACAAACTAATCGCATGCAAGCGAGCAGAAAATAAGCAGCAACAACAGCAACAACAACTACAACAGCAACCAACAACACCACGACAACACTAACAAGTTCATGTCTATGGCAAGCGAATGGTGTAGATTACTTTAGGCCAAGTTAGTGGCGCCTTCGTGTTGCTGTTGCTGTTGCTGGTGTTGGGGGTGTTGAGTAAAAAGTGAAATGCAGGCACTTGCCACAGTTTGTGCCACAATTGCCGCAGCCGGTTGAAGAAATGCAAAATACAAAACAACTGCAATGCGTGCGTGTGGCAACAACAACAACAACAACAGCAACCACAAGAAAAAACTTTTGCCGCCTTCGCTGCAGGAAATGACGCAGAAGGAGCCACAACCAGGACAGCTTGGCATGTCTTGACAGTCGACAGGAAGTGCGCAAAATGCCACAACTCGTAGCAAATGCAAAGTGCAACCCCACACACACACACATACGCATACATTTACAATTACACACACATGGCATTGTGTAAAAGTATCTTTAAAGTTGCATGTTGAATGCTTGTAAACAAGCTTGTCGCGTCGGCCTATAAAAATATTATTAAATTAAAAGTTGAGCGGACTGAACTGAAGCTGCTGCTGTTGCTGCCTTGGAGGCGGCCATAGTGAGGCGTGACTCCACCCACCAACAACAACAGCAACAACTATAACTACAACTCAAGCCAAGTCGAGCGAGCCAGTAAGGCAAAAGGCAATGCGCAAAAATGCAGGCTGTGCATAATTATGGAGTCATGACGTTGCCAACGTGGCGATTGCAATGGCGATGATGATGATGATGACGACGACGACGACGATGATGACTACGATGACGACGATGAGGCTCTGGCCTGGTCATTAACTGCTGATGAGCCGTAGCTGCAGCCGTAGTTGTTGCAGTGAGAAACGGTAGCCAATGCCAGTCTCTCCTACTGCCTGCTTGCAGCGGCAACAGCAGCAACTGTTGCTGTTTCTGACTGGGCAGCATAAATAATTATTGGCAATTGTGTGCAGGTGCAACAAGCAACTGCAGCAACAGCAACATAACTTTGCCTACTTTAATACTTATTGTTGATATTGCACTGCAATTTAAGCATTTTTCACATTTTACAGCGCTGCTAAAACAAAAGACTTAGGCAACGAACTTCTGCTGCCGCTGCCGCTGCTGCTGCTGTTAATTGAACCAGCGAGGGCTGCACGAAAAGCAGCTGACAGTTGCACGCTGAGTGCCCCCCAAAATGAGACTGTTGACCACCCAGCGATATTATTTCACTTCTTAAACAAACTCAGCCCCCCTGTCAGGTAGTTCCCTTTCCGCTGCCCTCTCTCTCTCTCTTTGGTAGGGACTCTGGACAGACAGCCAGCTGGAGTCGACGTTGTAAACGTCAAACTGAAAAACCACTCAAAGTTTTCAAGCGGCAGCAGCAGATGAAGAAGAAGAAAAAAATTATTAACTGACATTTTAATGATGATAATGATGATGCCGTTGACGTTGGCGGCGGCGGTGTTGTTGCCACTGCCACTGACGCTGTTGCAACTGCGTCGGTGGCTAGACATTAAAATGAAATGATGAAAAAAAACCCTTTTTGCCCCAACGAAGACACAGGTAGAGAGAAAACCATCATTGGTGCTGTTGCTGTTGTTGTTGTTGTTGTTGTTGTTGTTTGTTGATGTAAGCGGCGTGATTTTTATCAGTTGGAGCCGCTGTGTTTGCCCAACTGGCGCCAGTTTTTATGTATTTTACTCGCCCAAAACACGGAGAAAAAAGAGAGGAAAAAGCAAAAGAAAACTTTTTAAAAAAAAGTCTTTAAGAGAGTGTGTAAGTGAGAGTGTGTTGTTGTTGTTTGTGTGTGTGTGTGTAAAAAGCATTTTCAATTGCAATTTTTCAAGTGTGCGCAAATCAATTGGCTATGAATTTTAATTGATTTTTGTCAGACAGCCAGCAGCAGCAACAACAACAACAATGAAACACCAAGAACAACAACAACAACAAGCAAATGCAGTTGAAAGTTGTATTTCATTTTATGTTTCGTTGCGCTTGTAAAAGGCTCGCGCTCAAATAAAGCATGAAAATAAGTTTTACCTGCCACACACACACACACAAACACACGCACACACACAACTGTGAGTGCAACTGCAACTTCAGGCGAATTGTGGCTAATTTCAGTAATCTGCAAAGAATGCTGCAAAAGGCACCCACAATTCGCTGCAGAGACTGAGTCCGAGTTGGAGTCGAAGTTGGTGAAGGAGACGGAGAAGGAGAAGGAGACAGGGACAAAGACAGAGACTGACACAGACAGACAGTGGGACAGCAGGCTGTCCAGACATGTGTGCGTCTGTTTGCAACCTGCTTAATGTCATGCAGCGGCAACAACAACAACAGCAACAGCAACAACCACAAGCAACTACAACGCACTGTCACTGTCATGCATCATCATCATTGCAGCCTGGACTCCAAAGCCGGTTGCTGCAGCCTCTGTTGCCTCAACCTCTACTCTTTTGCTGTTGTATTTGAAAATTATTGCATGTCCAGTCTGCAGTCTACACTCTGCAGTCTGCAGTCTTCAGTCTGCAGTCTACAGCCTAAAGCTGCAGGCTTTTCAGGCTCTGGTCTTGATGCATGCAAAAGCCGAGAAACTGAGAAGGCGAAACACTTGCAGCATTGGCATGGCCAGTGAGTGATGCGATTATCTGCGAGATTCGCTTATCTACGGTGATCCATCAGCTGTGTGGCACTGCTGAGCCACTCGCAAATGTCAGTTGCATGCCCCCCCTTTCCCCCTTTACCCCTCCCAGAAACTCCACTCTTGCTGCTGCGTGCAAAAATGCGTAGCCTGCGCGGGCGTTCGCCATATAAATTAGAATGTGCGTTGCTATTTACCATTTTCATATAATTGTATACACTGAAAAAAAATAATTTTATAATTAAAGTTTTAAATTCTTTATTTTTGCATGGCTTTTTTAAATGGCAACCACTCAGCATTAAAATAGTCAGTTCCGATAGTCAGCGAAATGGTTGAGAAGAAATTAAAAATCGTACTTGAATCACATAATTTATATTTTAGCTTAAGAAATTCCCAGAATACCAACTTTTGACACCGTTTGGAATTGATTTTATCCCAGAATCTTGAAACTTTTTATCTGTGTACATATAAAATTGTTTCTCGGCTTTTTTTTAAATTTACTTGCCGCTCCCACGGTTGAGCAAAGCTGCCAACTGACCAGCACCCGCTAGCAGCGCCTTTTGACTGCCTGCGGTTGCTGTTGCTGCTGCTGCTGCTGTTGCCGGGGTTGTTGCTGCTGCTGTTGCCAGGAAACGCTGCTGTTGGCGTAAACCACAGTAGGTCTTTTTTTTGTTGACTTTGATTGAAAGTTGACACAGCCAAGCGTTGAAAACCACATCCGTGGTGGGCAGCAACATCAACTGACAACAACAACAGGAACATCATCAGCAGCAGCAACATTGCTTGTATGCAAATGCAATTAGTTTTTGATTAAGTTGTAGTCTTTTCCCCAAAAAAAGAAGTAGAAAAGATAGAGAGAGAGATGACTTCTAGCTGTTGGCACAGCGCACCAAAAGTACACTTAAGCGCAAAAGCAAAGCGACAGACCGTTAAATTGTTGCAATTACCAAAGCTAGCGTTGAATGTTGCTGCTGCCGCCATATTTGAGCATGTTGCTGCCGTGCAGCTGTAAAACAATATGCACAGTCTCTCACTCTGTGTGCTAGTAGCTGAATGTGTATGTGTGTGTGGGTGTGTGTCAGACTAATGTTGTTGTTGCTGGCTGGGCCAATTGTTTAGCACGCGCTGCTAATTTTGTGCTGCTGCTGCTGTTGCTGTTGTTGCTGCGAGGCAGGCAGCAATTTCTAAGTTGCATGCACGCCTCGTTGATTGTAGTAGGTGGCCCAGACTGGCCTAGCACTGGCTTGGCCTGGCCAGTAGCCATTATAGCCTTTGCAGTTCGCAGGGTGACCAGAGCTGCGCAATCATGTTAATAACAGCTTTTGTGTTGCTGCTGCTGCTGTAGCTGTGGCTGGTCAGTTGCAAGTTCTATGTGTGTAATTTATGCCTGTAGCTAATTGCATTTGAAAGTTTAACTGCAAAAGTCAAACGGTTTTCAGATATGCATAAAAACACAATAAACTTAAACGAGTGAAATGCTATTTTCTCACACCGAACAGCAAAAGAATCTGTGAACTAAACTGAACTGAACTGATTTTTCCCCACTCTCGTCTCTTTCTGTCTCCGGCTCATTTGAAATTCCAATTTCAATAACGCTCAATGATGTTTATCGGCATTTTTCTATTTTTATTTATTTTTTTTGAGTAGGCGTTGTCCACAGCAACAACAACAACAGCAACAGCATCAACACAGCTTTGCCTTGTACCAATTTACGCACAGATAGATGCGCTGGGCCAAGGTTCAGGGCAGGGCAAACTAAAGTCAGAGCCAGAGGAGAGGGGATAGGGATGTGATGGGATGGGATGGGCAGTTCAATGGCTAGATAACGCCATGGGAAGCCGTCAGTTTCGTTGCGTGAGCCGCTGCTGCTGCTGTTGCTGCTGTTGTTGTGGGTGCGCGATAAGACAGACCCCGAATGCGAGTCAGAGTTTATCAGCAGCAGCAGCAGCAACAACAGCAACAGCAACAATACACAACACACAGCTGCGACACACTGAAAATTCAAATGCTGTGAAAACGAAAACTGAAAATATCGAACATTGAAAATTGTTGTGCTAATAAATTCATGTCGCTGCAGACAGCAATCGCCTGGCTACAACATAGCTGAGATATATGTTTAGAAACAAGTTTGTCGGGGCGGCATATTTGTTAAGGTCGCACAGCTGCAACTGTTGCTGTTGCGGTAGCCATTCCACACAAATAGCTGCTGTGCATGTGCCACATGAGTTTTTGTTTTTTATACATATTTTTTTTTACTTTTTTATATTTATTTTTTGGCTATTTGCACACCCGCATTGGCAACCGCAACAACATGCCATGTTGCATGCCTAATTGCAACAGGTGGCAAATGCCAGCAGAGACAGTTACTGTGTGCGGTTACAAGGGTTGCTGTTGCTGTTGTTGTCGCCACAACAACAACATGTCACATTTGTGCCAGCAACAAGCCAATTAGCGGCAGCAGCATCAACAACAACAGCAACAATAAACGTTTTCAATTGTCAAATAGAAAAATGCAAATGCACCGAAGCTTTTGTTGACAATTCTGCTAAATGATTAGCAAATAATAGCACACATTAAAACAATTGTTAATTGTTTTAATGTTTGATGTTGACCAAAAAAGGCAACAACAACCACTTTATGTTGTCACTTGGCTATGTCATTTGATTGGCCTTTGATTTGTTGCTACTGCAGCACAAATAATTAATGAGTTAAATATTATAATTTATTTAAACCTGGCCACGATCATTAATCAGCCATGTAAAATGACTCGCAAAGTTTTGCGCTTGGCTTTGGACTTGGACTTGGGCTCGGCTCAGCTCGGCTCGGCTTTGTTGTCTCTGCTACAAGCCACCGTTTTTAGGGGGCTGCCGACACGCCCCACTAATTGGCCAAGCAACTGTTTAACCGTTTCAAACATTTTCTATTCATTTGGTGGGTGGCAACGATTTGGTTTTCTACCACTAATTTTGCATTTATTGCTAAACACTCAATCAATCAATGTCGTCCGCCAGTTGCCAACTGATTTTTGCCCCAACAAAGCCAAGCAACAATGTTGCAATCAGCTCAACAACAGCAACATGTTGTGCAAATACATACATATGTATATTTAAAAGTGAAAAAAATTTAAATCAAAGCCACGCAGTCTGCGTTTTTAGTTTGAAATTCATTAAAAAAATCATCATAAAATTTAGCAAAAAAAAAGAAAAACAAATAAAATCGATTTGTGGTATAAATATTTATAAATTTGAGTTTCGCATAGAACAAGCAGACTATGTATCTATGAGTGTGGCACATAGATTCACGTATTTTGTATCTTTTCAGGCTTTGATTAATGATGTTTGATCCGTTTGTTTGACTGCGCTGCTTTAATTACTGCGGCAATTAGCAAAGAGTTTTGACCGCTTCCACAATTTGTCATAAGCATTGGCAAAAATGTTAACACATTTACAAACATGCCACATGTCCACATAAACATCACATACATTTATTACACACAAAAAAAAACACACACAGAGATAGAGACATATGTAAATAGAGTTGCCTCATAAAGTGCTCATAAAATGGCAAGTTGTTGTTGTTGCGAAAGTTTCTAGAAAGTTTGTTGTGTGTTTTATAGCAAAAACATTTTTATAGTTCAGCTGAAATTGCGCTTGTAAATGATACGTTAATAAAGCTCTATACTCTTTCCTTCTTTTACAGAATATGCCCGAGTCCATCAGCTTGAGGACAACAACATCCTAACTCAACCGAGGTAAGCATACATACATTATCATAAGTTGCACAGCAGCAATAGCAGCAACAACAACTACAACAGCAGCAGCTGCTGCTGCTGCTTTTTTCGGCTGACAATGGCAACCCTGGCCTGGCCATGCACAGACAACGCTGCCAACCTTCGAGAGCAAGCGCTAAAAACAACGACAAAAAAACTGAAACGCATTTTGAATTAAATGCGTGCATTGCAGTAGGACTAAGGAGGAGGAGGAGGAGGAAGAGGTGGCAAGCTGACAGAGGGGAGGGGCAGGGGGACACAGATCGCATTCGTATCGATCATATGCGCCTGTCCAGCTTGCAACATTCAAGTGTCGTCTTGTGTTTCGCATGAATTTCGTTTCGGTTTCGTCTCGCATCTCTCACACAGAGTCTCTCAAGTCGCAATCACATTTCTCAGGTCTCAGTC
The DNA here is from genome assembly GCA_037043495.1 of Drosophila recens. NCBI lineage: Eukaryota > Metazoa > Arthropoda > Insecta > Diptera > Drosophilidae > Drosophila > Drosophila recens. The sequence continues at coordinate 766,962 of JBAMBJ010004528.1, forward strand.
TCAGGTCTCTCTGGTCTGGCAACAGTCTAAGCTTCAGCTTGAGATTGAGTCTCAGTCTCAGTCTGAGTCTCAGTCTGAATCCGAGTCTGAGTCGTTGTCTGGGGCAAGTTGAAGTTGCGGGCGTTACACGGCAGGCGACCTTCTAAGTCGGCCGCTAAGGAATTGCAACTGCCATTGAAAATGAGTGAAGTTGAACATTTTAGACAGATTGCCAAGTTTTGTCATATACTCGTCGTAAAAACGCGGCAACTTCGAATGCTGCAGCTGAAAAGTCGACAACGTTGTCGTTGTTGTTGTTGCTTTTTGAAGATTAATTGCTTGCGACAGTTTGCCAACGATGGCGACGTTCAAATTGCAACAACAATAAACACAACAACTGCAGCAACAGCGGTGGCAGTGGCAGTGGCAGTGGCAGCATTGGCAGCTGCCCCTTCTAGCCATAAAAATTGGCATTTTGTGGCTAAAATTAACATGACGTCAGTAAGAGAGTCGAACGTCGCAAAGTCAATTGCTTTTTGGCTTAGACTGCGACCTTTGGCTCGTTCTGCGATTAAGGCCGCAACAGCAACAACTACAACAACAACAACAACGACAACAGCAACTACAACTTAATCTCATTCGTTGTTGCCCGGCAGCTAATTTTTAATTTATTTGTTGAAATTTCTTTTGACACGCCCTAACAAAAGCGACGCGCTTTTGGTGTCATCACATTTGTTGCTTCTCCGTTTTTTCTCTCTTGTTGTTTTAAACATTTTTCATTTTTTGCAACTGTTTATTTTTTTGACTTGGTGACTTGGTCGCTTTTATTCATAAAATGTATCTCGACATGAAATACAGCTTAATTAACAAAAAATCTGAAGAAAACCTGCAGCAGCTGGCGGCTAAAGCGCAGTTCCATTCATACATTCAATCCATTCAGATTCAGATTCAGTCTCCCATTCAGATTCGAATCAAACCAAAAGTGATATTTTTGAGTGCGCTTTCAGCGAGATTTATGTTGACCAATTTGTCACAATATTGTTGTCATAATTTTTTGGGTGAGTAAGAGCCGACATTAAATTATATCCAGAAGTTCAGTTAACAGTTAACAACAGCTACAAGCAACCAATGAAATCAATTAACACCTGCGAATGCTGATACAATCGATCCAATCTGAACCTAACCGAAGTGATCCAAGCAGCAGGAGCTGCCACGAGCTGCATAAATTATATATCTTTGGCTTTATGTTCTTTTCATGGGCAATCAGTAAACAAACTTTCAAATTAACATATCAAATACAACATAATTGCGCGATAATAACCAAACAAGCGAACAACATGATATACGAAACCTGTTCTATCAAATCTCTATATGATATATTAGACAATGACAACTATTTTTGACTGAAATTTAAACTTTCCTGCTTGAGAAATGCAGAGGATTTCATTAAACATCCAACATAATCCTGCATCAAATAATTTTAGCTTGTGTGCGTTTCGCGTGCGTTTTGCGCGCGTCTTTTGACGCCTGACGCTTGTCGAAAGCCGCCTGGCAGCGTGCAACTTGCAACGTGCAGCATTCAACTCGCTGCCCTGCTCCTAACTGTTGTAATGCAAAGTGACAGCGACAGCGACTTGTAGGCAATCAAAATGCAGCGTAAAACATGTGCAGCTTGCAATAGTTAGGAATATGCGTTGAGTTGTTATTGCCAGTTCCTGTTGTTGTTGTGGTTTTTAGTGTTGTTGCTGTTGTTGCAGTTCTTGCAGCTGGCAAAAGGGGCAACTGCAACGCAAATTGAAAGAACTTGTTGGCTGTTTTGCCTGCTGCACGCAGTTGTCGACAAGCAAATTGAAAGCTTTAGCTTTGCACTTGCTTTGCGGTCAAAAAGCAAATACTCCAACAACAACAACAACAACGACAACAGCAACAACTGAGTGCACGCTTGTGGTGCATTTGGTGGTGTTGCCTGTTGGTGGTTACAACTATTGATTACAAGTTGCCAATCGCTAGGTCTCACATTACCCAATACAACAAGCTGGCAAACAGGCAGCAACTGCAACACCAACAACAGCAACTTCGACCTCGATGCGGGTGTTGCAGACAGGCGCAGACAGGCTCCAATAACAACCAGCAACAACAGCAACAGCCTGAGCAACAGCAACATCGAATGGAGGCTGTAATTAATGCGGGAGCCTGTGCTGACATTTTGAGAAATTTATTGCTCCAAGTGGATTTATAGTCTGCGACATTTTATAGTTTTGCCTTGCGGTCGTTTGTGCGATCGATCGAACGGGTAATGTTGCCAGCAACATGTTGCTGCCGTTGATGTTGGTGGGAACTGGGAACTGAGAACTGAAAACTGCAGCAACCCTTTAATGCGCATCATGTGCGCGCGCGCATATATAATTTGGCTACCCGATAATGATCGGCCTTTGGCATAATAAATTTTACAGCAATGCCGCAAAACGTTAAGGGGCAACTTTCAAGTTAAAAGTTGTTGGCGGTGTTGGCGTTGTTGCATTGTGGCATGGCAACTCATCCTTAAAGGTACCGATACACAATGCACCGTGTGTACACCAGCAATATCTGAGAGAGTATCTCTACCTTGCAATCTATATTAATTTTTATATAGCCAGCTACAACTTGGACCTGAGAAGGAGACTGAGACTCTGATATTGAGACGGGGACTCTGCCCAGTGCCAGTCACGCTGCACTTTCATAAATGCCAAAAATTTCACCTGCTTTCACAAAGATGATTAAAAATAAATATGCAGTGACGTCGGCAGCGACGTTGACTGTGAATGCGAATGCGAGCGAAACGAGTGCAGTTCTGAGGCACTATAACAGTGAGTGCAGATACATGCCGCCCCGCTGCATGATATACGATAATTTCGTTCTGATAATGTGACGGACAGTCGCTGCCAAAGTCGCTGCTGCCTCGTCGTCGGCTGACCCAGATGGCAATGCGTGAGTGTTGAGCCAAAAATCGTTTAAGGCTAATTGCAAAGATCGCTTTCGGTTGATAAACGAGCCACAGCCAAGCTGATCGCGGGGAGGGGAGAGCAGATTTCAGTTGGGTAAGGGAAAGGGTGAAACGGTTCACTCAGGAATTGAAATGCCTCTCGGCATGCTGACCCAAAACCTTTATGAGCCAAAACACAAAGCTCAGCTAAACAAATACGAAGCGCGTAGTTAATGATGATTGCTGGCCCCCAAAGGTTAAAATTAAATAATTTTCAACTCGCTTCCAAGTCAAAGTTTCTGTCTCTGTCTGTTTTTCTGTCTCGTCACAAAATGGCGGGCGTTTCATCCATCTATCCAAACCATTCATTCATTCATTTGCCTAGCCATATAATTAGCATGAAATGAGTAGGATTTTAAGATTTTTAGTTAAATATTTCAAGACTTTTCGCTTGTGGCGCTTTTTTGTCTCTCTGTGGTCTATGTTAATTTTTTGGCGCTTTGGCAATTAAGCAGAAAATCGTGTAGCTAATTATGATAAACATTTGGAGAAGGAGGAGAACAGATGCTAACCAAAATATTTGAACAAAAAATGGCAACCGGAAATGGAAGGTCACAAACTTAAAAAAATATTATGATATATGATGAAACTAATGGGAATGAATGTTGCAAGCTGTGAGGAAAATCAAGGGGAATCATTTTATCAACCTAATGGGAAAATTTGTATAGTTATCAAAGTCATGGAATTTGTAGGAGAATCCAGGGGAATTACACCAATATCATTGCATGAATCATACACACTTCTTAAGGTGTATTTTAATATTCTATCTTGACTTATTTAAAGTGCAGATCCTAAATTGAATTTTAATGAAATTGTAATGCAAATGTTGTTTCATTTTTCAAAAGAGGAGTAATTATGATCCCCCTCTTGCCGCATCGATTACATTGTATGAATTATCTTTTGTAATTTGAAAATGTTTTCAGTTTATTTCAACCACGTTTATGAGTCGTTTAACTTGGCTTAGCTCATAGACACGTTTCTGCTTTGAGGTCTAGAGCTTAAAGAATGCCTGTAAACCGGTTCGAATTTAGCCCTGGTCGGCAATCGGCACTTGAAGCTCCTTTGGCCCATTTTATGCTCATTTGGGCGACCGCAGGCGCCGCAAGTTGCCGCAGTTGCCACAGTTGTTGCCTGCTTGGTCGTCGATAAGGCGGCAATGGTTTAATTTAGCTCAACAGGCGAACAAAAGGCAACTCGGAGAACTAAAAGAAACTGCAACGGCAGCAGATGACGACAGGATCGTTGGGCCCAACCCACGTGCAGCTTGCAACTTCCAACTTGCAACTGCAGCGGCAACAAAAACAAATGTGTCTGTATATCGTAACTAAATTGACTTTGATCACGCGATCCCCCGGCCTTTGTGGCAAACGGAAGTATGCTAAGCAACTTGTTGCTGCCACGCCGGCAACATCCAGCAGCAACTGCAACGGCAGCAACAGCAGCAGCAGCGGCAGCTGAAGGTGTATATTGCAAAAATAATTACATTTGATTGTAAAAGGCCAGCGTCTAGGCCGGCGATTTGGACTTGCGAGCCGGAGTCGGAGTTGGAGTCAAAGAAAAATGTGCAACATGATTGCAGTTAACAGCGATGGAGAGTCGAGAGCCAGCAACACCAGCAGCACCAACACAAAACCAACAGATAAAATGCATTTACAATTGAATTTGAATGTAATTTTATTTAAGCTGCGGTCAGCCAGGGGCATATGTGTATCTGTGTGTGCGTTGTTGGTGTTGTGGGGTGTTGCTGCTGCACGGCAGCAACAATTGGCCAAGTGGCAGGAAATTGCCATTATCTGGCATTATCCACTTGTGCAACGGTAGCAGCAGCTGCAGCAGCAGTAGCTGTTGCAGGCGGCGTAGGTTGGTTGCACGTCAATCACTGGCCAGATCAGAGATCAGAGGTTTCAATGATCCTCTTAATTAATGAGACACCAACAATTAGCATATCGTTAGTGCTCGCATATTGACGTCAAATTTTCTAGCCGACATTTAATGAGCAGCAAAAAGCAATTGAATTCGCAGTCGCACTCTAAATTACGGTGATCATTTTAATTGCAGTGCGCCAAAGCCAAAGCCAAATCCACACAGCCAAAAGCCACAGCAACTTTGAAACTGGAAGCCGGCCAGCTCTCAATTACAAATCCAAGAGAGAGCAGGAGAGCGAGAGAGACACCCATCTGTCTCTCTATTTGTGTGTGTGTGTGCACTTTAAATCAATTAAAAAGAGCTTTCTAACAAGCTTTGGCCTAGGCTAAGCTCGGAATGGGGCGTGTTTACAGTGAGCATTGTAACATGTTGCTGACTCAACTTATGTTGCTTTCATTGCTGTCGCTGTTGTTGTTGCTGTCAAGTGGGCTTTGCTCATTGGTTCATGTGCTTAGGCGTAGGCGTATGAATTGTTTTTGTTTTCTTTTTGTTTGTATTGTTTTGTTTTCTCTGCTTTTCACTTGATGTTCACTTCATTTATTTTCGTTTTCTGTTGTCGTTGTTGTAGTTTTTTTTTGCGTTAAGCAAATGGCGTTTTATTTTATTGGCCATATTTGTGCGCTGTCATGCTTTGTTTGCTTTGCGACTGAACAACTCCATACAACTTGAACGTCTTTACACTAAGCTGTCCATTATCAATGCGTATCATGTTGTTGTTGCTGTTGTTGTTGTTAAAGTCGTTGAAGTGTGCTTAAATGGCGTCAGCAAGACATTTGCCAGTGTTTAATGGGTTAGTCTTCACTTCATGTCATGGACAGCTACCAAAATGTAAGCCAACATTTTGAGCAAATAACAAACACAAGGCTAATAAAGGAGTCTACTTCAGTTTGCATTCATTCACTCTCGCTCTCTCTCTCTCTCTCCCTCTCTCTCTCTGAATGTGGGCGCTGTGCAGGGCCAGGGCACAGGGCGTGTCTGCCTCGACCGTGCACACAATTTGTTTACATTTTAATTTCTGCAATTTTGTTTAGTTAACTTTGTGGGGTTTCGCCGTAGGGACGCCATAGGCACACACACAGTCCGTGGGGAGCTTATCGCAATGTGATGACAACGGCAACAGCAACAACAACAACAACATCAACTGCAGGCCAGTTGATAGAACTTGACAAAGGGGGGCGCCACTGTAAAACTTCATCAAGTTTCAACCGATTTGTGTGTATGTGTGTGTAATAAGCGTGACAAAAGTAAAACAAACATCAACACACACTCACAGATACTGGGAGATATGCGAGGCGAAGCAGGCGCCCATTGTGACCGCCATTGCATTGTGAACTCCCCCTCACACGCTCACACAAACACACAACTGCACACAGCAACGTTGCATTTTTATACAACAATACAATCTGTTTGTTGTTATTGCTGTTGACTCTTTTGTTATATGCATTGTTTTATTTGGTGTTAAAACTGTTGTCATAATTATGCAGCTTGACAAAAAAAAAATAAAACAATACAAAAATAAGAAAAATAAAGTGACAATGAATCATATTTCCATTGGCATTGCACATTTTTAGTTTTCACACTTTTCTTCTTATTCGCATTTTACATTTTTGAGCTCACAATGAACATCGCAACGCAGCGCCAGCAGAAATTGAACAAAAAGAACAACAATTATTTAAAATGAGCGCCATTTAATGCTTTTGGCTTCCTCGTTTCGTTTATTGTTAATCGTAATTAATTGCATTAAGCGCTTATCTCACCTCTCGCTCGCACCATTTTGCACTTGGCTTGCACTTAATTTAAATATTTAGCTATAGATACAATTATGTATCTGTATCTCACAAATGACACGCCGTTGTTCCAGTTCCATTTAAGCCAAACATTTGCTTACAAGCATGTTTCGCTGCTTTTTGCCGTGAAGCGCCATGTTGTTGATGTTGTTTTTATGAGAGATTTGGTTAAATTCACTAGTTAAATTAAATTAAATAAACAATTACTTGCTTTCTACAGATTTTTCATTTGATGTCTGGCTTCATTAATGGAACTTATTTCATGTTGTTGCCGCTGCTGTTGCTGCTGCTGAGCTTGCAAATGAAGTCATAAAAAGTATATATTATATTTCTTTTAGTTGTTAGCATTTTCGTTTTTCGGGGGGTTTTTAACGACCATAAAATATGTTTGTTTTTTTTTTTTGGTAATTTCACAAGACATCAACAAGAAGCTAACTCGCCAGGGTTGCCAAATGCATGTTTGATGTTGGCTTAAACATTCATCTGTAGAACGAATCGTTCTTCAATAACACTCATTAATTGTAATTGCTTCATAACTAGTACTCAACCCACTTTGATTCAGTATTCAATCAGTTAATTGGTTTTCAACAATTATTTCTATAGCTTGCAAGCTGCCAAATCTCTAAAGCAGCCCTCGTAGATTCATTCGCAGTCGAATTAACACTTCATTTAGCATAATACATATCACACCATTTCCAGTCCTACGTTCTTCATTATGCAATCTTTCTGCCAAAAATAAAAAAAATAAGTCGAAAGTCTGGTGCCATAAATCAAAAATCTCCGCTGCTCGTGGACAGCTCTTGTTGGCCATTTGCTCTGCTGCTCCACTTCGCCTCCGTCTCTCTCCGCCTTTGTCAGCCTTTTTGCGTGTTAACAAGGCAAAGATGTAGGGAGAGAGGGAGCACCCTACCCAGAACCTTGGAACCAATGCCGGGCGTGAAAATTTATGTTTTTTTACAACTCAAAAAAATAAAAGACGAGAAAAAAAATCTACAACTCAATGTCTTTTGGCACAAATAATAATATGAAAAAAAAGAAGAGTAGCATTGCCGTATAAACATTCGTTGGTGGTGGAAAGTGCAAAAGTTTTTCGCATAGTTGTCAGCACTGCGTTGTTTAATTACGCTAATTAAGAATATTAATTGCCGTTCGCCGTTTGGGGTGCCGTAACTGTGCCCTGTGACCCGCAACTCGCCCCTTTCCCCTTTTCCAGTTGAAGGTAGTTTATTGCGCAACAGACGGAGACACAAATACAGAAACAGAAGCGGAAAATAGAACATGAATTATGATGATATGAGACATAACGAGTAAAGTTTTCCCCATTTTCCATTTAACTTGGTTGAATCGAAAAAGTTAATAAAAAACTTTAAAGGGCGGACTGAGACAAAGGCCAGCGCACGCACTCCATTAAACGAGTGCGCCAGACAAATGCGACAACAGTAACAATAACAAGCCACTAACTGGCACAGGACAGGAGAAGGATAGGAGCAGGAGCAGGAGCAGGGACTGGGCCATGACACAGGTGTCCATATCGCTAGCACTTCAACACCCAAAGAACTACCTACCACAAACTCCATTCGTTTATTCGTTGGACTCTTTTCATTTTCTCAACACGTAAAGTAAACACGTGACCGTTAAGGACACGGACATGGACACGGCTGCAGCTCCAGCTCCAGTTCCTGCTACTGTTGCTGTTGTAGGCGCAAATTGCAAACAGAAGGACAACGACAACGAAGTCAGCCCCACCATAAACTGCCAGCTTATGTCAGACACAAAGCCAACTCAGCCCACCGTTCGTCCCCCATAGACAACCGTAGTCCTAGCCAAAAGCCAAGTGAAGCGTGCGACGTACAAGGAACTCGTAGTTCTCCCTGTCTCACTCCCTCCTCCCTCCTCCTCCGTTCCTCCTCTGTCCACCCGCCTGCGAGCTGCGTGCGTGTGTGCACAATATTCATATATCACAAGGATAAGCGCAATGCAGCAAACGTCCTTACAGACGTGCCGTCGCTGTCCGTGCTGTGCTGGGCCCACTGTACGGTACCACACTGTCCTGTCCTTTTGCTATCCTATGTCCTATGGCAGCAGCCAGTTGGCACTGACCGCTGGGAAAGGCAGTTCAACTAAACTTGCGCTTCATGTGTGTAACTTTTAATTATTTGCGAATGTTGGCGCCAGACGTTGGCTTAGGATGCTGTGTGTGTGTGTGTGTGAGTGTGGTGGTGGGGAGTCCCCGTTCTAGCAACCAAAAATTCATTGATTTCCAGTTGGCTTTTGAGTGACCAACGAGCAACGGCGACGAGTGGCAAGTGGCAAGTAGCGAGTGGCAAGTGGCGAGTGCGACGGTCAAGGCAATGTCATAAACTTGAGCACCATAAAATTTGCTGGCATCGCAATAAAAAATGCCACAGCGGGAGATAAAACTGGAGATGGAGATGTAGTTGTTGTCATTGTCGTGCCAGGTCCAAGTCCAAGTCCAGGGCATGACCAGGGAGCAGCAGATTTAGTGACAAACGCCAAACGCATAAAACTAACGCAGCGTAAACGGCGACAGCGACGACGACGACGACAGCGCAGTTTGTCTGTTTTGGCAGCGACAGCGAAAATTTATCTTATTTATTTGTTGAGCGAAAGCCAAGAGCAAGTGCAGCATTTTGATGCTTGACTGATTGGATAGAGTTTATGAGGCGCCACGGCTTTGCCAATTGCAAGTTTAAAGTTGCAGCGAACGCGGCGTTGCCACCTAGTTAATCAGCAAAGCATACACAACAGCGTTGCCAACAATCGCTAGAAAAATTATTACTCGCTTGTTCAACAAATTAAACATATACAATCAACAAATTCAGCTTAAACAAATTTAAATATTCTTCTTTTTTTTTAAATAATAGACACATTTTTACTTTCTGAGAAATTTAATTAAAAATTTTAGTTATAAATAGCAAACAAACAGAAGTCGGCAATTTGTTTATTAAGCTAATTTTAAGATTCAAATAATAACTACAAATTCCAATACCAACTGTAAAATATATGATTATTCAAAGCATTTTTATTAAATATTTAGAATAAAATAAATTTTTAGTCAGTATTTTGAAGTAATTTTGCCTGCAACAGATTACTTAATATTGCACAAACGCAAATTAGAGTAAATTTCCGTTGCCAAGTTGTTTTTCAATTATTTCACGCAATTAAACTGACCGTTTTGACAGTAAAAAGCACAGATGTTCTTAAAACCACATCAAAAGTAAAGTTGGCAAGGCTGCAAGGAATACATGTGGGCGAGTGAGAAAGAGAAGGCAAGTCTTTGACAGCTTTGACTTTACGCAAGGCACATGTTGTGCACAAGAGCGAGATGGCACGAGCAGAATAATAAGCTGCATTTGATTTTAAATTTGATTTGAGTGCAAGAATTTTTTTGTTGTTAATTGTGTTTATTTGTGCATGTTGAAGAGAAATTAGAGAAAATTAAAGTTACTAAACGCTAGAATACGAGTTGTAAGCGAGGAATTTAGATTACGTGCTTAGCTGGCTGCAAATATGCCGGTATGCAAAGAATTTTTATAGAATTAATAAAACGAGAACGCAACGCACGCATAATTAAACAATTTACAGATACGTTAAATATAAGTAGTCTATTTAATACTAACTAATTTTGTTTATATTTATTTTCTATTTGCAGCCAAATCGGTCGCGTCAGGTCGCCCGAAAAAATCCCCGGCCGCAAAAGCTTCGGGAGCAGTTAATCAGCACGAAGAAGAAGATCGTTAGCACGAAGCACACGCCACAAAAAGTTGACCTAATGACGATGGCAGAAGGCACCGACCCCATGGGGCATCATCATCACGCCGCCGGCTCGCACAATCCCCACCACTACCACCACCACCCACATCCCCATCAGCACCACCATCCGGCGCAGTATCATCATCATCCCAACCAGCACTATGCGCCCGCTCAGCAACCACCGCTGTCGGGGGCGGCGGCGGCGGCGGCAGCGGCAGCAGCCGCCTCCCACTATGCACCCTATGCGCAGCTTCAGTATCCGCATCCCTTGCCCCACCAGCATCTGCCGCTGGCTTTGAGTCTGCATCAACAGGCGGCGGCGGCGGCTGCCTCAGCGGCGGTGGCTGCCGCTGTTGCGAGCGTCGAGCAGCACAACAACAACAATCAGCCGTTTGTGGCCAACAACAACAACAACATCATGCCATGGAAGCAGCGCAAGCGCAAACGTCTCTCCGCGGTGCTCGATAAACTGCATAATAATAATAACAACAACAACAGTAACAATAATAACAACAACAACAACAATAATAATAATAACAACAATAACAACAACAATGGAGTTACCTGCAAAACGGAGCCCATGGACATGGATGAGCAGGAAATGGATGAAATGGAAGAGGATGTGGAGGAAGAGGACGATGCGGATGCGGCTCAGGATTTCAAGCAGAGCCAGGAGGCTAAATACATTAAGAGCGAGCAGCGCGAGGCTTTGACAACGGCCAGTGATGATGAGCACATCGAGGCGGAGGCGGAGGCAGAGCTGTCCGCCGAGGAGCTGTCCTCGCACTCGGATCACGATCAGGATCTGGATCTGGATCAGAATAGTCCGCGCATTAGCATGAGTCCGCTGCAGGTGGCAGCGACGCCCGCGACGAAGGAGAGTGCAGCCAAGGCCGCCAAGGAGAATCCGCTGCACGTGGACATCAAGACTGAGCACATGCCGAGTCCGTATGATCGCTACTTTCCCATTCCCTCGCCGCTGTTCGGCTACTATCTGCACACGAAGTACTTGAACGAGGTGTTCCGGCGTCGCCATGATCTCTATCCCTCGCCGCTGCAGCACACGCCCTCCTCCATCGCCTCCGAGACGGAGACGTCGCCCGTCAGCCAGGGCAAGACGTCGAGCAGCCACAGCAATGGCAGCCAGCAGCAACAGTTGCTGCCCGCCGTGATGATCAATGCATCGCCGCCTCCCTCGTTGCCCTCGCCGCCGCGCAGTGACTCATCGGTGACCGCGGCGCAGCCGACGCGCGTCAGTCCCAAGCTGGGCAAGAAGAAGACTTCGGGTTCCTCCGGCGACAAGCCGATGCCGCCACCGCAGGAGCGGCCACTGGATCTGTGCATGCGCAGCGATTCCCTCGGCGAGCCCGGCAAGAAGTACAAATCAGCGACTCCGCCGCTGCATTCCTCTGCCTCTGCCGGGTCCATGATGCCACCACCGCCGACATCGATGAGCGCCGCCAGCAGCCTGGAGAGCATGAACGCCCTGTCGCCCGCGTCCAGCACGCACTCGAGCACTTCGATGACCAGCAGCACGCCCACTTCGACCCTGGCGCCTCCCTCGGCCATGTCACCCTACGCCATGACGGCGGCACATGCACATGCAGCCGCCGCAGCGGCAGCAGCACACATGATCAAGATGGAGATGCCAATGCATCCGCTGCACTCGCACGTGCCCACGACAACGGTGGGTGTGCCGGTGATCAAGGGGGACGTCGCCTCGCCCACCACCAAGGAGTCGGTGGCCTGGCGCTACAATCTGGACGTGTCGCCGGTGGTGGAGGAGATGCCGCCGGGATCGGATGTGGCCTATGTGTGTCCGACATGCGGGCAGATGTTTTCGCTGCACGATCGCCTGGCCAAGCACATGGCCTCGCGGCACAAGTCGCGCAATCCCGCCAACGACATAACCAAAGCCTATTCCTGCGACGTCTGCCATCGCTCGTTCGCCCGCTCCGACATGCTCACCCGCCACATGCGCCTCCACACCGGCGTCAAGCCGTACACCTGCAAGGTGTGCGGCCAGGTCTTCTCCCGCTCCGACCACCTGTCCACGCACCAGCGCACGCACACCGGCGAGAAGCCCTACAAGTGTCCGCAGTGTCCCTATGCCGCCTGCCGTCGCGACATGATCACCCGCCACATGCGCACCCACACCCGCTACGAATCGCGTGGTGCAGGCGGGGGCGGAGGAGGAGGACGTGGTGATGGCCGTGGGGATGGACGTGGCGAGGAGCCAAAGTCGCCGCTGCCGTTGCTCGACATGAAGATGAACATGAATCTGCCGCTGTTGCTGCAACAGGAGGAGCTGCTGCAAAAGTCCCCCCTCGGTGGCCTGGGCGGATCCATGGGTGGGTCCATGCCCATTGTGGTGAAGACAGAGAGCGCCTAACGGTATCTGTATGCGGCCGCCGCCAGGCAGTTTATGACCTTTTAGAGGCGCCACTAGAGTCGCAAAGTGATGTTTGATATACACATATGTTTGGTACGAGTATACTCCTCACTCCCACGCCCACTCCTCCCCGTTCACTACCAGCTTAGTGCTAGTTGAGCCCATAGATCAGCTGTAAATCAACTGGAAATCTCTCTGCGAAGACTGAGAACCTAATTACTACCTACAGTTAAAGGCCTAGGTTTATGCATAAATGTATCATTTAAACAAGACAACTATTTTAATTCGTACTCATCCACAAACAGACAGACAGACAGATAAATTAATGAGATCGGAGTTAACTCAGAACCAACCACCCAACGTATTAGCGTATAATATAGCTCATAGGGTATTCGAGAGTCGGCTTAGTTTGTATTCGTATTCGTAGTATTGTATTTTTGGATAATGTTGTAGACAACGTTCAGATACAGCTAGCAATTCCATGTTCCACAATTTAGTAAGTTCTAGTTAGTTGCGTCAACTTTTAATTGTATGTAGCTAGTTTTGAGATTTAGATTTAAGTAGGCAGAGGTCACAGATCCCACCTCTGGGCATTTTTAAAACAACATTGAAATTATTAATTATTACATTTTGCTATTATTATAATTATTATTAATATTTTACTCGTATTTAGTTAATTTAAAGCAAAGCGGACAAACCACAAATAATTAATTAGATTTACATTTACAAGTAACATTAATTTACGTTAATTTATTTTAGTTTTTATAAACTGCAGCATTGCGCATTTAGTTTTTAACATTTTTAGCGCTTAAAAGACAACAATTTGTATTAATTTAATTATAGTTTTACATTTACAATTTTACAAAACACACAACAACAACAAAAAAAAACAAAGAATTCTCCCTAGGGCACAAAAACATTTCGATTTCGTACGTGAAGCGATTGACATTTTGATATAAAAACAAAACAGATAATTCCTTCGTTTTTTTGTTTAACAAAAATCTTGATTTTAAAAAATGTATCATTTTTTTCCTGATCAAATACTTTTCTCTTTAATTTTTAAACTTTTTTTTTCATAAAATGAAATTAAAACTCTTTTTTTCTCTTTAGTTCAAATATATTAATTATTTTAATCGACTTTTCGGAGACACATTTGATAAGCCAGTTTGAAAAAATTGATGCAAAAGATAAAATTAAAATTAATGGCGATTTTCTGTTGAGCCAATATTGAAATTTTTTGATATTTGTTCCAAGTTGAAGTTTTTGTTATTTATTACCATTTTTTCGGAGCGTATGAAATATTGATTATTAATTCTAATTAAACGTTTAAATAAATTATTAATTTATGTTATTGTAGTTGGTTATGATTAGTTATTAGTTCAAAAGTTTTTGACAAAATAAAACAAAACACACAAAACGCAAAAAAAAACAACAGAAAAAAATAAAATACAATGAAATGAAAACACAAAAAACAATACACATAAATCTTATTATTTATTTTCTTTGATGGTATTTTTGCTATAATTTTTATTCCAATTGATTTATAGCACGTTGAGGAGGACACACTACATAAATTATTGGATCAACATAATTAACTCAATATGGGTTATCGAGGTCTCAAGTTTCACCGACATCCACTTACACCTAGAAACAAATACCAGACACATGTTTTCAGTTGACTTTAAAGTCGCCTATTTATGGTTTGAGTTTGAGTTGTTATTATATATTTGCATTTAAGTTTTGGCCGAAATCCTTTTGCCGGAAACTGGCTTACAAGCTTTTAGGCAATTGAAAGCGCTTACATGGCAGGTCTGGAGCTGGAGCTGGTCACGAAATTGCAGTCTGGCACGCAGCAGACGAAGGCCACGCCCCCCACACCTCCGTCACAAGACTTTTGGCAAGTTGTTCCCACAGTTTCCCACGCTTTGCCACTTGCGGGGGTGGCCTCCCGGCCATCAGTTCCCTACGGCAACATGAAAATTTCTTTAGGCTTAATGGCCAGACGACACGAAGGCCCAAAAGGCCGTCCTGGCGTGGGCGGGAAGCAACTGAGAATTGGTCTGGGTCTGGGTTTGTGCCCACTTGCGACTGCTGCAATGCAGTTTGCGGCTAATGTTTGACCTTGTTTTCCAATGACTAAATTAATTCCTTAATAAGTGTGCAGCGGGGACACGAGTCGCAAAACAAACACACAACACGAACTGCAGACATGGCACAGTTTGGGTTTTGGGTTAATTGTGGCAGTCATACACTGTGGCAACACTGCCGCCATCCACCCACCTACCCTCCCTCCCTCCCCTTCCCCTAGTTGGGTAATTAAACGATGCACAAGTTTTTGGTGGCAACTTTAAGGCGGCGTTAATTGACAGACATTGCGGGATACCGGGAATGCCGCAACTGCAGCGACACATAAATCAGTTGCAATGACTAAGTAGCCTAGGCCTAGTCGATGTTCCATGTTCCATGTTGCAAGTTGCACGTGGCAATATAGAGAGGGGGCAGTTGTGACTTATGGTTAGCCAGAGATTGGAACTACAGTGTATTACTCGCAACAGCAGCAGCGCTTGATGTCGCATTGCATAATCCATTGCCAAACGTGCCCCATTCCGTTCTGTTCTATCCCGTTGGCCGTGCATCATTTTGGATGCCGTCGCCGACGTTGACATTATTTGCAGCTCGGCCCGGATTTTTCTACGCATAAATCTCTAAACAAGCGCGCGTGTCGTGCGTTTATTATCACTTCCGTCTGGGCCAGGCCAACAGCAGCAGCAGCAGCAGCCGCAACAGCCAACTCCTTTGTCTTTTCGGCCAACGCGAAATTTATCGCCATCATTTGTAATTGTAGCGCGAAAATTGAGTTTGAAGTTTTGGTTCAGTGTATGGTTTACTGTGGTTCAGTACAGTTCAGGGTTCTATATGGTTTCAGTCGCGCAACTTTATTGTTTTCATCAACATAATTCTTTGGCGCTGCGCTTTGGAGCCAGTCCAAATGATTGTTAGCCAAAGATTTACTGCTCGGCAAAAAGGTGGCACTAAGCTGGGTATTTCCAGCTCCTAACATAGTTTCGCAAATGCCCGGCCATAAATATGCACAAAGTGTATATAAAATATTGCAGACAGACAGACCGAGAGACAGATATTGTAAATGTATATTTAGTATATTTCCGTCACACGGAAGTGCCTTAAAAACCCAATTTTTGATACGATACGCATTGGAGCTCGAATGAGTTATGGATACTGATATTGTATATAGATATATAGATATAGATAATTTATCTGCTGAGATATTGTATATCAGCTGAATATTTATCTTATTGCATTGTAAATTATGCGATTTTTGCAAGAGATCAACTTTTTGACTATTAATAATAATAATAAAATATATTAACTAAATAGATAACTATTTACCAGGCATACGTACCATATTTTAACTGAATATAAGCGTAAACATTTTTCAACTTAATGCTTCTGAGAAGTTAAAGATTTAAGCATTAAATGCTGCTTTATAAGCACACAAAAACTATAGTATTTTTTATCAAGCTCCATTTACTAAAATTGAAAAAAGTCAAAAAAAAGAAAAAAATATAATATTCAGTAAAAACTTTTTAAAATGTAAAAAATCAAGTAATCGAAAAAAAAAGAAATGAAAAACATTTTACTCAAATCGCTTCCAAACATATTTTTATAAAGCTTTTCGACTTTTACCTAAACAATTAAAAATGTATGTACATTAAAGCAATAACTAATTAATATTTAAAAATCAGAAGACTTTTTCAACTCTTAGCTTACATTTGCCTTTTAGACTTTAAGAATGCGAATCCAAGATTAATGCAAAAATTTAATATTAAATAATCTAAATTAATCACAAACTAATTATAATGCAATTTAGTTTAAGTTAAGAAATGCAAGTAATATTTATAATAATAATCAGTGAGCAACATTGTGATATTAGTTGAGAACAAAATCAAATTACTTCCATGCTATTTCAATATCATTTGAAGACGCTACGTAAAATTCCAGAAACAATGGGAATAATTATTGGGTAGCGTTTTTAAGCTCGGTGTGCCGATCTTTATAGTTAGTTTCTCTTTTAAGGTGCAGAAGTTTTGCCGTCTTCTTTTATGGTGCTATGTAAACTTGTGCTTGGTTAGATTAAGTTAATTCTCAGACCCAACATTGATTGATGGAGGTCTAAATCGACAATCCTTAGCAGCCCAAATATTAACTTAATTACTTAAACTTTAACTAGATCGAAATACTTAACAATTAACAAAATTAGTAAAGGTCAAAACACTTATAACTAGATTAATAAATCATTTCTACTGCATGCCACATTTCGTAAAAGTTATTAACAAATTTAACAAAACAAACTTAATAACAATATTGTATTGTAATATATGCAAATTAGTTTTCTCAGAATTAAAAACAATTCAAAAAATGTTAGGACACTTTTCAAACAATTTTTGGAGCCCGCAACGATCTTAAATAAAAACTATTCAAAATAAATAAATAAAAAATAAATTAAAATTATGCAGCTGAGTTTTTGGAATGCGAAAATAATGCAAATGCCTTTGGCCGGCGGTGTTTAGCTGAATGCAATCAGTGGAGATTATGGAGGGGCTGTACCTGAGTGAGAGGGCGGTAGAGGGGCCCGACAGGGGACAAAAGGGCTGCAGAAATAATGCGCGTAATAACAAACTGCAGGCGTAACTGAAATGCCAGGCTACTGCGCATTTGTCCCGGCAATGGGGACGTTGGGGCGATGGCGATGGCGATGGCAATGGCGAAGGCGTTGGCCAAGACGGACGACAGGAGGCGCAACTGCGGTAATTACAATTGCCGCCGGACATGGACAGCAGTAGCAGCAGAGGCAGCAGTGGCAGCACAGCTGTGTGGCTGTGTGGCTGTGGCATCAACGCTACAGATCTTGGAGCATCCTCGCTCGCCCAAGACAATTATATGCTGCCAAAGACGCATGCGCAGCAGCAGCAACATCAGCAGCAGCAACAGCAACAGCAGTAACAGCTTCCTGGCTGCATTTTGTTTTTACGTTTTTATTTGAGCAAATTGCTGGCAACTTTGCGCACTGTGACTGACTGAATGATAGACTCACTGACTGCTTGACTTACAGAATTTCAGGTTGACTGAATGACTGACTGCCTGACAGTTGTTGCCGCCGCAGTTTCGTTCCAATTGCAATTTGTTGCCCTCTTGATGCCCTGCCTTGAAGCCTGCAAAATAACGAAACTGAATAAAAAAAAAAAAAATAAAAAAATATGCCAAAATGACTACGTGCGGGCGTTTTGCACAAGAAGATGGAGGAAGGAATCTCGGTGAAGAGGATAGCCGGTATAGCCGGAGAACGATAATGATGATTGCAGCTAAATTATGATGCCCAGGTGAGTGCAGAGTAAAGCAAGAGAGCCAGAGAGAAAGTGTAGCACACAGTTCAACAGAAGCTGCCAGCAACATCATCAACCGACAACCGACAGCCGACAATGGCCATCGAAGAAGAAGGGCAGCTTTATTTAGCATAGCTCGCAATCGCCTTTGGGGCCGGCAACACTAACAACAACAACAGCAACAAGAGTAACAACAACATTAACAACAACAACAGCAACAACAACAACAACAACTGTACGTAATAATTGCAAAGCAGTTTGCCGCAGGTGCGCCACCCGCCTTTTGTCGAGGACTTGAACCTGCAACTCAACCGGCTGCCGCCTCACAGAGATGAGCATGGCTGATAAAGCAGCAACAACAACAACAGCAACAGCACCAGCAACAATAACAACGTATTTTTTGTAGCAACATCCGATGCGGGCAACGTCTCGCATTTAATGCATTTGATCCTTGATGCTGTTGAAAATGAACTGAGCTCGAACATGCAATCAACTAGCCCCTGGTGTCCTCCCCCTCTCTGCTGCTGCTGCTGCTGCTGTTGCTTTTGCTTCTGGACAATCTGGCCAATTTCATGAATGAAAACTTGGCAGAGACTGTCTTGGACTTTTGCATGTTTGGCTTATACTTATGTATATCCCAGGAAGCAACACACGCACACCCACACCCACATAGCCAAACCAAAGTGGAAGTGTAAGGAGCGAATGGAATGGAGATGATGCTGCTTGCAACATTGTGAGTCTTGGCGACGCTTGTTGCTGGTTGCAGCTGCAGCGCATTAACCTCGTTCATCGCTGCTGCTGCTTCTGCCTCTGCTGCTGCTGCTGCTGCCTGGCAAGCAAAATATTTACCAAAGTGATTAAGATGCCTGAGTAATTTTTAACACAATTACGCTGCCAAGCAGACGACGGCAGTCGGGAGACGGCAGACTCGGGCCTGCAATTGTGAGTTGATGTTGCTGCTGCTGCTGCTGTCTGCCCCGTTGAGTGGCTACTGTAGTTACACCGCCTCGGCGTCAGTTGCAGCTGCAATGCTGCTAATGACCAGGCCAAGCCATCGACTCGGCAACTCGCAATATAAACTGTGGCATTGTCTGACTTCAACTCCAACTGCAACTTCAACTCCGACTGCGACTCCGACTCCGCTTGGAGCAAGTGCCATCACGCGGACACCCAAACTTCTGTGTACCTTGGCCATTAGCATTGCCACACTAGGCTGGCTTTAATCGTAGCGAAGCGGCGACCGACGGCGGTTGCGGGTGTTTTACGCATCAACGTTTTTTGACAGCTTCTTCTACGCCGCAGCAACATTAACAAATTTATCTACAGCAATCAACAAAAACATAAAATATTTTGACGATTTCTTGTGATTTATTGTATATGCGATTTTTGGCAGGTGTTGAGCTGAGTTGATCATCAGTTGCCGTTGTTGCTGTTGCTGCTGTTGCTGATGTTGTTGCCATTGCGATTGCTGTTGCTGTTTCAAAAGTCATTGCAACGTGCGGCACATTTGACGCTCATTGCCTGCCACATTCGAACGAAACGCACGACGAGGCAACAAAATAGCCAATAACAAACAAAATGCTAAAAAGAAATAAAATGGTGAAGCAAAAATCGTGATGCGTTTGGTTTAGATTCGAGCAGCACGATTTTAACGGCGTTAGCAACATTAACAATGTTGCCACAAACAACACCAAAGATGTTGCTGTTGTCTCCTCGTTGGCCATGCGAAAATGTTGACAAAGAGCAGAGTTCGCGATCTAAGAATTTGTTGGCCATTTAGTAAGTAATATTTATGCACTTCTTAAGGGGGTATTTAGACTTGATTATGCACTTTGTTGAGATGAGGAAAAGTATGGAAAAAATATTTAATTGAGCTCCTTCTTAAAGCTGATCTAAATATTTAAATTATAACCGTCTAATTTAAAAATATTAAAAAATATCTATAGTATAGATTTTAACCCATAATATTCAGTTTTGGCAATGTTAAAAAAATTTAAAGATTGTCTGATTTTCGTCCCAGCAACTTTACAAATCAAAATTTACTTAAAAATACAAGTGTATATTGTTTTGATATTTAAGACTTCTTTTTATTATATATCAGTAATATTTGGAGGTGTATCAATATATTTTGTTATTAAGTTTTGATTAACATCACTGTTCGGATCATAATTATGTAAAGTCTCAATTTGAATAATCCCATAAATCTGTCGTCTCCTTCCATACTCATTCAATTTAAAGAGCATCCATTTATTGGTTAGCTGAATTCTTAAACGCTTTTCACTTTGGCTATGACAAACTCGAGCTTAGGTCTAATTTCCCTTCCCTTTGACGTTGGGCCAATGAAAATGAAAATGAAAATGAGCGCGGCACGCGCTTAGTCGCCGCACGACTGGAAAATTGCAGTGGCTGGAGCGGCAATCGCTTGGCTGCACCCGGAACGTTGCGAGGGAAATAGGAAGCAGCAAACGAAGGGGGAGAGAAGCAACTGTGGAAGGGTGTGAGAGTTGTTTGCTGGCAGTTTGAGGCAGCCACGTGTTGCGCATGCGCTTTTAGCCCCTGGACATGCAGTTGGACACGACGCCCTAAGCCAGAGAGTTTGTCAGGGTCGACTGCATCGCGTTGGCTTCGTGCTTGCCACTTTGCAATTGTTCAGTGTGTGTTGTTGTTCAGTTGTGCTTTTGCAAGTGGCACGTTGCACGAAGCGACGCTTTGGCGTGAGGCAGCACGAGAAACAGCAGCAGCAACTGCAACAACAGCAACACCTTCACTCTCTGCGGTTGAGGCGATAGTCCGATGATGTATGGCCTGTACCTGCAACGCAACGTTGCAACGTTGCTGCAACTCGCTGCCTCTGCCACAACTGCTGCCACAACTATTGTAGGCGTCAACTCACGTTTATGCTTTGTAGACATTATCGCGCCTGTTTATCTTTAAATTGCAAGTAAATTACTTTGGCTCGCGCAGCTTGATGTATTATGCTGCCTTGTTGAGTGGCCACTGAGTGATTTGATGAGCTAGCCGAGTGGCCGAGGGGAGAGAAGAGAGCAAGGGGGGGCAGATTGAAGGACTCGAAGATAGTTTTCTTTTTAAAAAACAACCCGTTTATTCGAGCACTACAAACTAAACGTTGTGCGTAATAAATTAGCTATGAAAGCGTCGTCATGCAGTTGGATGTGTGTATCTGTATCTATATTGGTGTGTAGTGTGTAAAGTGGTGTGTGTGTGTTGGGGGAAATCTCTCAGTAATGGGTCTCGGTGATCCTCACTTTGCCATATTTGCCATGCAAATGATGTTTGGCAAAGGACAACAGATTGGCATGGCTGTGCACATCCAGGTGGGCGGGGAAGCTGGACTTGTGCACGATGGCGGCATGGGAGTGATGGTGGTGCACCAGTGGGGCAGCATGATGATGATGCACCAATGGAGCCGAGTGGTGCGCATAGTGGTGCAGATCAGCATGATGGGCATGATGGTGCTCATCGATGTGTGCGTCGCTGTGGATGATGTGATGATCGACCACGGGATTACGGTAGTGCAGGAAATGATGGGGCTCATCGTGCACCACCTTGTGCACATGATGCACTGGCTCCACTTCATGGATCGGCTCGTGGCTGACTATCTTGGCCGGGGCATGGACATGGGCGTGATGCACATGGTCATGGCTGTGCACATCGTGATGATCCAAATGAGCCGAGTAGCCGTCGTGATGATAAACTGGATGTGGCACAGCGTCCAAATGGTGGTCAGCACCACCGTCGATCACAATTGCCGAGCTGTGGCCCAAATGAACGCCATCGGAATGATGCACATCGGCGTCCACAAAATGAGACAGATGATCCTCGTGATGATGATCGTGCTCCAGATGCGGCAGCAGACCAGCCTGAGCCACGCCCAGCAATGCCAAAGTGCAGATAAAGAACTAAAGGGAGCCCGAAAATCAGTTAGAGGCAACTGATTCCTAGAATCGCTTTTATCCTAATCGATACTCACCTTCATTGCGGAGATTTCACGCTTAGTTTGAGTTAATCCAAAAGTTAAAGTTGACGGTGCGTCTGAGACACTTGTTTGTGGTGCTGTTGTCGCTGAACTGTGAC
Source organism: Drosophila recens (assembly GCA_037043495.1). Taxonomy (NCBI): domain Eukaryota; kingdom Metazoa; phylum Arthropoda; class Insecta; order Diptera; family Drosophilidae; genus Drosophila; species Drosophila recens. Next base: position 789,339 of record JBAMBJ010004528.1, read on the forward strand.
TTGATCCACCGCTGCCCACGCATTTTATAGCCCTTGGAAGGCAGAAGACCGTTTTGCAATTGTTGGCCAATATCACGTGCTGGCTGGAACCTAAGCCCAGCTGGTGGTCAAACGTCTAAAAACATTATCCACATCAAAATCGCACAGCAATGAAAGTGATGTGAGCCGGGCCAGCCAAGTGGAGGTCGTGCCTCGCATTTCCAATGAGTTTGTCGTCACATTTGAAAGGTGCCACAACCCCCGCAACCACCACTAACCCATGGCTCATTATGTAAAGAGCCCAATGCAGTCAATAAACCTTTTCCAGGTGGCTCATAGCCTAATCACTCGTCCGGTCATGTCATAATTTTATGGCCAATCGCATGGCCAAAAACTCAATCAGCCCCAACTGGTGACGGGGGAGACCAGAAAGGAAGGGGGGGCATTGCCCTGTTATGGTCAATTGCTGGCAAGGCCATCTTCCCCTGCACTTCCAATTGCATTTTGCAACCAATTTGGCAATCTGTTGGCAAGTGAAAGCGTTAGCAACTGACCAACATACCCATACTTGAGTTTGTACTATTTACAACATTTTTTTATAATGGCCAAAAAAAACAATTCACACGATTTGCATGGAGCATACGAAAATTCATACGACTACGTGTGGAATTTGCCAAAAAGGTACAACTATTTTTAAATATATTCACACAAATGTGTTAACAACAATAACAATAACAAACTTGTGGGTGTTGTCAATCGAAAGTGGCAACAGCTAAAGCCCAAATGCCAATTTTAAATTGTTTGTCAACAAAACTAAGAGGTTGATAGTGTTGAAACATATTCTTAAATTTAGAATGTTTTTAAATTTAGGACAATAAATTTCAATTGTTATTAATTTTGATCCATATCAATTAGCTTATAAAGTTGAGAATCAACTATTTTTAATTAATTTGAGATGATTGTGGTTGGAATAGAGAATACAATTGTTTAATTAATTCAAATTTAAAACTCTGATAATAATAATTTGATAGACTATTTCTTGAATCAATTGATCCTCTGATTAACAAGGAAAAATATTGTAATTTGGCATTTAAAGATTTTTATTATATTTAATCTTGAATTATTGTGATACTAAAAAAATTAATTTTTTATTATAGGAATCCTGAAAATACAAAAATCATTTTAAGAACTACCAAAATACTAACATGTAACTGATGTAACATGTTCGTACCAATACGAGCAATAATAATTATAAAAACAAAAGTAAAACAATAACCATTATAAATGTTAGACTATCAAATAAATCAATAAATATGAATTGGCTAACATTATAGCTTGTAAGTGTATATCACGAGTATAAAATTTTATTTGATTGCCATTCATCAATGCAAGTGCACTTCCTGTCCAGACGACGTGCCGTCAAACACGCTCAATAAATTATGAAAAACTTAAAGCCAATTTGCCTGCAGTCAGATCAGCTGTAGCGTTCGGGCCAAGATAAGCGCGCCTTCGATGTGGGTCAGTCTATTGGATAATTACATAATAATTTGGTCAATTTAATCACGGCGCTAATGAGCCCCGTTGTATGCAAGGCGGTTAGTCTAACGAGGCGGTTACCCGAAGGGGGTTTGGGGGAAACTATCGCAACTATCGTTTTGGGCGGCGGCGTCAACACCCCGACCGAAAACTAGAGGCGGGACGAACGGACGTGCACGACATTTGCAATGGGCCCCAAAGTGTAACTTTAAAAGGCGGCGAGCGACTTAAAATGCCCGCCAGGTGCCCACGCCAGGTTGACACGATGTCTTGGTGTTGTTGTTGCTGTTGTTGTTGTTGTCGTCGGCCTGTCCAAAAGACTTTTTTGAGTGCGAATTTGTTTTGGTTTCGATAGAAGCGCAAACGCAATTTGTACGCCTGACAAATATTTGAACATTTCCAATGAATTTTGCGTACGAATTTGACAATTCTTTTGGTGCTTTTGGAATTGCCAGTTGTCTGACGGTTTGTCTGTCTGTCTGTCTATCTGTCGGTGTGTCTGTCTGTCTGCGTGTCTTACACCTGCCCCAACAGCCAATTAGCCACAAAAGTATCTGGTGGCATGCAGCCGCAGCTCTCAACTGAGTAAAGTATTTGTAATTAGACGAAGCAACAAACAACAACAGCGACAACAACAGCAACAACAAGAGCAACGTCGACTTATTTCAATATGCAAATTGTTGTTAGACGAGAACAGAAAAAAGATTTACATAAAGCGGCGACCAGCTGCAGCAGAAGGAGACAGCGACAGCGACAAAAAGCCGACAACAAACACAGCAAACAAAGTAGAATAGAAAATACGAACAACAACAACTACAACAACTACAACAACCAAAACAAAAAAAATAAAAAGGAAAATCTATAATTTATTTGCACTAAAATGACGGCGACGGCGACGTCGGCGCATGTTTGTAATTGAGTGCATCGTTAGCGGGGCTGCAGTAGGGGGCCAGGTGGCGGGGGTGAGTTGTATTAGCGACGCTGCCAACAACTAATTTAGTGCCAGCGGCAACAGCAACAGCAGCAGCAACAACAGCGACGGCAACATGTCAACAACAACGCCTGCCGCCAGCAAGGATGATCCCCCATGATAGGGGGTGACAGGAGGCAGTGTTGGGAGGGGGAGTGGGGGGGGGGTAGGGTGACTGGTCACCGTGTGCATATTTTATGCCTTGCGGCACACTTGTGGTGGTGCGGTGGCCATTGTGGGCAGCTCGCAATATGCGGCTGAAATAATTTTGCATCACATTTTGTTCGCCAACCACAAATCAACGGCATGAGAAATTTGATGGTAATTAATATTGTAAATGGTATAACTTTGTAGGCTTTTGAATAAATGGGTGTGTTGGACTTAATGGATCACGGCTCTATATGCAAATTGCAGCGGCAACAATTATAACAAAATGCCATGGAAAAGTGGAAAAAATGATTTATTTTTAGAATATGAATTATGAAGTGCGGCATAAAAGTATGATGTATTTTTCAAATGTTAAAAGTGGATGAAGAACACACAGGATAAAGAATCTAGAACAAATACTGGTCTTTTTAATAATGAAATGGAATAAAAACATAATTTCAAGCTCAATTGATTCTCTATAATTATTAAGATTTTAGTTGATTTAGGAGTAAATTTTATGCTCATAATACATACACCAAAATTTAACATGTCCTCTCATTTTTCCCTTGAATTTTTAAATATTATCAATTATCTGGCTAACGATGAAATTGAATTTTTATTCGTGAAGATTTCCACTCTTACTCTCTATATTCCCTATACCAACCCATTCCATTCGATTACAATATTAATTTCCCAATCATCATTATGCCTTCAACGCATCCGCAACCGATCCAATTGGCATTTTCTCCTCTGGTAGCTGCCTTGATTACACGATTATACAAAAAAGCCCCTTTCGGCCAACTGAGGGAGCTTATCAACGGTAGCTGGTAGCTCAGTTGGCCCCATACGCAGGTGTTTTTGGCCAACGCTCCAATTTGCTGTTCGTATTGTTTTCGATTTCTCAGCACACGATTTTTAATCATTACCAGGTTGAAAGGGGCTCGGAATTGGGATTGGATGGAAAGAGAATCACATGTGTTCGCTCGCTAGCTGGGTAGGCTGACTCTTCCCCCAACAAACAAATTGCTTAGCAGTTGGCCGGGTTGCAGTATTATTGCATTTTCGCCAGGTAATGAAGTTCAGCAAAAAGTTAATCGGAAAAGCAAGGCCCCGCATCTAAATAGACAAATGATACGGAACGGAAGCTGCCAAGAGCCAGTTGGCCAATTGTGCGGTGGGTTTAGCTTGCACATTAACGGCTATAAATTGTCTTAATGCACCGAAAGAGAGAGAGAGAGCGAGAGAGAGAGAGGAGCATACACATATAGAGAAAGAGATCGGGGCCAGGCAGACACCTTGAACGGCGGCAAAGATCAGACCCAGAGGCTGAGACTGAAACTCTGCAACTTCAGAGTCGAGTCGTCGTGTGATTTCAGTTGGAGTTCGAGTTCGAGTCCGAGTCCAGGTTCGGCATTCTGATCTTCATACATGATCATGCATATATAGCGAGGCGCGTGTTGTGCATCTGTATCTGTGTACGTATCTGTATCTGTATGCCGCAGCGAGTGTATCTGCATCTGTTGCTGTGGGCCTGCTGCTGTTGCATAAGTTGTTGCTGCTGCATGTCCAATCGCTGTAAGATTGTGAAAATTGTAACGCTCGATTGAGAGCTCAAAGTTGCAGTTGTTGTTGCTGTTATTGTTGTTGTTGTTGTTGCTGCTGCTGTTAATAATATTGCACAAAGGCAACTTTGCGAAAGTTCGTCAGCAACAACAGCAGCAACAACAGCAGCAGCAGCAGCAGAACAATGGCTCCGACTCAATTGAAGTGTTGTTGCTGTTGTTGTTGTTGCTGCTGCTGGTTGTTCTTGTGGCCATTGTCAGTTGATTTCATCTGAAATAGAAAGCATGCAATTTTCATGCCACGCTATGGCGTCGATAGCGGCAGCAATTGATCTGCCGATCTGCGGATCGATTGAAGGAGTTATTACACACGAACAAAGCAATATCAACAGCGACTGGACAAGACGGAGGAGGAGCGTGGAACATGGAGGCTGGAGTCTATGGCAGCTATTGCTCTATTAGTGTTTGGGCCATGCCTCGAATGATGTGGCATAATGATTTTGCGGAATTTCAAATGGACCGTAGGACAGGTGCTAATTTCATAGAACGGCCAATTGAAATGCCTGGCCAAGAGCTTCACAGGCCGCCGACAACGTCAGCAACAAGTGCGTGGCTAAAACTAACTATAAATTACACTGCACAACAAGCAAGATGAAAACTTAGTTAAATCTACTTTTGCAACAAAATTTGATTCAAAAGAAAAATTTAATTATTTTTTTTTCCATTCTTTTCATACTTACCACTTGACACTTTTTTAAAAACTTTAAACGACCATAACTTTCAATTTCATCGTTGTTTAACCTCTTATTTGGTTTTGCCTTAAAATTGTATTACTTTCAAAATCTTAATTTTTTCCAGCACTGTTCACTTTTTTTTTTCCTACCCACTTGCCTAATTTTTTAGAAATTACCATCTACTCTTTCGTATTAATATCTTCAATGTTAAGAATTTTCTGTGCCGTTTTTCAATCTAATCAAATCTGCGCACATTTCCTGTACTCAATTGTTCTTTTGATCTACACTCATAAATTTTGTAGCACAGTGTTAACTGGCAAGCAATTGGCAAATCGAACAGCCAATTGGCCAATTGGATTGCAACTTCGGGTTCGGATAGCGGCTCGTTTCGGCATCCGCATTGACAAAGCGGCGTTTAATTGCCTGAATGAAAGTCAGCCTCGAATTGCCAGCTGCCAGTTGTCCCTGTGAGTGTGTGTGTGTGTGTGTCAGACTGTGTGTATGTGTGTGTGTGTGGTGCAGTGGGCAGGCAATCCTTATCGGCATTCCCACGCAGCATCGGTAGACAGGTAGCCAGTTTGGGTTGCCACCATGAAAACTCATAAAATGTGAGTTGCCCTAAGCAAAAGGATTCTTAATGCATAAGGTGATAAGGATGTGCTCAGAGTCGGATGCCGCAATCCCGACATCCCGACATCCCGAATGACCATTTAATGTCGGCACATAAATTAGTCAGTTAGGTCTGCGAGAGGCAGGTCGTGAATGAAATCGATTGAAATTGATTGAGTTTAACTGTAAATGCATTTTTAAGCGTATGTTTTGCTGTGTTTTGTTCAAGATACGAAACGTGGACGCAGTTGCAGCCGCTTATCAAAGCCAAAATATCTAAGTGGCTTTGTAGTTCGTTTGTATGGCAACAGGGGCAGGTAAGGGGCAGCTGAGGGGCAGGTAGGGACAGGCACAGCTCCGTCTCTTTTATGGTATCCGACTGGCCCCGTCCACATGCATTTATGCATATCGATTCCGAGACTTGTAAATCTGTGCGTATGCCATTAATTTTTTTCATCGTGGCTTTTCTTCGACGTTTTTTTGTTGGCTCCAACAATAACAACGGCAACAACATCTTGTAAAACTGTAATTTTAAATTAATAGCCGCGTATTACAAGCAGTTTATATGCGCAGGCGTAGGAGGCGGAGGCAACTCCCTCGCTGCCCCGTCTCTGTGTAGTCTGGACGTTGGCTTTATCTCGGCTAAGCGGGCCCCATGAAGGTGTTGAAATCAACAGCTAGTCCAAACTCTATAAGAATTTATAGCGGAATTATGTGACAGCTGCTGCCGCATTGTCATTGTTATTGTTGTTGTCGCTGTTGCTGTTGTTGCTGTTGTTGTCGGCTAGCGGGCGTTCAATAATAACAATAACAATGCGATAGCCAAGTTAAGAGTCTAAAAACTCCGTCTTCATCCGAGTCTCAGTTTCAGTTAGACGTCTCCGATTTCGTGCGTCTCTTACGGCATTTCATTTCAACGCATTTCATTTCATTTCATTTGATTCGATTTGATTTCTTTTCTTTAGCTGCCTTTGGGGGCCACTTGGAAGAGAAGCTGCTGCTCTTTAATTTTCACCTTTTGCCTGCTTTGGACGCTGCCCGCTGCAGGCTTTAACTAATTTATGCAAATGTATATTTAATCGTCGTTGACAGTTAAGGCGGGCGCTGAAGAACACAAAAGAGGCAGCAACAACAGCAACAGCAATGGCAACAGCAACAGCAACATCATCGAAAGCAACAGCAACCAGCAGTAACACATCAGCAACATTGTCGTGCTGCTGTTGTTATTGTTGTTGTAGATCGTGAGCTCTTTTGTGCGATGATAGATGTTTATGAGGCGGCAACACCCACCGTAGATGGGACTCGAAGATGGCGCTGATGTTGTCGGTGCAAATTTGTTGACGGCGCATGTTGTGCATTTAAAAAACTTCTCCTTCCATAGAGCAATTTTCTTCCCGGGAAGTCATCTGCCAGTCAGCTGCCAGTTGAAGCAATTAAACAAAGAGTTAAAGTATTGGTGAGCTTCTCAAAATTTCTTGGATTTCTTTAGAGTAAAAAATGTATTAATTATTAGCCAGCGTAGTATATTGATAAATTCACACTTATAGAGATACACCATAGTCAATGTAAAGCTTATTCAATTAAGGAATTGCATTTATATCTAAAACTAGTCAACAAGAATCTTAAGTAAGGCTTTAACGATGTAAAGTTTGGCATTTTCATGGGCAATTGAAAGCATTCTTCTATTCTATTCTATTTTGACCATTTTACAATTTTTAATGAAGTTGTAAATTCTTTTTCTAATTGCTGCCAAATTACAACCAAATATTGAACATAAATCTTGCATCTTTGAATGAATTGACCGCCTCCCTTTGGGCGGCAGGAATTGATTAGAAACAAAATATGCCCCAACACATGCGCATTAAAACTGAAATTACTACCTGAATTCCGCAAGCGCATAAAACAAAGCCAACGACAAGATGGACCCAGGCTGGCTAAAAATGGTATGGCATACTCGTAGTATTGTAGTCCATGCTTATAAAGCAAATCATAGACAAAAGCCAACTTGCTTAACGGGCGCCATAAAAGAGATGCTAAGATGCTCTCTGTGCCGCTTGAATGGCCGCAAGTGTCGTGGCCAGGATGCAGCACGCGCTGGCCAAAGAGACTCCGACTTGGACTTGGGCATGGACTGAGACAGGGACTGGGACTGGGAGAGAGGGTGACTCCTCGGCTTGGGGAACGCAGAGTGAGGAATGGGGCACAGTCACCGCCACTCGCTAAATATCAATAACATTTTTATTTATTTTGTTTGCGGGCATTTTGGCATTTTTGAGTGCATTTATTTTAACGTCCTAAAACGAACGTTTTGTAAAACGTTTTGTCTGCGCCCCTTGCTCTTGCCGTTGTTGCTGTTGTTGCTGTTGTTGCATGCCCCTTGTTGCTGTTACGTTCGAGTGCACGCCGAGATTTGCCACAGTAGCCATTGGCCCATTGGCATGGCGCGTGCAACTGCAACAGCAGCTGCTGCACTTGTCCTCATGCTGCATGCTGCATGCTGCATGGTGAACCACAGCACACCACACTGCACCACCGCGTACCGATGACGATCACTCCTCGCCTGGCAACAATAAATAATAAACCTTTTGTGGATTTCGGTCTTGATGGCGGTGGCGTTGGCCCGGCTACCGATCGGGCTAAGATCAAAGCCCATTACCCGCCATTGTTTGTAGGCTGAAAACGAAAAATAAAACAAACAAAAAATCAGTTCAATCTGCAGATCGGGTGAGCAAATAAATATGTCTGTAAAGGAGTCAGGCCGAAACACTTGGAAAGTTGCTGTATGATTGTTAGACAAGTGCTAAGTGCGGGGCATTATATCAGACTTTAATTAAAAAGGGAAAAGGGAAAATCGAGCGGAAGCTGACCCACAACAGCAGCAACAAAAATGAGAACTGCGGCAACAAGTAGGCATAAAAGTGAGACGGACAAGAAAAACCGGTGGCAATAATTTTAATGCGGCTGAAAAGCAAAGTACGGACGGACAACGGGACAACTGGACACTGGACATTTGGACAGACAGACAGGTGGCGGCATCGTAAAATTCTTAAAACATATTTTATGAGCAGTAACAAGAAAATACGAAAAACGCAGCACGTTGACAAATTTGAGGCCCAAAAGAGGTCGGTTGGCCGGTTGAATGGTCGGGCTGTTTGGTTGTTTGGTAGGCGCCCAAAAGGAAAAGCAGCCTCATAAACGATGGCGATTTAATTTAACGATTGTCATACTCATACTTAAAGCGAAAGGGTAAAATCCAAAACACAACAAGAAAGCCAGTTGAATGTGTTTTTGGTCGAGTTTCGGATGAGTTAACTGGAACTGCCAGTTGCCAGTGTGTGAGCCATGAATCGAGACCCGGAGGAAGCCACCCACATAAAACAACAAACGCTGCGCCATTGTCTCAGGCGCTGAAATTCACTTGAAAAAATCTCATAAGACCCCAAAAAAAATACAGAACAAATAAGAACAACTGAGCAATGGACTGTGTAATGCCCTGCCGGGGTTATACTCAAAGATGTTTGAGTGGCAGATGTACAAAGTTATAGTTTTTTTTGGTGATCTCGTGGCCTGACCTGCAGCATTTACGTAACTGGATTCAATTCCCATCCTGCCATTTAAAAAAAAATGTCATAAATGGAAAAAATATTCGCTGTTACAGCCACACAATTTGGTGATTAACCCTCATGGAAAGATTTTAAATCTGATAATAAAAAAATGTTTTTTTCTAGTTTATATAGAAAAGCATACTATTTTTGCTGAATCTACCTTGAATCGAAACAAAGTTAAGATATAAAGCAAATGAATACCTTATCAGGTGTACTTAAATAATGCACTGTTACATACCACATCATCTGGTCAACATACCATAAAGTGCAGGGTATTCGCTGAAAAGCTACAATGAAATACATAAAATTGTATTGAAAAGCCCTAAAATGAAAGCGGTATTCGGCTCGAATCTTTCGGCTCTGCACCCAAAAGACATGAGCCACAAAGAGGAAGAAGAAGACGACAACAGCAGCAGCAGAGGAGTAGTAGTAAGAGGAAGAAGAGCCACAGATCAACAACGTTGATCACGCGCATGCGACGACATTCAATGTGATTTCGTTTGAAGCGCCGCGCGCATGCGCGGGAGCAAAACAATCGCTTGACAGAGTCGCCGTCGCCGTCGTCGCCGTCGTCGTTGGTTATCGACAGTGGCGTCGCTGCTCAAATTGGGTCGTCAGTCGATGATGGCAGCTGGGCAGATCCCTTTGGCAGCCACGCCACTGTCAGTGGGTACAGCTATAGCTATAGCTATAGATGTAGCTTCTACTAGATGCGCGCTGCTAATGTTACCTGGCCGCTCAAAAAGTCAAAAGTGAGCCAGTGCAATCTGATAATAATCTGACAAACTGTCGCTGGCGTTTGACGGCGCACAAAAGCCAAAGCCAAGCACAAACACAAAGCACAAAGGCAGCGAGAGCAGGAAGAAATCAAATTTAGGCGAGCGGTAAACAGGGAGATCAAGCCAACATCATACGAATATTGGGGCCAAAAGGGGGCTGTCGAGGCGGGCAGGCACAGGGTTTAGAGAGCGGTAGCGATTGCCTTTTCCTAATGATGACAATTTGAGCTGTACACGGAGAAGGAGACGAAGTCAAAGCTGGAGTTGGCAACGGCAGCGGCAACGTATTGAATTTTGAATGATTAGTTTGATTCGCGAGCGATCGGCAGATTGAGCCTGACTTTTAAATGTCGCAGTGAAGTCGCGTTGAAGTCGGCGACGTCTCGGCTGCTTATTAGCCGCGCTAAATTGCACTAGGGACCCAATTTTGCACAGGCCACGACAACAGCGACAACGACAACGTCAGCAGACCGAGTTGAGACCGAGTTGGAGTCGAAGTCAAAATGTAACGTGTGTCAGTTTTAAGGCAAGCGTCAACTCTAATGAACTCTTGTGTGAATTTAGCTGAAGTCAATAAGCCAAGCGCTGTATATCAATTAAACTGGCAGACATTTGTTGCGGCTACCTGATCGTGGATCGTGGCTTCAACTATTGCTTTTTGTGACGCCCACTTGTGGGCAACATGATGATCAATGAGTTAAAGCTAAAGCTAAAGCTGAAGTTGAAGCTGGTCACATTGAGGCACGTAGAAACATGCGAGCTGCTTGTCCATGTCAAGTGCAACAATTACCACAATTGAACGATCGTGTGTCCGGCCAACAGTGGATACAATAGTAGTAGTAGTAGCAAAGTCATAGTCATAGTCACAATGTATAATATACCCGATGCCAGCTGATCAATCCCATTGCAAATTGAATAAGAACATTATCACTGCAACAAGCCACAAGGCTACACGACAATAATAATCAAGATCAATTGCAATTACAAGCACTATGAATGCATTGCCTTCAACTTGACTCAATGACTATGACTGCGACTTGCCGTTGGAGTTGGAGTTGGACTTGTAGTTGGACATCGACTTGGACTCGGACTATGACTATGACTATGACTCTGACTGACTATCGATCTGGCTGGTAGACTGTGTGCTGCCCACCTTAGCAATGTGCGCAGGAAGCAATGTGAGCAGGAGCAGACGACCAGACATTGGCCAGACAGACAAATGGACAGACTTTTATATGATTTGCTGCAACATTTTGCTGCCTGCAACAAGGTAGTGACTTCTCTGTCGCTCGCTCCTGCTGCATGACGCGACTAATGCGCTAAATTCACACAATTCATCATCATGCTACAGTCTGGACACTAACAAGCCCAAATCATTTTTACAGCTAGCGGCCACAGACGCACAGTGGTTGCAGCCGCCTGTAATCTAAAATGAAAATACATGAAGATGAAAATGGATGCATATGAAATAGATCAACATGGGTTTCCATCTGAAGCTAAGAATGATTATTTGTTAGAATACAAGAAAACAACATGTTTAATTTAATACTGAGTGGCTATTTTTATTTTATTTTTTTTTAATTATGATAAATTAATACACAATTTTACTTGTAAAGTTATCTTAATTTGTGAAATTGAACCAAAATAAAATTTAGTTGTTAAAAATTAAAATACTTCTGCGAATATTTAACCATTTGTCCACACTGTGCACGATTGCTCAGTGATGTATCTACTTAAGTCTGTAAGCGCTATAATTGCTTAACGAGCGTTCAAAACGCTGCGTTTGCAGCCTGAAACTGAAACTGAGGCGCCTTAATATGGCAAATGTGCAAGGTGATTGACAAGCAATCAGAATTGGTATCTGATAATCTATATGCAACCATAATAAACACAAAGATTCAAAAGTATCTCAAGTACATAAAGTAAAACTGTGTTGGTCTTGGCACTTGAGAACGCAGTTCTAAAATCGGATACGTTTCATTTTTTTATATGAAAATTTGTAGCATTTTGTGGTTTCCGCGGAATAGATACATCTACGAAGCGCGTCTATAAAGAGCTACGCCCGCCGGCCAGTAGGGGCCAGAGAAGAGACCACGACGCCGACAACGACAACGACGCCGACGCTCTTGATGTGATTTCGTAGAAGTGACCGCTGATGGACTATTGCGTATTGCTATTGCGCGGTAGGTACAACAGCAACAACAACGGGCAACACCATTGGCCAACACTCTACGGTGGCGGGCTAAACGACCTCCAGTAAGCCAAGTCCGAGTCCGAGTACGAGTTCGAGTCCGAGTTGTAGCTCGAGAGCGTCATCATATTATTGTAGCCATAAACTTGCATTTATGATGACTTACGGGTCAGTTTTCCTTTTGTTTTTCAGTCGTCGTCAAACCAAAGCACTTAATGTCGCACATGAGTTACAAACGCGATGACGATGGCTCCTCCACACACTTGAGGCGACTCTGTTGCTGGTGGTGTTGCTGGTGCTGCTGATGGTGGTGATGTTGGTGATGGCGATGGTGGTGGTGGTGGCGGCGGAGGAGTTGGAGTTTCTGTTTGAGCCTACGCCTGGGCTTGCGCTGGGGATTGGACCTGGTCTTCTTCTGTGTTGGAGTGTGAGGCTCTGTTGGCTTTTCGGTAGTTGTGGCCCGGCCAGCGAAATCGTTGGCAAGCTGTTGTTGTTGTTGCTGTGTTGTTGTCAGTTGTTGCTGTTGTTGTTTCGTTGTTTGTTCTTTTATGTTAACCTTTTGTTTTTACCTGATTTCGACGTCGTCGTCGTCGTCGTCGACGCGACGGCACACAAAGTTACCAAACGCATTCGCCCTCAATGTCACAACAACAGCAACAACAACATACAATACAATTGCTGTTGTTGTAACATTCGTAGAAATCACAAGTGCCAAGCGCGCTTCATTGTGGGAACTGTTTTTGAAGTTGGCTCGCTGTCAGTCCAAGTGTCTGCCCCTCAAACCCTCCCTCACACACAATCACTCCCTCTCATTTTCTCTCTCTCTCTCTCTCTCTCTTTCCCTCTGCGGGCGTGTGATGTTTGTGCCCTTTTAGGCCACTTCACATTCTGACTCTAATATCCTTTTGAAATTGATTTCATTAACCTTTTGATGATCGATGATAATGAATATTTATGAACTGTTCGACGGGCGCCACAATTTCCCACACTCGCTTGTCCAAACATGTCATAAAAACCAAGGAAAAAAATAACTATAGACATTAATTTTGAAATACTAATATAACGATAGACAGACTGATATATTGTAGCATTTTATTAAAGTAGCTTTTTAAGACAGTTTCCTGCGGTAACAGTTACCATTTGATAACTGCCATTAAAAAACGAGAAGTCTCAAGAGATATTTTTATTATAAATAAACTGTAGCTAATTGGGTGTTGGTTGTCTTTGGACCGAGAGAGAGAGAGAATTAGGAATACGAATACTGTTAATTAAGCGTCTTAGTTTCAGTTTTTATGGCTCAATTTGGTAGTACGAGACCCGCTAGCAGTAGCTCTACATCAAATACAAACACAACCAAAAATATAACATAAATGACAATTTATGAAAACGAAAAAAGTCGCGTAATAAAAAATCAACTCATAGCCGAACCCAAAATCTGAATTTTTGGTGGGGTATATGGTTCGTCTTGGGGGCTGCCCATTTGCATAGATTCGTTAATTAAACGTTCATAGCCCTGATTTTTATCAGAGATAATTAAGTTGCATTTGCCATACTGCTTAGTATGTGATAAAAATTTTATTAATGAGATTTTATGAACCGAATCTAAATACAGAAAACATCAGCAGCTGCAAAAACTAGTGATGTAAATCGAAACTGTGGATCGAGTGTAAAATCGTAATGTAGAAAGCAACGAGGAAAGAATCGAGTTGTCGCTCGATCGGCAAATATTTGCGATACATCGAGTTTCAAAAATTTGTTTTCAAATTTCTGAACTTAATTCTTATTTCAAGTACAATTTGAAGTTTTATAAAAATATCAAGGGGTATGAATGGATAAACGTGACAATGTTGAAGAAAATTTCCAAAAAATGTTGATTCAGAATCAATAAAGGTACCAAACAAAGATCTCAATATTTCGATGTTTTTTATCATCACTAGCAAAATAAAATAGATAACCTGAAAATTCACATATAAGCACCGGGGGAAAACATATGTTTAAACCTATTTGATAGATTCGCAGCAGCGCAACGGAAACATCAAAGCCTGGCAACGGTTGTAAACTATCGAATATGGTAATCTTTCGATAACGTTAATAGCAAATGTTGTCGTTCAATCTATGATGATTATGCTAGCTGAAGATGTAAAGCAAGGGTTGTCTTTTGACTGCTGATATTTTTGGCGTTTTTAAAAATCATAGAAAGAATAAAAAAAACAAATTTGAAAGTCGATTATAAATCTGTCCCACTTAAGATCATTGTTTTGAACTGGAAGTCATTAATTTAAATTTGAATCCTCTTTAGCATATTCCAACACCTGTCACCCCTCAACTGTCAACCTGCTATCATCCCATTAGAGTTAATTTCACACACACAGAGAGATATATAGCAGGTCATGCCGTTTGGTGGTGTGACATTACCCGAAACTCACCGGATATATAATTTAACCACTTTATGGACCTCCAAATGGCCAAGCACCGCAGGTAACCGAAAATCATATTGCTAAACGTAGACGGTTATTTGAATCTTTCTGTGGCACGGATAGATATAGATAGATAGTATGTAGTGGATGAAATACCGAGTCGATGGAGAGCGATGGGTGGTTTTGTTTTCGGTTTGTGATACAAATGCATTTGCATAAATATGAAATTTATCAACGCAGCGAGCTCAAATGGATGTTGATTGGACTCATTTGGCTATTCAGAGATTCAGCGTATTCTTTATGGTCTATGGACTAATAAACACATGGACACACACACACAGACACATACACACACAGGGGGAGAGAGAGACTGGGCTGTTTTAACAAAGCAGTTTTAATAAATAGACATATGAAACACGACAACTAACACCATTAGCTCCACTTTAAATTGTTAAATTATTCAAACACTAATATGGTGCAAATATAACACAGCTAACAACAACAAGAGCAACAACAATGGTAACAACAACACCCAACGATAAAAAGCCAATTTGTCTGTCATTTTTGGTCAATTTCATATAATACTTTAGTGATCTGTCGGCCAGTCTCTTTAGTGCGTAAGGGTGTGCGTGTCGTGTGTCGTGTGTCTGAGTGTCTGAGTGTCTGAGTGTGTGGTGCGTGTGTGTGTGTGTGCTCTATATATGCAATATGGTCGACTCATTTGTGCGGACATCAAACAAATTACTTTATCAACATCAGAAACGAGCCAAAAGCTGTTGATGTGCTGTTTATGCATCGCCCCCTGTTGCCCCTATTCAGCTCCACGCCCCGCTCGCAATCAGTGAGTCTCTGGCTCTCTCCCTCTGACACTTGCTCTGTCTCCCTCACAATTAGCATATTGCGGGGTGTGGTTGCCTAAATGACAACCAGCTAAACAAGCAGACAGCCAACCAACCAGCAACTGGCAACCAGCCATAAAGTGGACCACCAACAGCAGCAGCACTAACACCACCACCACCAGCCAACAACAGCAACAACAACAACAACAACACCAGCGAACCACAGACAAATTAACTTTCAGTTGTTGTCGCTGTCGTCTTTCTGTATCGACATTTGTGAGAATTCAAATATATTTTTATTAACAAGCTAGGAAATTAGTAAGGGAAATCATAATTTCATAGATATTTCTGCTTTTATTGTTGGCTTTTGTATCTGTAGCTTTGTTTCTAGGGTTTTATAACTGACTTGGTGGTAACATGATATGCTGAGGACCACTCAAAAAAATAAAATAAAAAAATATTTAGTATGAGATTGTTAAACATAAATCTCCTTCTCCATTTAGTGTTTCATGATGTCGTTAAATGTACCCCCATGGATGTTTGGCATAGCTCTAAAAATTTGACATTTGTTTCAAAATTAGTTTTAGAAAGCTCCGGCACAACAAAAAGATATCATATTTTATGCCGATCTATTGATATAAGATACGAGTATGTATGATAGTATACGCAATGTTTTTAAGTCTTAAATGCGACCATTCAGCTGCTAATTAGATAGATAAGCCCCACTTAGATGGAAACATATTCAAACATATCATACTCTATAATAACTATATACACGTATGTAGATACATATTTTATTTGAGACACACGCTCTCTGTCCGAGGCAAGGTGTCTTGTGTTGTATTTATAATAATAAAGACATAGTCATATATTTATGCTTTAAATTGGTTTCACGTTATGAATATAGTCGGCACATGCGTTGGGCTTTCAAAGGGGCAGGGTGTGGGGGAGTGTAAGAGAAAAACACAATATCATAGACAGATCTGAGAGGAGAGTACCATACTCGAATATACATACAACCAGTTCTTTTTTCCATTGAATTTCAGTCATGCTGCCTGCCATCAGCCAGCTTGTTGAAAACTTGTCTTGTTGTAAAAGCCAAACTATAATTTTGTCATTTTTAAAATTTATTTTATGAGCAGCAATTTTTTTTTGTTTAAATAATGCCCAAGTAGTCACATAATTCATGCAAAATTCTCTGCCGTAATTATGCTAATTTTAATTGAAAGATTTTTGTTGCCGCCGACGATTTCTTCTACAGATTTTCGAACTTGTACAAAGAATTTTCAGCATTTTTTGTGTCTGTTAATATTGTTATGGTCCGTTGTTTGGCTTATTTATTATACATTTTGTATACTGAATTATATATATATACATTTTTTGCTGCTGTCAGAGACTTTCGTTGTTCTGTTAAAAAATCAAGTTGTAGCCTATAATTAAAGTATCATATAGCACTCGCGGGTCTGTGCATGAAACTGTCAAAATATTTCCCTTTGCCGAGCACCTTCAAAACACCGTCGTTATCTAGCTTTAGCTTTAGCTTAGCTTTGGCTTAGGCCAGGCATAATGATTAGCCGGTCATTAGTTTGGCTTCCAGACTGACTCAGAGACTCTGCATCCGAGTCGAGGGATTCATTTGAAAAGCCTTTAAGCCAAAAACTTATTCCGTATTGTTTGGGTCTCTTCTTTAGTGGCATGTGTGTTTGGCCGGGGGTGCAGCCTAATGATGCTACAAAATTTTATGCACACATGCCCATAATTATGTGTAGGAACACAGCACCCGACCAGGTCTCAACTCAACTCAACTCGACCCGACCCCGACTCAGACTCGGACTCGGACTTGGAGCACGCAAATGCACCCACAATAAGACAAAGAATCAAGAGATACTCGAGCTAGAGCCGATCTGGTTCCAAAGTGAGATAGAAAGACAATGGAGCAGCTTGCCAGTTTTTTATACATATCTGCAGTTCGCATCTATTTATGTAAAACAAGCAGAAAAATGCTTGTCACTTTTGGATTGTCTCTTATTCGTTTTGTTTGGTTTTGTTTTGTTTTGTGTGTTGAATCTTTCACAGATTTATAGCGCAAAAACATTTGAAAATCAATTAGGCGGCTGGCGGTCTGCCACTCTACGGTCACTCTACGGATTGTCTATGGCGATACGGTCTATAGCGACTTTTGCTGATAAGCAAGTGACAAAATTTGAAAATCTAACTTTATTTTCATAGAGCCAAATGGCCAAAACGGTGAAGAAAAATGTTAAAACGTTGATCAAAAGCTCAGTTCATTGGCAGATGCTATGCCTGTCAATAAATAAATTAGGTTTGTTAGCGCGCAGAGGCGTCCCTAGCAAAGGGGGTTACAGATAAACATCCCCTAAATCTATAAATATTGTTTACTTCTTTTACTATTACTGTAAGTAAGTACTTTGAGTTGATAAAATCAATTTCACAGTGGAAAACACTAGGAAAAAAGAGCAATTACTCACAAGTTGTCTATAATCTTATGTATTTTTCTTTTACTAATGGATCTGCGGGATGCTAAAAAATGCTAGTAAGCTGTTAATCTATACAGTACTTTGGAGCATTCTCTTTTAGAATCTTTCGAGGCAACCTTTCACTCACGCAATATTACTTTCTACTTGTTGCTGTGTATTGTTGATACCCCTTTTTGGTCACGCCTCTGCGCCGATTTATATAGTGTGTTTATGCTCTTTTTGGGGCTATCTCGTTGTGCATATCAAATTTCATTCATTTCGATCCGTTAGTCCGAAAATCTAGCTGCTTACGTGCGAGTATACGAGCATAACGATCGAGAAATGAGCACGGCCTGGGAAGTCGCAACTAAATCGACTAAAATTAATTAATGATCCGAGCGATGCTGACACTCCTCCCGCATAATGAGCCACAAATATGGCTACATCTGAGATAGGCTTAGGAGCCTACTTATATACACATATTTAAGTATACTTACAGCTTTTTCACCTTTTTTTTTTGTGGGAGATACGCGTACGGCAGCTGTAAGCCGCAAGTTTATGGCGCTGTTCCCAGGCTTGTTTTTGGGAGCTTTTGTTAATAATATTAAATTAAATTAAAATATGTTGTTGCTGTTGTTGCTTAGCCTTGTGACTACCGTTAGAGCTAAATGAATTTTCAGACACATCACTAACAAAGACACGGCGACGATAACAACGATCTGGCCAAAAACCAATCAAACCATGATGAACAATTTATATGCTTTTATGCAAATCGAAAGCCGTCCATATATTTGTTTTTGTTATTGTGGCTGTTAAGTCTTTTGAAATTGTAATTTATTAAATAAAATAAATGTTTATGAGCTTTTAATAAAACGCGCCACAATAAAATACTTAAAGTTTATATAAGCTGTCCAACTTGTGAACCAACTTGGCCAGACATTTTGGCAACAAATTGGGGGGAATCAAACACATACAGAGAAACAGACAAACACACACACATACGCACACAGAATTGGTTATGGTTATTTTTAGCACAACTCTCACTGAGAACGAGAAGTTGGCCAAAGCGAAGATTAAAGCAAAAGCCAAAAGCTAAAAGCCGGCGGAAATCCACTGTCAGTCTATCAATATCAAAGACAAAGACAAGCATCGCAACGATGTTGTTGCCGTAGCAGTTGCAGTTGCAGTTGCTGTTGCTGTTGCACTTGCCACGCAATTCGATAGCCATGGCAATGATTCGATTCGATTCGATCCAGTCGGACGTTGTCAGGTGTCAGCAACAATGCGACGATCTCATCGACGTCGCTCTGGCATGCAAATGCCCAAATGGGTGTGTGACGATCTCTCAATCTCTCAATCGCAATGTGCCAATCAGATGGCCTTGATATCGACGCCTAATTAAAATAATATGCCTACTCGGATTATGTATCAATTCATGTTGATGTTGCTGTTGTTGCTGCGGACAGGGATCGGCATTGTTTTGCTCTGTCATCGCTCAGCAACTGGTTCGCCGCCGAGCGAGACAGACAGACTGAGAGACAGAGAGAGATAGCGAGACTTTCCCAAAAATATATCATCGTATATGAAATGCTTAAAGAAGGTGCAACAACTTTCGCAGCCAATTTCACACAGTTTATTGGACGGGCTACAATATCGGCCTGCCACATTAATTATGAAAAATTATGTACGAAAGGTGGCCGGGGTAGGCAGAGTTGTCTGTTGCCACATGTGGCAGCCAAGTTAATTACAAGTTGCGCCCACTACAAAACACCAATCGCCAGCCTAAAGGGGCCAAGTAAGAGGTTGATTCGAACCCAATCAAGCAACGCACAATCGAACTTTTCATTTTGCCAGCGACAATAAAAATAAGTATAGATTTTAATGCTGAATTAACACGACTAGGAAATACCCTGGAATGAAACGAATATCAAGTCAAGAAGAAACTTTAAATATCTTCAGAGTTTTTCATCTCTTTCAGATAATGTTTTCAGTCTCGTGACAACATTCCCACGCACAGTACTGTCTAGCATACCCTATTGACCCTTCAGCTAAAAGAAAATACGCAGTTCATAAAGTAAATGCCTCTCCTTTTGTGCGAGTCAAGCAGCGTCTCCGATTAACTTACAAATTGAGATTAGCGGGACACCGAGGAAGCATCAGACCCAGACTCCGACTCCGACTCAGACTCTGAATCCGACTCAAGACCCCTTGGGGGGAACCTTGGAACACGTAAGACTCATGGCATTAGCACAATTAAAAGCGCGTTCTACGCATTCATTTTTCATAATTTAACACGCTGCCCCCGCAACGATTGGGGCAGACAAAGGGTTAAAGTTAAAGAGTATCGAGCGTGTAGAGTAGACTCATTAGATTTTCCATATCTAATTATGTTCGAAATATTTGATTAATTATCGGCGGCTTGATTGATTGACCGAGCCGGACAAAACACCTTGCAGGCCAAGTTGAGGCTCAGACTCAACTCGAGACTCTCTGCAGAGGCTGCTGAGCCACCGTGGCAGAGATGCAACGTGCCACTGAGGCAGAGGCAGAGGGTGAGGAGAAGTCTCCCGCCTGGCAATGAAAAATGCAACAGCAATACAGAGAACAACAACAACCTCACGACAATAGCAACAGAAACAACAACAATAACAACTACGGCAACAGAAACGGAATTCATTGTGTTGTTGTCAGTTGTAGACGCCACAGCTTGTGGTGGTGGCAGCAACTGTTGCTGCTGCCGCCTGGAAGTTGCTGCATGTCAAAGTTGTACGCTGTTGCTGTTGCCATTGTTGCTGTTGTTGCTGTTACCGCTGTGCAGCTGTTTGATTGATTGCCAATTGAATATTTGTGCCTTGCGTGTTGTACGCTCTGCTGTCTAACAAAAGCTTCGCATGTTGCCGATCGTTCCCGACATGGTCAAGTCCATTGATAAAAAAGTAATACACTGAAACAGATACTAAAGAGGAGCGAAAAGAAGAAAAGAGCAGAAACCAAAGCCATATGTTTTGGGCTAATCAATGCTGGACAGATTTGCACCGCTAAATGCAACAATTTCCTGCCAGCAACAACGTCACCAGAGGCAGCAGCAGCAGCAGCAGCAAATTCGTTTGACAGTTTTGCATTGCTCAGAGCAACACACACTCTTTCTCATAGAGAAATAAATAAATAAATACGCAAAATGGCAAAATGTGTAGCGTCTGACAGGCGGGGCAGTAAATTTATGGCGGCACAAGGACAAAAACGTCGCCCAGCGGAAGAGACCAGAGATCCAAAGAGGATGTGGACCAAAAGCAATGTTGACATGTTAAACGACTGCATCCAAACGGAAAGAGCGGGATAGCGACAGAGAGAGAAAAGAAAGATAGATATAGCATATTGGAGCATTCGATTTGGCAAAAGATACAAATTAATTAAGCAGCATGCAGCAGATACGCTAACTTAATCTATTCGGGCTATAAATCAAATTGGCGAAGCAGGCGGCGCAATGTTGGTGCTGGTGCTGCAAATTGTGGTTCAAAAAGGTACCGGCAACAATGTCACCTGTCACCGATTTGCACCGCTTTCATTTGCCATTCTTTAGTGGGGCAACTATGTAGAATTGCAGCCGCAGGTGGCAGTTAGATTTTTTTAAATTGGAATCGAAATCGTTTAATTATCTTTGAGCTAACTATATTACACATAAGTACTATCCAGAGCAACCCACGACTCGTCATCATCATCATCATCAGCATTAGAACATGGCCCACTCTTCAGGCGATAGTCTACGCAACATTGCGACGCCAGTCAACGCCGGCAACATGTTGCTGCCGCTGCATTTGGTGTCTGGCAGCAACACTTAGCGTTTGTTTATCGCACTAGCACGAAATGTTGTTGCCAGGCGCTGCTGCTGACGCTGCTGACGCTGCTGTTGCTGCTGTTGCTGTTGCTGTTGCTGTTGCCACGACCACCGCCCACTTTGTCAGACTGAGAACCGTTAGTTTTGCCACCGCCGCCACGCATGTTGGCCACTTCACGCGTTATTTACAGTTGGTCGGGTGTGCGAGGGAGTTGCAGCCGTTAGATGTCTGCTGTTGCTGCCGTTGCTGCTGTTGCAGTTGCATGTTGTCGCTGTGCTCCATCACATGAATCACGACGCACTCGCCTGGCAGCCAACAACATTGAAATTGAGGCAATTTGTTTGCTGTTGTCGCGCATCCTGCGGGTAATTAAAAAAGGCGCAAGAACAGCAACAGCAACGCAGTAACAGCGACGCAGCGACAACAGCAACAGCAAGATCAACAACGATGCCATAGACATGACTATGGCCAATGGCTGTGGCAAAAACTGGTCACTGCAGTGGCAATTTGTGGCAATTACATGCGGAGCCATTTACATTTAGATTGAAGGGTATTTATCTCAGCCACGATGCACGTTCCCAACAACAACAGCAGCAACAACAACACTACGACTTGTGCCCAACTTAACAAACATTATCAAAATGTGGCAGCATTTATAGTTTTTGTGTTTGTTGTTGTTTCTGTTTGTGTCGTTTCTGTGACTGTTGCGTTGGCGCCCGCTAATGAAGTGCAGCTCACAGTTCTCGAAATGTTACAAAATGCTAACAAGTTGTTATTATAAATCGACATGGAAATTAGTTTGCACTTGAAGCCGTTTGCCGTTTGATTTATTGCCGCCTGTCGCCTGTTTGCCAGCTGTCTACTACCAACCCAACTAAAGCCAAAACCAACACCGATACCGATACCCAGACCGACACCCAGACCGACACTCAGACCGACAGCGACAACGAGACCGACACCAACTCCGACACCCGACACCCGATACCCGACAGCAATCGAAGCTGGCGCTGAGTAAACGGCGCGTGGATCCTAGTCAACTCCACGAGCTACGATTTCAGTACGGTTCGTTTCGGCACTATGAGTCTCTCAGTCTGTTTGGGGCGCCCCATAGGTCGCGCTGCCTGTCCGCCCAATGCCGCTACAGAAATAATTCATTGCAGCCACAGCACAGCAGACACACTACGAAATAAATTAAAACCTAATAACAAATAAGTCGTCGAGTGCTTCGTTCTTCCCCTTCCAAGCTTCTTTCTCCGCTTCGTTTCAATTTCAATTCCAAGTTAAAGCGCCTACGCATAGGCAACACTTTGTCAATGGTCAGGCTAGTGAAGCAAATATATATCGAAAAATAGTTAAATTAAAACGTTGATATTATAATATAAATTGAGAAATTGAAGAAATGTGTATTTTATAAAATGTACATATGTATATAAAATATAACATAATGATTTGTAAACATAAAAATAAATATCATACAAATTTAAATAAATAAAATTAAAAGTTCATAAAGCAATTAAATAAGAATACAATTTTATAAAAATAGGAAAATTGTCTTAGTAGACGCTACATATTTTAAAGAAGTTTAAATCAGAAATTTTTAAATCAGATGCATTTCCCCATGGCAACATTGAGCTGCAATTGTGTGGAATTATTTACCTGCTGCCAATGCAATTCCATCGTCATTTGCACTTTTTATATCTGGCCACACTTTTAAGCTGTCAATTTTGCGGCACTCTGCGTCCGTTAAATGCCTACTTAACTGCCACGCCCCATCGCCAACTGTCTGTAAATATGCGCTTAATTACATGTCATTACACAGAACACAGAACAATGGCAGTTGCAATGGCAACAAGGCAACAGCAACAACCTCATAAGTAATAAAGCACGCCATTTAACCACAGCTCGGAATACAACAACGTCTCCAAACCAACTCCAATTTCAACTCCAACTCTGGCTGTTACGTAGACTGTAACTTCAGGCCTCGGGTCATGTCACATTTAGCGCATAAACTATGAATCAATTTACGGGCGGGCATCGGGCGTTTATCAAACATAATGAGGAAACAACTTTTTGACTTATCAACTGGCGTTGTTGGGCGATGGAGTTGCTGTTGTCGCTGCATTTGCTGTTGTTGTTGTTGCTGCTGTTGCTGTTGCTGCCTGCCTACCTGACAGCAACGCCTGCTGGCGAGTTAAAAGTGTTGGTTAAAGTGTCCGAAAATTTTCATTATCGCACACACACACACATATACACACACACACATACAATAACGGCGCGAAAAATGTCGTGCGGCATGCAATGCAGAGGCAGCGAAAGAGAGGCAGCTATTTGAAGCAGAGCTGACAGAGACAGCAAGAGGGAGCTGCTATTCGTACGCCTGTGTCTGCAGCATTTATGCCAAAATGGCAATGAGATATGTTAAAATAAAAAATGAAATTAAACAAAAATCCAAAGCAGCCCAGCAGAATATGAGGGTATCTGCGACCATATGATATAAGGTAGGCTGAACTGCCTACCCAACAACAACAACAGAAACAACAGCAACAACTGGCCCAGTCGCCTGGCTGATATTATTAAAAAACTGTCAAAAACGCCTGCGCGACGGCGCCGAGACACAAACTGTGAATGAGATGGAGATGGAGACAGGGAAAGAGACAGGAAAAGAGAAAGAGATAGAGACTGTGCGTGCTGGACTTGCTTGTTGTGTTGTGTTGTTGTGTTGTATCTGTAGCACATTTATCATTTTCATTTCAATTTTGGCGCATTATTCTTGCAACTAAATATCGCAGCAGAAAACTGAGAAGGCGTGGGCGGACAACTGTCTGATTGGCGCGGGGCCACATGGCGTATGAGCAACGTGCGAGTTGCCTTGTCAGTTTCAGTCTCAGTCTCAGTCAGAGTCGTAGTCAGCATCTCGTTCTCATTATAGGCATGTTTCGCGCCTCAACTGGCTCACTCATTGCTGTTGTTGCTGTTGTTGTTGCTGTTACTGTTGCATTGGTTGCTGTGGCGTGTCATAAAACAGTTTGAAAGCCCATAAAACTGTCAAAGTCAGTTTACTCGTGCTTAGAATTTCTGTGCAGGAAGTGACGGCAACAGAGAAGAGCTCAGTTACTTGTGCGGGAAAATCCAATTGAAAGATGAGCGGAAATGTTGCAGGCAATGCTGAGATTTGTCCATCTGTTGTGAAAGAACATTCATTGATTTTTTACGAGGACATAAAGTATTCAAGAAAAGCTTCGATAACATGACTTTACAACCATTTGAATCAATTGACCAACTTAATACTTAAACGCTTAAGAATTAACTCAAAGCTTAAATTTTTTTACAATTTTATGTTGCATTTCAGACAGCAGTATGTATTGTATAAAGCATTTACCAGATTCTCATATATTTATCATAAATTCCTTAAATATTTCACACACAACTCGGCTGCGTTTTCATTTTGCATTTTCAATTTCTTGCTCTGCAGTTTTTCACTTAAAGTTTATGCAAACGGAAGTCAGCCTGGCAGCTGGACAGACTGTCTGTCTGTTGTCTCTGGGGGAAAGGGAAGGGAAAGGAACTGGAGGTTGCCAGAAGGCAATGAACGGCACCTACAAGGAGCTGTAGCTCTTTCGGGTGCCAAGAAAATGCAGTGCCAGCAGCAGCAATATGATGAGGAAGGGGACGAGCAACAGCAACAAAAGTCAGTCAAAATTATGCAATTTATGCGATTTACGTGGCAAGGCAGAAACGCTTCTTGGCAGGCACAAGGACACACAGGGTTAACCAAAAAACACACTTGGCGCCAGTTGCTTCTGCTGCTCTTGCTGCCTGCTGCGTGTTGCGTGCCACTTCCCCCCTCTCAAGTTGTTGCCTGCCTCATTTTTGGCAACATAAATTTGCTAACCACGTACGCGACTTGAGCTGCAATGCGGTGCTTTTGTTGCTTCTGTCATGTGTTTGTGGTTTTTCTTTGTTTGCTGGTAATCAGACAGCTCCTGCTCCAACTACAGTTGCAGTTGCAGTTGCAGCCCAAGCAGCAGCAACAACAGCAGCAGTAACAGTAACAGCAGCAAACATTGCTCCAAAATTGGCTAAAGTGTGCGCGTTAACAAAATGTATTAGATTTCGCACAGATAGCAGAGTCCGCTGAAGCGTAAAATGTTCGCCTATCAAGCAAATTGTATCAGCAACACGTTCAAGTTGCTGCTGTTGCACCAACAGCACCAGCAACATTGACCCACGCGACGGCAACATCATCTAATGCCGGGTGAAAACACTTTGTCTGAAATTCAATGCCAGCGGTCGCTTTGCCATTTCGCACCTCTTTGACTTGCAGCTACCTAAAAGCCAAGCACCTGTTGTTGTTGCAGTTGTTGCTCTTGTTGTTGTTGTTGTTGCTGCTGCTGTGGCTGCTGCTGTTGGTGATGTTGCTGGTGTGGCAGCTGGTATCAGCCTTAGGCGCGCGCGTGCCCCCCACAAAAGTTGGGATTTACGATGGCTGAAATAATCAGCGCAAGCGAATCGCAGACAGGCTAACAACTGAGGCAATAAAATGCTTCCGGTGCAGCAGCATCAACAGCAACAGCAACGACAGCAGCTTGTTGTTGGCTGCTGACGTTGAAGTGATGCATGAAGATTATCATGTGATATGTTCTAGAACGCGTTGTGGACATTCAGGCAGTTACAGCCACAATATTTTGGCTGTCAGCTTGCAGGTTGCTGTCGTGGCTGTCGTTGCTGCCACTGCTTTAACTGGCAGCAACTTTCGTTGTTGTCGTTTATCAACTGCCACTGATCGCGTTCGCGCTACATTTGATGACGACTCTCAAAATGAGCTTACATGCAGCACATTATCTTAATGTGATTGCAAATGAATGCGCCTTGTTGCTGTTTGGATCACATAAAACTATTGCCGCTGTCCATTCAAACACAGCACGGACACAGGTACAGACACAGACTTTCAAGCATTGCGTATACGCCACGTACGCACAAGCAAATTAGTCAGAGTGCCAATGAAGTTGTGGTTGCTGTTGTTGTTGTTGTTGTTGCATTTCTGGTGTTGTCAATATGGCTGGTGTGGTCGTTGTCAGGCCATAATCTGACATTTGGCAGCTGGCAATTTGCTTAGCACCCGCAATGAAGATAAAGCGTTTATTGTCTTGTAATATTTAATCATCGATTCACTCGTTTTCATTCCCTCTCTGAACTAATTCATTTGCCTGAGCAAATGTTGCACTTGTTGCACAAATGACTCATCAATTTTTGGCACACAACTTGGGCAGACAGGCTATAAAATGCATATTTAAAAGTCACAAACATGTGAGCAGTTTGAGTTCGAGGAGGATAAAAAGGAAGCAGAGGCAGACAGAGACGAGACAAGTGGGCAGAAGGGGAGAGTGAGACGAGCAATGCTGCTGATCAGATAAAAGCGTCGGCAATCAGCAGCGTCATAATTTTTCTTAGCGATAAATGAGTTGCGATAAGCGGGGAGAGGCATAAAATGAGCAGCAGTCCAAGAGTTTGAGTCTGGAGATGCAGATGCAGATGGAGCTGGAGTTGGAGTTGGAGTTTGGAGTCGGTGGGGCCGCAGTCTGTGCCTGAAGGCTGAAAGCTGCCTGCGCGTTGTAATTAAATGTCGTCAATTAATCAAATGTCACAATAAAAATAACAGAGTATAAAATCCTGAAATTAATATGCGTTAAAATGAAATGGCCTCAACAA
The DNA here is from genome assembly GCA_037043495.1 of Drosophila recens. Taxonomy (NCBI): domain Eukaryota; kingdom Metazoa; phylum Arthropoda; class Insecta; order Diptera; family Drosophilidae; genus Drosophila; species Drosophila recens. Next base: position 816,729 of record JBAMBJ010004528.1, read on the forward strand.
CAACAGCAGCAACATGGCCAGCAACAACAACATCAGCAGCAATTGCTGACCACAGGAGCAGCAGTGTTGCCTGCATTCTTGGAACACAAAATCGTGGGAGCAATTATAATTATTTTTAATCCACACACACATTTACACTCTCACACACATACACACACATATGGCATATGACCTGCTGCTGTTCCTGGCCCTGGCTGCGTCTCTGGGTGCGTGCGTCGTATTTCATGAGCTGTCCTCCAACGACGTCGACGACGACAACGACAACGACGATTGTGTGGCATCTGCGATTTTTATCGCTGCAGCGCATATAATAACAATAATTCTTAAAGTGGGGGAAGGTCAGCGCACAATGACAACATGCAAAGAACACAAGAACAGCAGCTGAGACTCCAGGGAGGCAGAGACACGACCAATGCCTGAGCCTCTGGCTGAGAGTTGCCGATGGAGATGGCGACGGAGACGAACTGGAGTCAGAGACGAATACGGGGAGACGGAACACTGGGGAGCAGAGAATCGAGCGCTTAAACTCAACAGCAACATTAATTTGCAGCCACGGCAGCAGCAACAGAATTTGCATAAGGGCTTAGCGATGACAGCGTGAGTAAATATCGTGAGTCACGTGACAGCAAATATATGTATATATACTGAATTATTATTGCTTTATTTTTCTGCAATAATAATACTAATAATTCTATAAAGTAGAGACAAAAGCTATGTATGGAATTTCTTTGTTAATTTTTAATAATACTTTAAATAATAATAATAACAGCTAAAGATCATCTATTGATCTCAAATTATTTCTTGCAAAGTGACAAATTTAAACTTTGTGTATGTTTTATAAATATCTGATAGAAATACTATATTTTTATTATGTTTTATTTTTTTAATAAACTCCATAAGCACGACTCACGTGCGCATCTCTAAAAGGGCGGCTCAGGTCGGTTGTCGCAAGGCTTTTGGCTCTGCACAAGTTGTAAAATGATATCATAATATGCGCCATCAACGGTTGCAAAATTTATAACTTATTTCGTGGCTCCGTCTCCATGGGTTGAGAAGCGTGAGAAAGAGAGAGAGGGAGAGAATAAGAAGAGACCAGAGATCAACTCAAGTGGAGCGTCGGCGGCGCCACTTTGGGACCAATTCCTATGGAATGGAATTGTGTCTCTGACTGCGACTGTGACTCTGACTGTAACTGTGCCACATTCAGCGACCGACCCCCTACAGTAGTGCCAATGAGCTGTTAATGTGTGCGGCAAGGATTTCATTTCATTTGTGCGAATCTCTGACTGCTCCCAAGAAATGATGCGCTTTAAATTTGCTTTAATGTTGTGGGTGATTGCATTTTGATTGTCTGCCGTTGTTGTTGCTGTTGTTGATGTTGCTGTTGTGTCTGGCCAAAAGATGTGGGTAGCATCAGGATGCACATGTTGGTCAGTTCTAGCCAGTTGGATGTTGCCAGTTGCCAGTTGGCAGCCCAAGGCGCTTGTGTCAACAGCATGTCAGACTGAGACAGCAACTGGACAGTAGGCGACATTGCCTACGCTCTTGATGTTGCTGTTGCTGTTGCACCAACAACTTCTCCTACTCTGTTCTGTTCTGTTCTGACTTGGCTTTTTATTATGATTTTGCTAGCTCTTTGCCAGCTTATCAAGCTGCATTATTGGCTGTCCCGCAGACTGCACTTGAACTTGACTTGACTTGCTGTGGGCAGTTGTTGTTACGCTTGTCTGGCCTGTCTGGGGCGTTGCCGATAGTCAGCAGCAACAGCAACAGTTGCAGTAGCAACTTGGCTAGACATACGCCTAGTTGTTGCTGTTGTAGTTATACTTATGTACTTCTTGTTATTGCCGGGCTATTAATTTATGAGGCTGCCATTTATCACATTTGCCTGATTAATCAATTAATTTCATTTTCTAAAAATATTTTTATTATGTACATGATATTAAACGCAACAAGCAATAAAATTAATAAATATATTAATCATAAGAAATATTTTTCTTTTTTTTTTAACAAAAATGTTGCTGAAAATTCCGTAAGCGTTTTCACGGATTAAACTTAATTATCCAAAATTATGGACACCGACTTAGAGGCTTAAGGCTTCTTCAATACAAAAAGACTTCGATCTTAGTTACACGCTGAAAGATTTATTACTGCCGGCTGCTGGCCAGAACTCTTTTCTTTCAACTTCATTTACATGTTCGTTCGGCTATGCTTTGTCGTCGCTAGATGAGCGAGCGACACTAAAGCGACAATAATAGATAAGAGCTAACTTAAGAGTAACAATTAGCTGCATCGATATTGCAGCCATAATGAGTGTACGAGATTTACAGTGGTATGACTTATATTTATACTTCATGATTTTTCAATTGTAATTAAACTTAATCTGCCTAAACATTCCGGCCCCGTTGAAGGCCTAAGGCGCTTTGACTATTGGCAATACGGCCAGTTTGTGTATGGGCCGTTTTAACACGCCAGCTTGAGTGCGAACTTCGGCAACACGCACTTTATTGTCGTCGCCTGCTGTTGTTGCCACCACGCGTCCGGTTATCCACCTTTGAGGTGGAGCGTTGTCGTCGTGCACCAGAACGAGGCAGCCTACCTCTAAATTGGGCACGTCCTTGGCCCATTGAGTGCGCTGTTGCAGCCCGGTTAGGTAGTCCCTGGACCAGGTTAGCCAAAACTGCTGCTTGAGCGCCAACAGCATTCGCGACCGCTTCAAATATCCGAAGCTGGCTTTGCTGCTGTTCCCGTCTAGCTCGGATTCGTGCGGCAGCGAAAGTAGAGGCTGACCTATTAGCAGGTGGCCTGGAGTTAACGCTTCGCCGTCGTTGGGATCGTTGCCTGGGGATGCGAGGGGCCTCGAGTTGAGCAACGCCTCGATTTCCACGAGGTGCGTGCTCAGTTCGTCCATTGTTAGCCTGGCGTTGCCGACTCCTCGCACCAGTCGATGCTTGGCGGCCTTGACGGCCGCCTCCCACAGTCCTCCGAAGTGTGGTGCTCTCGGTGGAATGAAACTCCACTCGACGCCTCGCTCTGCTGCGTACTCCTGCACCCGATGCTTCTGTTGCTCGTACGCCGTCCTCAGTTCCTTGAGCACGTTCGCTGCTCCCACGAAGTTGGTCCCGTTGTCGCTGTACACTCGCTGAGGGAGACCTCGTCTGCCGATGAACCTTTTAAATACAGATAAAAAACTGTCAGTCGAAAGATCTGCCACAAGTTCTAAGTGCACCGCCTTGGACGCAAAACATACGAACACAGCTACGTATGTTTTGATGGGAGGCCTGCCACGAATTCTAAGGCTAACATAAAAGGGTCCGCAAAAGTCTACGCCGCAAACTAAGAATGGACGAGCTTCTCTTAATCTGTCAGCAGGCAGATTTCCCATGATCTGACCTAATAGCTTTGGCTTATACTTGTAGCAATGCACGCAATTTTTTACAATTTTCGTGCAAGCCTCACGTGCATTAATCAGCCAAATCTGCTGCCTTAGCAACGAAACCATTACTTTGACTCCAGCATGATAATTCTTCAAATGCAAATTTCTAAGGAACAAAGTGACAAAATGAGATTTTCGGGATAACAATGCAGGAAATTTGGCATCGTATGGAATTGATGCGTTAAGCAACCTCCCGCCAACACGCATAATGCGGAGAGTGACCTTATTCTCCGTTATCTCATGCAAAAATGGGTTTAAGCTTTGAAGATGTGGTGCGAGGGTCTCAGACTTTTCCAGTTTGCTAAATTCTTGACCAAATTCATGCATCTGCACCACGTATACCAATCTCAAAAAAGCTAAACGTAACTCTTTTGGCGAGAAAACTTTTGTGCGACTGCATGTTTCCATTTGAGTAAAACGATTTACATAAGCCATGATGCGCAATAGTTTTGTAAACGACGAACACTTTTCGACCAGATCCAAAATGTTATTAGGTTTTGTCAGAGCTACTGAAAACACTACAGCTGATTTCTTATTCTCTGATGATTTTACCTCGGGAGATAATTCAAATTCGTGGAGATTTGGCCAGTCGCATGACTCCTTCAACAAAAAATCTGGGCCATTAAACCAAAATGGGCATATCAGATCATCCACGTCTGTACCCCGAGAAACTAAATCAGCAGGATTCATTTCTGAAGGCACGTGCCGCCACTGAACTTGGCTAGACAATTCCTGAACCTCTGCTACCCTGTTGGCTACAAAAGTGGCTAAAGAGCCTGGGTCTTTTTTCAGCCAATAAAGTGTGACTTGAGAATCCGACCAAAAATTAACACTCTCCACTTTAAATTCGCTGAATAAAGGCATGATTTGAGTCCAGAGTGTTGCTAGAAGATGCGCGGCGCATAACTCAAGCCGAGGGATTGATTTTGTTTTGAGAGGAGCAACGCGAGACTTAGCTGTAAAAAGCCTTGAGAGCACATTGTTGTTATCTCTGGTACGTAAATAAATGCAGCATCCATATGCGTGGCTAGAGGCGTCTGCAAATCCATGAATTTGAAGTGCGCTATGATTTTTCTGAAAAATGTACCGAGGTATGGAAATTTTATGTAGTTCAAACAAGTTTTGTTTGAACCTGACCCATGTTGTGTGTAGACTTGTGGGAATGGCTTCATCCCAATCTAGCTTATTTCGCCACAAATCCTGCAACAAAATCTTTGCTCTGGTGATCAAGGGACATAACAGACCCAATGGATCGAATAATCGCGATGCAATTGACAATATGTTGCGTTTTGTGGGCTTCAAAGAGTCAAAAGACTCATCCAGCGAAAAATGGAACTCATCATGTTGTGGATTCCATTTCATTCCGAGAGTTTTGACAGAAGCAGAAGGGTCGAACTGTAAGGCTTTCTCTTTTCCATGGTCTTTCAAAAAGCTTGGATGACTTGTGGCCCATTTTGCCAACTGAAAACCGCCAAGGCGCAAAACGTCGACAACTTGTTGGCGAATAATCTCAAGCTCTTCTAAACTATTTGCTCCAGTAAGCATGTCATCTACATAAAAATCGCTTTTTATGACATGAGAGGCAATAGGGTGGGACTCAGCATAAATATTTGCTACCTCAAAGAGACAGCGTATGGCCAAGAAGGGAGCGGATGCAGTTCCATAAGTCACCGTATTCAAACGGTAAGTCTGTAAGACTTGAGACGCATCTTCCCTCCATATGATCAGCTGAAAATCACGATCTTCTTTTGCAACATCTACTTGCCGATACATTTTCGATATATCTGCCGTTAAGGCATACTTGTGAAGTCTAAATCGTGCTAAAATTGCATAAAGCTCCCTCTGAATTGTAGCACCCACCATTAAAGTCTCATTTAATGAGATTGATGATGACGTCTTGCTCGACGCATCAAATACAACACGCAATTTGGTAGTGCTACTTTCAGGACGCAGAACACATTGATGTGGTATGTAATAATGAAGTTCTGGAGGAGCAGACCGAAGCTGTGACATATGACCAAGATCACGATACTCTTTCATGAAATCGTTATACATTTCTCGCAGAGTGGCATCCTTTGAGAGTCTACGCTCTAAGGCCAAAAATCTACGTTTTGCTGCTTCAAAGGAGAGACCCAATACTTTTGGATTCATTTTAAATGGCAACTTAACCTCGAATCTTCCAGAGGCAACCCTACGCACAGTCTGTTTGAAATGTTGTTCACACTCTATTTGTTCAGCTGTATATGCAGCCTTCGACTTTTCTGGGATTTGTTCCATTTCCCAGAAACGTTCCACTAAATTGTCGAGAGAACTAGTACCATTTTGAACTGCTATATTACATGCTACAGACCTACATGACGCATCTTGGGAATATTTGCCTGAAACAATCCAGCCCAACAACGTTTTCTGAATTGTTGGATGATCAGGAGACAATTTTATTTGACCAACACACAATAGTTCAAAAAACTTTTCTGCTCCTAAAAGCAAATCCACTTTGGCAGGTTTATAAAATCGAGGGTCGGCCAGTTCTATGTTTTGTGGAATATTCCACTGTGACGAATGAACCATCTGATCAGGCTGATACGTAGATATCGAATTTAAAACCCAAAAATCAGCTGCAAACATGTGGGCGTTGATACGAGAGTGTATGGATGTATGCACTTTGTGTTTAATAGCAGACGTCGCTGATCCAACAGTGATAATATTTAACGAAGCTTCTTCCCTACGTAATCGTAGACGTTGGGCCAAGTCCTCAGAAATAAAATTGACTTGAGACCCAGAATCTAAAAGTGCTCTGGCATGCTGAAACTGGCCGAATCTATCCTTTACTTTTACCACAGCAGTGGCCAAAATTGTATGTTCAGCACTTAGAACATGGCTAACATATGCTTGCTGACTCGCAGCCGATGTAGAGGAAGAAGCACCATGAGCATGGACGTTGTCGACCTCATATCTATGAAGCATAGTGTGATGTCGTTTTGAACACACTCGACATTTTGGGCTTCTACATTTTGCCGCATTATGCCCTTGCTTAAAGCAGTTTATACACAATCGACGTTGTTTCACAAAGTCATAGCGTTGCATGACAGTCATACTACTAAAGGACTGGCAATTTGCTATTGTGTGGTCAGAAACTGAACAACAAATGCACTTATTTTCTGACCTTTGATCGGTCTTAGAGCAAGAAAACGATGACCTTGTATTCGATTTACTTATCTCCTGTTTTGGCTTACTCTTGCTCTTAGTTGAGTCTTCAGCAGCCAAATGCTGATAACGTCGATTCAATATAGAAGCACACTCTGACCACGATGGCAACTTATCATAGTCAAGTTGCTCTTCAAACCGGGATTTTGTTGTTTGATCAACTTTCGACATTGCCAAATGAACCAACATTGCATTGGCAATATCTGTGTCACTGCCCAATGACTGCAGAGACGAATACAAAGCCGATATGGTATCAATAAGTCCCCTAAGACTTGATGCTGAAGGTTTTGACATTTGTGCAATTTCAAATAACTGAGATATTGTACCAAGGAATATTAAGCATTTCTTATCATAAACAGACTTTAAACTTGCTAGGGCTTTTTCATAATTGCTATCCGTAACTGAAAACGCTTTTACTGTTCCCAACGCATCACCCGACAGGCAAGAAATTAAATGAGTAAATTTTTCGACATTTGTTAGTGATGCGTCATCATGCACCAAACTATTAAACAACGAAATGAAATTTGAGTAATCTGCATGATTTCCACTAAACTTAGGCAACTGCATTTTTGGTAACTGTGAGACATGACGTTGAGTAAACGAGGCGGACAGGTCAAGGCTGTGTCGTTCCTTTGGTTTAATAGCCGACACAAATAAAGCTTTTGTGCAGATGCACACATCTTCCACTGTTGCCCTGCACTCGTTGCTGGGATTCATCACATCGAGGTCAGACTGTAGCTCCATAATTTTCTCAATATACCCTTCAAGTACTTCCAAACGGCATTGGAGTTGAGTCTGATCAAAGGATATAGTCTTTTCTTCAAATCCGGTTTTTAAACGCCTAATATCTTGCAAGATTCTGTCGTGTTTTTGCATTATTGAGACTAATTTAGCACTCGACTTTGTCTCCTTGCTACCTGTTTCTGGCGGGTTCGTCATTTTGATTAGTGAGTTTTAATCAAAGGCAAAGAATAAAAATGCACTAAACAAAATTCTCACGAATTAAATACTGCTTAATATATGCCCAATGAATCACAGAATACCCGCAAAAGCCAACACGATAACAAAAATCTTAAAATGCAGCAATTGTACACAAGCAATAGAAAGCGACGATGTTCTTGAATTGGCAAACCAAACAACAACCAAAACTCAAGCTGCAATTGCATATGCAAAAGCGATAAAAACAATTAGAAATTCAGCTCGGCAGCCAATTGCCAAAAATATCCAAGGAAACTCAAATAAGAATTACACCAACAACACATTCACACTGCAGCAATTGTTCAAGAATTGTTCAAAAGAGGCTGACGATAACCAACGGTGACTGACCAACAGCTCACCAGCTCTGATTCTGCTGAAGGCAATGAACTTTGGCTCAAAGTTCAGCTTGGCAACCAATTGCCAAAAATGTTAAAAGAAACACACCAAAACTAACGGTTGTTGCCAACTGCACATATATTGCCGTTCTACCAATACAGTGTTACCTCGCAGTATTGAACCGCGGCGCTGTGAACAATTAACTAATTCTCTTGCACAAATACTAATATGGTTCACTTTTGGGCGGTTTACTTTATTGATAACTTATTTCTTTTATTTAAGCATGCAATTAATTAAGTGCCAAAAATTGGATTCACTGCACTTGGCAGGCCACACAACCAATTACACAAATCACAATTGTGGTTTTGTCTCAATGTTTGGCACTAAATACCTGATCTTTCATTATTGAATTGTCCAAAACTTTCCTTGGATTATCTGGTCCAGCGTTATCCAGATCCACCAATATCCAAAATCCAAGCGAAAGCTAGCCAAAAGCAAAAGCAGAACTTGACGAATTACTTGCGTTGTGCCCAAAGTCAATCCAAAATGCACTGTTCGCTAAGTAATTGTCGGAGTCTGCAATCCAAATCCAAGCCGAAGTCCCTGCTCGGGCGCCAATGAAAATTCCGTAAGCGTTTTCACGGATTAAACTTAATTATCCAAAATTATGGACACCGACTTAGAGGCTTAAGGCTTCTTCAATACAAAAAGACTTCGATCTTAGTTACACGCTGAAAGATTTATTACTGCCGGCTGCTGGCCAGAACTCTTTTCTTTCAACTTCATTTACATGTTCGTTCGGCTATGCTTTGTCGTCGCTAGATGAGCGAGCGACACTAAAGCGACAATAACAGATAAGAGCGAACTTAAGAGTAGTTATCAGCTGCAATTGCAGCATGATTGTAAGAGCGTTACATTGGAATTGACTTATATTTATAATTCATGCTTTATCATTTACAATTTAACTTAATCTGACTAAACAGTTCCTATGGCAGCTATATGATATAGTGGTCCGATCCAAAATCTAAAACAAACTCGATCTGCTCTTAATATAGACGAGCCTACATACCAAGTTTGGAGTCTCTAGCTCCTATAGTCTCTGAGATCTAGGCGCTCTTACAGACGGACAGACGGACGGACGGACAGACGGACAGACAGACATGACCATATCGACTCGGCTGTTGATGCTGATCAAGAATATATATACTTTATGGGGTCTGCCACGCCTCCTTCTGCCTGTTACGCACATTTTTTTGTGACAAAGTTAATAGACCCCTTTACTTTTTTAAAGTACGGGGTCTAAAAAAACTAGTGGAGACCCCCTAAAATTTTTTTCACCTAAATTCATCATAAATTGCCCTCTTTTTGCTATTATTTTTTTTTTTTAATTATCCGCGAAGGGTAAACAATTACCAGACATTTTAGCGCAATGTGTCGAGTGCCAAAATGTTGTTTAAAATAATTTATGTGTAGAACTTAATATTATTCGTCACAAAATTGGATATCAGAAATTTTGGGGCTTGAAAATGTTTTCGTCACTAGACTTTTACCTCGTAAAAAGGTTTTTTTTATGGACTTTTAATATTAATATTCTTTTAAAGTTTTGTTTTTTTTTTCTTTTACCAGTCAAAACTCAATTTTTTAGAGGTGACACATAAAAAAATATTCACTTTTAATTTTAATATTAACTTTATTCACTTTGCTGGAATTTGCATTTAGTGCGGATTTTTAGTTTTGAGTAGTGCATTTAGTGCGGATTTTTAGTTTTGAGTAACTTTAGTTTTTGTCAATCACTTATAGCGTGAGCTTAGCATGATTTTTATTTTAGCCAATTAAATTTTTTTATTGTATCACTTATAGCGTAAGCTAAGTATGATGTTTGTTTTAATTTAATTTTTAGTGAATCACTTATAGCGTGAGCTAAGTAGGATTTTTGTTTTAGCCAATTTAATATCATATTTTATCACTTATAGCGTGAGCTAGGTATGATTTTTGTTTAAGTCAATTTAGATTTTTTGTTCACCACTATAATGACAACGTTTTTGTTTTAACGCGAACAAACTTTTTCTCGCGGCGTGAGTTAGCGTAGTATTTATAATTTTTCGCGGAGTTTAATCCCGTTGGGCGCCAATTAAGACAAACAGGCGTGCCACAGAAATCGCAAGCGAATCAGAATTCCGCAGAGAGCATTTCCGCACGGAAATTTCCGAGGTGCCACAGAGCTTCGAATGATTTATTGTTTTTTAGCAATTCCACCAACCTTTTCGAACTAGGCTGCTAAGGGTTGACACCTTCTCAGATTAAATTGCCCAAGGGCTTGTTGAGCAACTTTTTTAGATTTTTTATTGCAGGACAAAAAGATTTTTATTTTTTTCTTATTTAATTTATTTATATAATGGTTAACCAGTTTTGCTAAAAAAAATTTAAAACCAATTGGCGCTACAAAATAAAAGTTACTCGACAACTCTAGTCTGTCTGCCATTAGTCTGGCAGCCCTTCATGACAAATGTTTTCACAAATGGCACAATAAGTTAACGGTTTTTTTGGGTAAAACTTGATTTTGCTCAAAAGAGCTATTTTTTGAATGCTTAATTAAAAGAAAACAAAAGTGGTTCCGTATATATATTTTAAATACCTCACTTCGAATTCTGACTAAAGAATGTGGCATCGCTGCCCCTGACTTCAAAAATCTAAATCTAACTAGGTGGCAACATCGGACGCCAGCGAATTTAGCGCTAGTTTATTTCGCGTAAAATTATTCTGCGAATTGATCTGTGGCACAGCGAAATGAAATTGAGGTGAAATTTAAGCAAAAGCGATTTCTGTGGCATTTTCTGAAAACTTGTTGCTTTTTATTATTTAGTTATAATTATTTATTCCAACTGAATAGCTCCAGGGTTCTCATTAAACTGATTTACAAATATTTCTAAAGCTAACATAAAACATTGACTGCACTGCAGTGACGTCGACAGATTGCTGACTACTCGCCTCGTGCCGTTCTTCAGCGGCCAATTGGCGTGTATAGCGAAGGGATCATATTACTCCATTGAGCTGGCTGTTGACCGGCCGGCAATGCGGAGTTGGCAATGTATGATCAGCGTTTCTGCGGCAGAGTGTCGTAACAATGTCGCGACGGGATCCGGTTGCCCAGTTGAACCTAGCTGGTGTTAACTTATACATGCTAGTCGCCTTCGCACCCTTCGTGCTGCTTTCGTCACTAGCGCGGACTTCCGTCCGCAGTGATAAAATGCACTTTTTCGTTTGCTTTTATTAAATTGTGGTTCACTCGTTTTAGCATGAACGCTGTATTGTGGTTCACTCGTTTAAGCATGAACGCTGCAAAGGTCCGCTTGTCGGTCTAATTCATATTTAAGTTTATTTTTTTTGTATTTGTCAAATTGTTTCATTTGGCATAAGTATTCTTTTTCCGACCATCCTAAAAGTAGGCTACAGAAATCGCCTTATCTGTCTTGCATAGCAGTCAACTTGCAAGCGAACAGCTGACAGCGCACACTGGTTCCTGTTGTATGGGGAAGGCGGCCAAAAATACTTCTAGTTGAGGTAGAGACTTGAAACTTAACGCAAAATTTTTATAAATTTATAGTAAGATTATGTATAAAAATCAGCCAGATCGGACCACCATATCATATAGCTGTCATATGAACTATCGGTCTGAAATCAGGTGTTTGTATGAAAAACTTTTTTGTTGTTTGAGACATCTGAACCAAACTTACAGAATTTGCATATGGGATGGTCCCATACATCCTGACCAAATTTGGTTAAAATCGGACCACTATATCTTATAGCTGCCATACTAACAATCAGTCTAAAATCGAGTTTTTGTTGAAAAAAATTATTTTTCAACGACAAACCGCAAAAATGTAACAATAAATTAACAACAACAAGCACAAAATAATTAAAGATATTTTTTTACAGCTCATATGTACACGTTTTAATTAAAATGTAAAAAAATAACAAATATAATGGAAAAAATTCAACAAATATATGTAAAATGGAAAATAATAAGTAATTTAAATGGATTGTTCCAGTAAATCAATAGCTGATTTTAATAGCATCGACTTTGATTTACATGGAAGCTTTCTTTGACCCGTAATGAAAGGGTCAGAGCTTAAAAGCAATCTGTTAAACAAATCTGTATTCGTCAGGACTCCTAGAAATTTTGCGCGTATGCTTCAGCCTAAACAGTTTAATATCTTTGTTTTTTGCTTCTGCTGCTTCTTCAGAAAGCTCTCCAATCGACACTAAGCAATTTTGTATGATATCAGGACCATGTAGTAATACCTTATGAACCGAAGGAGGTAGGTAGTACCAAGAGTATTTTCTGATCAGAAGTTTTGCAGTTTCTAAAGCATAGTCTCCGAATTTGGAGGGATTGATATTGTAGCCTGACGACATTGCTTGCAAAATTGTTGAGCATCTGTTAATCAAGTCCTTGTCAAGGCCTGTTATACTGGCAGTCATATCAGGATATTTTAAAAAATGTTCTCGCAGTATTTCCATCGTTAGACGTTCCACTTCCGCCTGTCTTAGGTTTGTCGACTATTAAGCCCATTTTTGTTCGAAACTCTAGACTGAATACTTTTTTTCCGTATTATAAATTTTTCTTTAGCTTTATCAGAGCGTATTTGCCAAATTTCTTGATCCAATCTATACGATACATGGAGCAAATACTCAAAAAATCGTATGTAAGAATGCAATGGTGACAGTCCAAACTCATATCGTTCCTCATTAACCTCTCTTTGTAAGCATACATCTAAGCTATTCATTTGAGTTGGAGTAGCTTCGCATATGTAGCATTTCGCTGATGACGTTCCGCTTAAGGCATTACATATTTTGCCATCAACCATGGTGAGTTGCAGAGAATGTTCAATTTCAATTTTCTGATTTCCTTTTGAGAAATGTTGTGGGTCTAATCTGGTCAATTTTATTTTCAAAGTATTCCTCTTCGGCAATGGACAGCTCAGTAGTTTCTTTCTTAAATTGAAATCTAATAGGTCTGCAGTAACGGACCGACGATGGTCGAGGATTTTTCCAAACACAAATAGAATTATTTGACTTCGCAATGAGTCTAAGGGGTACGTACGATGTTACAAACAAGCTGTTATCTGCCAGGTCTTTGTCTGCAACCTTTTGTTTATATTCCGAATGGCCAGTGCTACCATCGAATCCCCACTTTCCAATTAAAATGAAATTATTTCACCGAATCATCTTTTATATTATGGACAACTGCATTCTGAAGCTGCAATATGCGTGTTGCTGTATGATCCAGTAAACTTTGAAGTTCAACTTCAGCGTGGGATTCGTCTACTGTGATATTATCTGGATAGCATTCGGTTTTAGCATTCAGAAGAATTTTGTAGCTAGGTAGTACATCATATGCTGCTTTTGAATTCACAAATGAACGAATTAACAAATATTGATGTTTTGTTAAATTTGCTTCTATTGAAAGAGAAAGGACTTCTTCAATAAATCCTTGGGAACGCACAAACACTGGTTGAACACCCAATGAGCGCATATCCTGAGCAGCAGATTCGTCATGTTTTGCGACCTCGCCTATTCGTCGACGCTTCGTCCTTTTTGAGCACTCCACAAAATCCTTTTTGGACGACCACGAGCCAAATTCGAGATTGTTGATTTCACATCCAATTGTTTCGCAGAAATGGACTCGATTATAGCCAGCCAATCAGGATGGCTCTGCAAAACGACTAATCGTGTACGTTTGCACTTGCTCCAAAACATTAAAAACTGTTTGCAAACATTATTTAGGCATTTTATCAACTCATCTTGGTCTAGCTGATATCCCATATGATTGGCATGTTTTAAAATGGCATCCAGTGCATTATCACTTTTTTCTTTAGGTGTACCTGATGTTCCACACCATAAATCAAAAGCAGCTAAACGTGAAAATTGGCATTGAAAAACCGAAAATAAACACAAAACATAAAATTAAAGCAACAACAGGAAAAAAACACAACAAAAACAACAAAAGACAACTACAACATAAAACAATAACAAACAACGCATCTTGCATTTTTCGTCGGCGTCAGTCCGGTCCTCGCAAAATACATGTGCTTTTTTAAAGTTGAGGTTAGGTTACATTTTTGTATATAGCAAGAGCTCTGGCGGATATTGGCACTTGGAATTAACATCACATAATCTTCAAATGTTAATTCATAATAAACAAAAGGATTTTTTGATTGCTGACTTTTGCTTCATAACGAAAGCTCTAACGAAACACAGAAAAGACAAACACAGAACGTCTAAAATAACGTACTTAAGACAATACCGATTTACACAAAACACAGCAGGAAGTACATATACTTTTTGTTGTATAAATATAGATAATACCTTTATTTATAAAATTAAACCCTTCCATTGCACAATAACTTTGTTTTTAATGGGTTCTTAATTTTTTTATTGACAACTCTACTTGCAAGTTGCTCACGCTGCAATACCAAAATAATTTATGTTGTCTCTTTTGTGCAACTCTGCTCTGTTAATTGCATAGTTGCATTGCATAGATTTACATTGTTATGTTAATTAGCTACTTATCGATATCAATACATAACACGCTCTCCCCAAGCCTTTTTAATATAGAATTATATTATTTAACAATATCAGTTCAAAGTTAACTTAATCTATGACAGTAGCATTGTTGTGTGTGATATTACGTTTTGTTTTACATTACAGTTCATGGTTTTTGTTTATCCTTAACTACCCTCCCATCCATCCTTGGTCTAAGGACTCTCTTTGGAGTTTCATTGGTTGCTTGTGACGAAATCTCCACATTGTCATTC